>JAJSOF020000015.1:156413998-156876498 GCA_025594305.2 Periplaneta americana
ACTAGGTACTCACCAACCACACTTGAGTGCTAATAGTTGGCCGAGAATTGCAGTGAACAACAAAGGTCATCTCCAAATTCTCCATCACAAATGCATGCCGATCATCTCTGAACAACGACTTATACTGTGAAAACGATCTTTCCACATCACAGGACGTCAGACGTGCATATTTAAAGAGAGGAATGTCCCAAACACAAACACCGTCAATTTCACCTACAGGCACATCCTCCAATACTTGAGCAACTTTACACACTTTTTATATCCACTGTTTTTCCCAAATACATTCTGGAATCTGTCTCTTAGTAATTTTGCTTCTGAACCTGGTAGCGAGTCTAGTTTAATTTCCACGGCACGCACCTCCCTGTTTCAGACAACAGGTTTTTGGATGTTTCGAGTTTTTATGCTGTCACATAAAAAGCTTAGATTTACTAATAGGAAAGCCAAATCGTTTTTTAAACAACCATCTTTCAGTATATCTTGAAGGATATCGATTGACGAAGCCCGATAACAGGGAATCACAACAAGATATATTGCCTTACTTGATAGACATGAGCGAGAGGCGAGAGATTTGTTTAAATTAAATAATGTTCATACCCGAGCTCTTATCTGTTGTGTTTGACAAACAAAGCGTGGAATGAAATCATCTTCAGCAACAATAAACATTGCTAATTATGTGTTGCAAGATCTCTCCTCCTTATCCATGTTAATTTATTCTCTAATAATAACAGATATGCTACCTAGCAGTTCTCAAAACTTGAGGCGATAATATTACGAAAATGGATCACGGATACACCACACAGCGCTTAGAAACACGAAGCAACCAAGAATTCCTAAAAAAAGATAACGTACTTCTGAGTGATATAATTGATTTAGTTTCAAAATATGTAAAAGTTGTTGTAAAAAATATTTAAGTAAAAAAAACTCTAAGATTTATGTATTTATAATAGATTTCCTTAAAATATGTATTTACATAATTTTTGTGTGAAAATATGTGTTTTTATGTGAAATAAAATTCGGGTTTTAAACTTGAAACTTCATGTTCGGAATTTTTAACTTTGTTAATTGTGTTTTTTTTTTTTCGTTGTTGGTAACTCTATAGCATCTATTAGATGCTTTATGGTTGTGGTAACAGATGGAGTTACTTGTCAACAATGCGACGCTGAAACGTGTGTTCAGGTTACTGAACAGCGACAGTCCTGATGTATTTTTATATTTGTGATGATTGGTTAATTAATATTAACCCGGCACACTCACATTCATACAAATTTCCAGACTCTAGACACCCAGGGAATTCCTCTTCTTCAAGAAAAATTCACCGAGAGCCGAGCCCGGGAATCGAACCCGAGATCTCCTAATCTGGAAGCCAGCATGCTGACCAACAGACCACGGAGGTAGTCAATTGTGTCTTATCACACGCAAAAAGAATATTTAATTACATAAGAATCCGTTCCTTAATGATGATCATCGTAGTAGAGTGCAGCTAAAACAACCAAGTTCCCCAGCCATTTATTATGGAATCTGTGAACCTCGTTTTAACCGTGACAACGCTTTTTAGTTCTTTTAAGCATTCTGTATTGTATTGTGTTTCTGTTTTGTGAAGGATTTTAGATAAGGGCGCAAATAGCCATAGTAGCTGACGCGCCCTTTTTAAACCCCACTGACTTATTGAATCTGTCGGTAGACTTACTTCTGGTAGCATCTCTTTGAATGTCTAAATGTGACTAGGTGATTTAAGATACAATAGCATTTATCTCTGGGAAATTATTTCTGACATCTTCCGCCAATCGATGTAAGCCAGCACGTTACGTAGGTCATATTTACATAAAAATTTGTAGAACCTCTCCTGCTTTAATCATTAACACAAAGCAGGATAAAAAAAAATCATCTCGATTCTGTCCAGGCCATTATACACGTAGAGCTCTGTAACCAACAAGCTACAGCGCTATGCTTTGTTTTGTCCAGTTCTTTACAAAGTACAAAATGCTGTTTTCCCAGTTCTGCTTCACAGTGACAACATTGGAAATTTAACGGCTGCAGCTATCCGTGTCTCATCAGAACAAAATGAAAAATAATCGTCACCTATGTCGGCTGTTACGGTAACCAATCTTTTCTCACAGAGGGGCTTTGAATAGTTCTACGCAAAGTAGATTCATCTGGAACTTTACGACTAGTAAAATCTTCAAGAAAACTACGGAAAGCCGTGTTCACCACATTCCTAGGCACACTTGCTGATACAAGTGCCTCACACAATGTCGTATTCAAAATATTCACCGTAGAACTAACTAGTCACGGATGAAACGAACGATAGAATTACCTAAGATTTATTTTATTAACAATCCACTGTCGGAGTAAATTACTTTTTGCGGTTTTCAGTTCATGCTTATTGCAGCAATAGAATCTTGAACTAGCTCTGAAAACTTCCTTTCTATACTAAAATTTAACCGCACAGCTTTAAAAGTTTGAAAGCAGTTGGAAAAATTTGAAAAAGTTGGAAAAGAGTTTGAAAAGTTGAAAGCAATTTGATAAGTTTGAAAATAGTTGGAAAAGTTTGAAAACAGTTTGATAAGTTTGAAAAGAGTTGAAAAAGTTTGAAGTCAGTTTGATAAGTTTGAAAAGAGTTGAAAAAGTTTGAAGGCAGTTTGATAAGTTTGAAAACAGTGGAAAAGTTTGAAAACAGTTGGAAAGTTTGAAAAAAAGTTGGAAAAGTGTGAAAAGAGTTTGATAAGTCTGAAAGCAGTTTGATAAGTTTGAAAACCGTTGGAAAAGTTTGAAAAGCTTTGGGAAAGTTTGAAGACAATTTAATAAGTTTGAAAATAATTGGAAAAGTTTGAAAAAAGTTGGAAAAGTTTGAAAAGAGTTTGATAAGTTTGAAAGTAGTTTGATAAGTTTGAAAACCGTTGGAAAAGTTTAAAAAGCTTTGGGAAAGTTTGAAGACAATTTAATAAGTTTGAAAATAATTGGAAAAGTTTTAAGGCAATTTGATAAGTTTGAAAACAGTTGGAAAAGTTTGAAAACAGTTTGAAAAGTTGAAAACAATTGGAAACGTTTGAAAAGAGTTTGATAAGTTTGAAAGCAGTTTGATAAGTTTGAAAACAGTTGGAAAAGTTTGAAAATAATTGGAAAAGTTTGAAAGCAGTTGGAAAAGTTTGAAACCAGTTGGAAAAGTTTGAAAACAGTTTGAAGAGTTTGTAAACAGTTTGAAAAGTTAAAAAGAGTTTGAAAAGTTTGAAACCAGTTGGATAAGGTTGGAAACCAGTTAGATAAGTTTGGAAACAGTTTTTAAGATTTGGAAACAGTTTGAAGCATATGGTTACTTACAAGTATTAAAAGCATTCCACTATAATCAGTGTGAAACATTGTATAAATAAACTAATTGAGAAAATACCTTTAAAGAGGTAAATAAATAATGTGCCGTGTCTCTGTACCTGCCGTAATGGAATATTTTACGATAAGAAGGAGCGATTTCGTACTGGTACTTTCATTTTGTACCATTATTGAATTGGTCTCCGGTTCAAAACCTTTCTTATAGTTTTTGCTGTATGGTATTGTTTAGCTATGTATTAGAATTAATGAATTTATTTTGTAATGCCAACTTTGTTTTTTTCTCTGAAAAGTGTCACTGTTGATAGTGATTCGTGCGTCGGATGGGGACCCCTTGGTGCTATTCGACAGGAGTATGCTACGTGCCGGCACCGGGGTTCCCCTTCTCCCTCATCTTCATCATTACTCATTCCATATACTACATTTACAGCAACACTTACACATATTCTCACCTTAACACACGACAAAAACTCTACACAGATACATATCATGCATAGCATGGCCCGCCGAAGTGGTGTGCAACTAGAAAAATGGGTTGCAGTCCTGCCATCTATGCGCAATATACGGAACCCGAATCACGTAAAGTGAAGTTGGTGGACATTGAATACACATACATACATACATACATACATACATACATACATACATACATACATACATACATACATACATACATACATACATACATACATACATACAGCAACTGTTTTTATTCCTTTCTTGTGTAATTTTCCCATATTTTCAGTGCTTACTTCCCTTAACTTCTCAAGTAGGCAGCTTCGTTTTGCACGGGAGTTGGAAAGGTAAAAAAGGAACGAAAACTTTGTTAACGTTGAGTTTCGTTGGTGTGGACTCAGTCTTAAGGCTCATTCACAATGAAAATTAAACATAACGTAACCGTTAACTTAACGTTACAGTAAAATCAAGAAGTCATACCATCATTCACGATGGGAACATAAACATAACAGCAAACATACTTGGTAACCATGGAAACATAACAACGACGCCTGCTTACTTCCCTTAACTTCTCAAGTAGGCAGCTTCGTTTTGCACGGGAGTTGGAAAGGTAAAAAAGGAACGAAAACTTTGTTAACGTTGAGTTTCGTTGGTGTGGACTCAGTCTTAAGGCTCATTCACAATGAAAATTAAACATAACGTAACCGTTAACTTAACGTTACAGTAAAATCAAGAAGTCATACCATCATTCACGATGGGAACATAAACATAACAGCAAACATACTTGGTAACCATGGAAACATAACAACGACGCCATTTCCTCATATTCTGTCGTATACTTCAGCGCTTCAAGATTGTGTTCTGTTTGCAAGTCACGTAAGCATAAGCATGGAAGTTTGGAGTTTGCAAACTTTCATGTTAACGTCTTACGGTAATGTTTATGGCAATGCTTATGTGAATCATTGTGAATGATCCCATTTGGTGGCCTGGGCGCAAACTTCTATGTTTATGTTACGGTTATGTTTAATTTTCATTGTGAATGGGCCTTTACCGCATGTAAGTAATAATGTTAGGCTATCTTGAACCCTCATTATTCCGGAGATCTCATATCTGAGTTGGTCCTTCGTATTCAGAAACCTCTTGGAGAGGAGCAAACGCCTCGTCCGCTGTTTTTGTTTTAAAAGGAACGTACCTACGCTGTATATATAGTCAAGTGCCCTCAGCTGTCTCGCAAAAGTGGGAATTCCGTGCGTTCGTTCCGTTATCGCCCGTCGCTGCTGTTAGGTTCGTCACCTTGTGACAGGCAGTTGCATTGCTCGTCGAAGCTCAACAAGTACTAAGTGCGACGCTTTGCATTATGTAACTCCGCGACTCTGCTAGAGGTGAGAACTGTGCCGGTCATGACGTCACGGTAAGTCCTTTCAGCTGCAGTATTACCGAGTAAATAAAGCTTGGGTGCAAATTGTCAGGTGCTAATGCCTTCTCATCGCGTGGTGCTATTTCGACATCTTGTATTTCGTTACAATTTTTTTCTTTACTAATAAGAAAATTGTATAAGGCGAAAATTAATCATAAATTAATTAATCTCGTAATACGTTACGGCCCATTCACAATGAAAATTAAACATAACCGTAACTTAAACACAGAAGTTTGCGCCCAGGCTACCAAATGGGATCATTCACAATGATTCACATAGGCATTGACATAAACATTACCGTAAGACGTTAACATGAAAGTTTGCAAACTACAAACTTTCATGCTTATGCTTACGTGATTTGCAAACAGAACACAATCGTGGAGCGCTGAAGTCTACGACAGAATATGAGGAAAAGGAATCGTTATGTTTCCATTAGTTACCAAGTATGTTTGCTGTTATGTTTATGTTCCCATCGTGATTGATCTTGATTTTACCGTAACGTTTATATTCTTAAGCAGTGGCGGCTCGTGAACTTGTGGATTTGGAGAGCTGCAGTAGATTTCGGTACATACAAATTTCAGTTCTTGATACCATTACTAATAAGTATAGGACAAAAATAAATGCACTACATATCGAAAAACCAAAACTTCCTGACTTAGTTTGGAGATGTCTGTGGGACCATTTGCTAATCCCTAAGAAAAACTAATACCCATCGATTTCAGTCTGAATTTCAGATCGGCAGACACTCAACTTACAATCTACCAGTTCATTCTGAATTGTCTTAGAATAACCTTAAACAGTGGCATGTTCCAAATGATTTTTGAGAGGCTCGTTTAGATTACTCACGAACTGTAGCAACCCACGAAACACATCAGGGTTCTTCGAATCGTTTTTTCATCATGTCCCCTAAGGGGAAGTTCATATTGGCCACAAAATTTGATACAATCAATATTTTTTTAAATAATTTCAAGATTTTTTTCTCACTTCTTGATTATGTTTGAGAATGTTTGTTCTGTTCGTTTCACTTAATTGCACAGCAGTGTGAGTTGCGTAACATAGCCAATGAAAGAACATTTTTCAGGTGAGACTGCGAAGATTCGTGCATTTTGCTTTTTAGGGGCAAATGTCCTAAATCTGTCACACCACTCCTAGTCCATGCAGAATCACCACCGAAGAGAAGGCAAGGAAAACAAAATACAGATTTTTTGTTCACATCCACGTAACCACAAATGCTTAGCGTAAATTTCATTGTTGTACTTCCTTGCATATATACACTATTTCGGCTGGATGAAGCTTAAGTAAGATTTAAGTCGGGTAACGGACGACCCTTTAATTTCACTTTATTACATCAATATTCTCCGCAAGGGAAAGTTGAGAAAAATAAAATTAATATTATGTAATTCACACACACTCATGCTTGCACATTTGCACTGGTTAAGTTACGGTATTAAGACGTCACACCAAAGCAACACTCAGATATACTGATGATGGTCAACAATTTTCTAAAACTGGAAAAGAAGTCTCTTTCGTATTTTACGTGCTATATCAAAAGGATTCTACTCGTGCAATCATTTTGAGTTAAGGCAAATATTAGGTTCTGCTGGAGGCTGGATATATACGTAATAATAAGGCAAAAGAGAATATTAATTTCGTTATATTAACTCGATAAGATTCTACAACAATAAGTATGTGAAAAGAAAATAAAAATTTTGTCATTAAGTTTCAAGAGAATAGAGAATCCATTTGACGCAGCATTACAATAGCGGTGTGGGAGGAGAGGAAAGATCCCTTGTGGCCTGGCTCTGCAAGTCACTGCAGCGAGATATGGGTTTTAAACAGCGGCAGTTTCCCTCTGCTCCCCTTCACCCCTCTACCCCCTGACCATGCAAGACACACTCTCTATGAGCTGACCACCCTGCAGATCCCAGGACGACTTTGAATGCAGTGTCAATTCCAATACAGTCGACGCGCAAAAAGATTATGCATAAGGTAATAGTACATATTCCCGGCCAGATGAAATATAAAGCAATTTACCAATAACAGCTGTAACAATTCTTCTGCAAATTAAAATAAATATTATTTTTATTTTCCTGTCAAAGCAGGGAGTGCTGCAGCTCCGCAGCTCTTATGGACGAGCCGCCCCTGTTCTTAAGTTAACGCTTATGTTATGTTTAATTTTCATTGTGAATGAGCCTTGAGTCTGCATGTAACTTGCGCTGTGTGTAAGATTAGATTAGATGGGATTTCTGGTAGGCAATGAGCAGTCCTATTTATATTTTTGTATACCCCTGTATTGCTACTATCGTAACTAGTGTTGGGATATGGGATTTCCCGCACGAAGAAATTTATTTTTGGAATATTCTCGAATTATTATTGAGAATATTTCCAGAGTGAGACTTTTTTTTACTATTTCTAATTTTCTTTACTTTGGCAATTGTTATCACACAAGGAAACAGACTGTAGCGAGTATTGGCCATAATCACGTGATTATTCCGCATTCCACCAGGAGATTATCGAATTGTTGAACCTGTCCGGTTGCTAAGCAGTGAATTATTGTTATCTGCAAGAAGCCGGCTTACAGACCGACGCATTTTAAAACAGTGCAATCCTTTATCAGGTTTAGATTTACTACCAAAAGCAAAATATCCATCCCTTTGCTCATTTGCTGCCAACACAGCAGTTATGTTTGTATTTGTGAACAATTTTTCAAAACTTAAAATTGTAAAATCTAGAAAAATATTGAGTTGAAACAGACGAAAACTGATTTTCTTTATTAGTAGTAGCCGTCTGTGGAAACGATAGATGTTTGCAGCCGTACAATTTCAGGTAAAATCAAGGAATATTGCTTTTCAATGTAAAGACTCAGATTATGTAAAATTACGTGTAGTTTTTAGTAGGTTATTTTACGACGCTTTATCAACATCTCAGGTTATTTAGCGTCTGAATGAGATGGTGATAATGCCGGTGAAATGAGTCCGGGGTCCAGCACCTAAGTTATCCAGCATTTGCTCATATTGGCTTGAGGGGAAACCCCGGAAAAAACCTCAACTAGGTAACGTGCCCCGACCGGGAATCGAACCTGGGCCACCTGGTTTCACGGCCAGACGCGCTAGCTATTACTCCACAGGCGTGGACAGTTATGTATAGTTCAGCAAAGCCTGAACACTGCGACATTTCTGTACATTGCATTCAATTCAATGACGTCAAAACTCTTGTCATCATCGTAACTATTTTGCCGAGCTCCGATGTTGAGGGATCTTCTAGGTCTAGGCTGACCTTTAGGCTACATTGCCTTTCCCTTCCAGTGCATCTTTCAGTAGACAGTTGCTTCTTAAGGCTGGTTCACAATCAACCGGAAACGAGAATCGGAACGAAAACGAAAACGGTAAAATTGTTAAAATGTGTACATTTAAACGTGAGCATTCACAACTAACGAAAAGCTTGCTGGAGCCCGGGATCGGGAACGGAGAGTTGGCCAAGTTTCAACTTTGGCGTTCACGTTTCCGATCACACCCCACTAGATTCATTCTATTGCCATCTAAAAGCTATTTTGTCGTCGTATATTTTGTAGCAAGAAGACCGTGACATAACCTATGCATTATTTTGTTCCGTGCTGTGCATCATGGAGCAAGTTTTATTTGATGAGATTCTAATATTGAAATCCTCACGTTTACGATAAGCGGCGCGCCTCGTATAAAGATGAGAAAATGAAGGAGAATACGTGGTTTTCAATAGCTGCATCTTTGAACACCGATCGGAAGTGAATCATATTTTATTACTGTATTGGTTGTATTACACACTACATATTCATGCTTCAATTCAATAACTACTGTTGTGTTCATTTTTGTTCTATTACAAATGTTTCTTCTCTAATTATTTTACGTTATGGTAGACTTAAAATAGGTTGTGATAATAAAGATGCATGGTCATATTTATAGTACCGTACCTAATGAAATGTTTCAGTTGAAATTTCGAAGTTGGTTAACCTGTGTTTATGTTGGCTGCCTTGTACTCATGAGAGAATGCCATTGGTCAATTATACACAAATAACATCAGAATGCGTACTATCGACTTTACATATCGTTATTGACATGCATATCGATATGCATAGTCGTCTACGTTCTCGGTTTATTGTGAATCAAAAATTTTCATATTCACGTCCTCTGCTTCTCGTTTTCATTCTGGTTCTAGTTCCCGGTTTATTGTGAATCAGCCTTTAGCCGCTTCCCGGCCAGTTTCAGCAATAATCATTGAAGGAAGATAAGACCTCGTGTCCATATTGAATTGTTTCCTGTGTTTCACATATTATGAAAGTAGTCTGTAGTGATTTCAACAGTACCACTTAATTTTACTAAGCTTTTTCATTTTGTTGACTGGGAATTTTTCGGGGAGTATAACCGGAAATATTCCCGATGACAAAAGTTCCCAGATTTCACCCATCACTGATTGTAACTCAGTTTTGCGAAAGTTTGATTTACACAGCAGGCTCTTTCTGGAGTACCGACAACACTGCGGATATAGGATGGCACGGAATTTCTTAAATTGTGAATAATTGAAACCAAAGAAACTGTTTTACTTCTACTTCCCCGTCACGGATTAGACAGACTCAACGGGTCGCTGTCCTTCATGCTGGTGGTCATGTGATTGATAACTATAGGCTATGTTTTTCTTTCTTGTCATTTCGTCACATAGGCTGTATTTCATTGCGGTGTTATATTTGTTGTACGATGAGGAAAATACTGAGGAATTGATAATGGACTGACGTGTGGCAGGGAACAGGTGACTTAAAAGGGAAATGAACTTCAAAATTTTTTAAAATATATCAATATAGTTGCTGATATTAAACTAAGAAGCTTGCAATGACTGGGATACGTATCAGTAGCATTCAGGAATATTTCTGGATGCATGTCTAATGGTAAAATAGAGTTGGTAGGCAGAAAATGAGCTGGCAGGATTAAATGGCAGATAGCATCAGGGCATCTTGCAATAACCTGGCAGGCATGGCGCTGTAAGACTCGTCGTGGGCGTGATGTTGGGAGCATCAATTGTCTGCAATACAGTTATTTCCTGCAGTTGATCGGTAGGCTGTATTCCACGCCCCAGCGTCACTCGAGTGTCGAGCCAATGAATTAATTAATCACCGAATGAGAATGAAGGCTGTGGCTGATGTCCATGCGGACCTGACTCCGATTCCACAAAGTCAGCCTTCCCATAGCCCATGACTGCTGCACCATGCGGGCTATTCCATATGAAATCGATCAGTAAAAAACCTCGCATTTTTTAATACTCTATTTTTTTCCCTATTTATACAAGGTGCTGAGGACAGTGCATTTTAAAAAATATACTATCGAAAGTCAAACGGTTTTCGTATTATTGAGCGACAAATTTAGCGTATTTTATAAAAACAAGCCTCTTTCAGCGCTCAGAACTCTGGAACCATTTACTGCAGAACATTGAACGAGAGCTCATTTTGAAGCTGACATTTGGTAGGTTATGATAAGAAGTAATCCTTATTTTTATTGTATACAGAGAGACAGATAATCTGATTTTACTTACTTTTAGGCTTTTTGGCCATTTGTAAAAATGTAAAAAATATTGAGAAAAAACCTTGCATTATTAAGAGGGATTCGGCATTGTTTGCTTAGTGGCTCGGCAATAAGTTTCGAGGGTATTAAATAAATTATATTCACACGCCTAGACTTGAACGGCGCAGTACCCCACGCACCGGCCGAGAGCTGAAGATAAGCGAGCGTTGGGCGTCATTTTACTCCTGTGTTTATGAAAACTTGTGATAAAGCTAGCCCAGCCATGACTGCTAGACGACACATCACGTGTTTGTCTCCTGGCCTTGCTTGTCTCGACTACCTCCCGCCTCACAGTCAGCTTGTTAGTTCACGCGCGTACTATTTATTTTCTTTATTTGATATTTTCAATACTTTCTTATCAACGTGCCATCAGTAAAAAATATGTGTTTATTTGTACTTTCGATGCGGAATCTAACCATATATTTTAAAAATATTTTTTCGTGGCCAAAGGCGTCTTAATGAAGAAAAATCAAAATTTCTCCATTTCCATAAAAAGTAAGAAAAACTGTTTACATGTCAATATAAACTTTAATTTCTCAGCATCAAAATAAACCATGCTTTTGAACATTGGGTGAAAGGGTTTCGGAGCCACAACAGTTTAAAGTTGCTAATTTTATGAAAGTACGATAAATTTAAATATTTTTAATTTAAACACTATGAAGTTCTGATGCCTCAAACTTTGCACAAAGCATTATATCATAGTTGTCAACGGACAGAAAAAGTTTCATTGTATTTAAAAATTGCAAGGTCAATTTTCTCTATATTTTGGTCGATTTGAGATGGAATAGCCCATATGAGGAGCATCGTTTCAAAACGTATTAAGTCCCCCAGTGGACGAAATTAAATTTGTTACTTTCTATTTATTTATCTTTCATGCTGTGAAGCCTGATGGTTCCAAGTCGTCATATTTGTAAACTGTGAAACCAGTACTTAAAAATGGTTTTGTGTAGTGTTTTGAAAACTTCTCCGGTTTACGAGTAATCCAGTTTTTCGTCGTTCGTGTAAAAAAATTGTAAGGGGCACATAATACGTTTTGAAACGATGCTCCTCATATACACTATACACCAACGAAGGTTGGCAGAGTAAATTACATTCCACTTATTTTACGTAAATTACACTAATTTATATCGCGTACAAAAATTAATATTTTACACGATTTTCTACTCAGGAAAATATCCACAGAGAGTTCTCAAAGGGACGACAAATTTTGTGTTTCCTGTCTTAATATTGGCCTCTGTGAACAGGACTTGTTCGGTGTGGGGATATACTGAAGAATAAACGGGTCAGCATGACGCACAACACACTATCCACTACCACAGTGACGTAAGGAGTCCAGTAAAAAATATGGAGGCAAAAGATGCCGGTGGAAACCGTGGAAAAAACAATGACAAAATGATGAAAACCGAAATAGTTGGCAATCCTTGATGACTAGTTAGTAAACTCTGGGATCTGTATGGGTGTGACGAATAGCAAGCAATACGCGGAAACACTGTGTATCGTTTCAAGGGATAGAAGAAATGAAGACTTAACATGAAGAGCTGGAATGAATAAATTATCGAAAGTAATGCATGCTGCTAGCCTGGGAACTCCACTAACAAGTTAACACTTTGTTTATTAATGCACTAGCCGTACCCGTGCGCTCCGCTGCGCCTGTTACAAATAAATATAAAGTAATTACATAATTAAAATAGGACGTTTGATCCAGGGAACATTCGTGTTCGATAGAAGGATAAATCGTTTAATATGTTACTTAATTTAAATTGTATTTAAATAATTAAAATGCGATCATTTTGGTCTAGAGAGCAATCATTTGGTGCAATGACAATTCCTTTAACATGTTTCTTATTTGTTATTACATGCAACCATAGTTTAATGAATGTACAAAATAACCTATTAAGTTTTCTGTGCATAAGAAGCTATTTTAATCTTACCTGTCCTCGATTCACTCAGAAGTTACTGTAATAACATTATAGCATTATGTCCATCTAGAGAAACTACACTTTCCAATGGTGAAATAATAATTAATTATACAAATCGGTTAATTTAGCATCCGATATTACTTCATACAAACACAAAAACATTCTCTGTAGGCTATGTTTAATAGCTTTCGAGTGTTGTTGTCCAAGGCCCCTTACAGAGAGAAGTCATTTGTTCTTATTTCATTACACGGCCTTAGATGGCAGTTATTTTAATATTAAAACTCATTTATCTCATTAAATATCAGTCCTATCAAAATTTTGCAAAGAATAAAACTTATCGAAAATCATTTTTAAAGAAACGTTTGTTATGTAACATTTTTCACAAAAATCAATAATAAGCGAGATATTTCGATTTATTTAATTCAGACCCCCTTATAACTCCCCTTTAAAATAAAGTATTTTGAATGCCAAATAGCCTAAAATCTAAGCTACAACAAACTTAATTTATATTCAAATTTTCATATAAATCGGTTGAGCCATTATCGCGTGAAAAGGTAACAAACATCCAGACAGATAGACAGACAGACAGACAGATAGACAAACAAAAATTTCAAAGAAGCGATTTTTGGTTTCAGGGTGGTTAATTATGTTTGTTAGACCAATTATTTTTGGAAAATCGAAAATTACCAGAAAAATTTCGGCTACAAATTTATTATTAGTATAGATTACAACAAGTTTTGAAGTTATTACTACTTTTTTACATTTATGACATAAATTACGCGTTTTTACGTGTATTTTGTAAAGAGTAATTTCTTACGCGTAACTCCCCAACCCCGCTGTGCAATTGCCGGCTTGTAACACAGCGTCGAGGCTGGCAGAGTGACGCGGAGAGATTACATTATGAAAGAAAAACCCAGCCTACTGCATTGCACAACACGGGATTCCAGTCATTCAGGAATCCGTTTCGGACATCTCCGCATAATCGTCTTCCCTGCTCGGTTTCCTTGACGACGTGATTCGCGTGCGTTGCTCGTTACATCTTGCGACGTGAGGAGATGGACCTCGCAAAGCGGTGTTGGGCAACCCCAGGACTGTTAGCATCATGCAGTATAAAATTCGTTCCATTCATTTAGTGTTCTGCCCAAGGGCAGGTCTTTCACTGCAAACCCAGCTTCCTCCAATCTTTCCTATTTTCTGCCTTCCTCTTCGTTTCCTCATTTGATCCATATATCTTAATGTCGTCTGTGATCTCATATCTTCTTCTGCCTCCATTCCTTCCAGTGCATCCTTCATTTTCTTCTCAGCCAGTGACCCAACCAATTCTTTTCCCTCTTCCTGATCAGTCTCAGCATCATTCTTTCTTCACCCACTCCTTCCAACTCAGCTTCATTCCCTTCACACGTTCCATTCTTCTCCATATCCACATTTCAAATGCCAGTATAAAATATGCTGTAATCGTATAGACTGAAACATATCATTACATCAGATTGTCATACGACGTAGTTAACGACAGATATACAAGAAATAATTTATTGAGGCATTAAAGTAACAAAGCTAACAAAAACGACGAGAGGAATATTGTATTAATGATTAAACTAAACAGGCTGTTCATAAACGATGAGACGATTTCTGTGATAATTATTTTATTTAATGAAACTTTAAACTATAGTCGCGACGCTGTTATTTCCGCCGTGACTCCGCCTCTTTGCTTACGTGAAGGCTCTATAAAGTATAGGTAGGTAGTATCGTTCGCCATTTTTGTTCTTTCGTTCCCGAGCTACCATACGAGGAATCTATTTGCCACACCGTTAAACATTATCATGTCGTAGCTCCTATGATAATAAATCAAACGCACTGTAATTCAGCAAATAATTGAGCGGCAAATAACGTCTTCGTGTGCTTTCTGCGAACGCGAACGAAAGAGCCAAAATGGCGGGCGATTATATTAAGTGTTTATCGAGCCTTAAGAAATGAATAACGTCTTCATAAGCGACTCACAAGACGCACACGTTTAAATGTAGCCGACCTGCAACGCGATTGGCTGCCGGAAATTAGAGCGACGGGACTATAATGTTGCTATTCATAGACGATGAGATGATTGTCGTAATAATTTATTTAACGAACATTTAAACTAAAGAGGCTGTTCATAGACGATGAGATGATTATTATTCAGAGACAGTGAGATGATAGGTCGGCTATAATCGGGCAATGATGGATGACATTGCATTGGGAACGAGGAAGTAGGAAATCTGTCTTTAGTCCCTCAGTCGACCGGAATTCTTGTAGAACGTGTCGGGTATCGAAGTACTCTCTTTTTGGTGAGAGAGACAGAGCGCGCCGTTGTTTATTGCAGGAAGTGCGTATGCGTGTAGCTTGGCGTCTGCGTGTCAGACACGGGCTGGAGATGGAGACAACGCACCACGGGCCATTGCTGCTGCCTGACCCGCTAACTGGATATTTCACACCAGGCGGACCTTGAACTGGCGTTATGTAGTTCATCGCTTCGTCAGTTAATTCACTCTGATAAGTGAACTGACTTATGCGGTGTGAACATCAACAACAATAATAATAATAATAATAATAATAATAATAATAATAATAATAATAATAATAATAAATCTGTAGCCGAAATTTTTCTGGTAATTTTCGATTTTCCAAAACTAATTGGTCCTAACATATATAATTTACCACCCTGAAACCGAAAATCGCTTTTTTGACATTTTTGTTTGTATGTCTGTCTGTCGTCTGTCTGTATATTTGTTACCGTTTCACGCGATAATGGCTGAACGGATTTCGATGAAAATTGTAATATAAATTAAGTTCGTTATAACGTAGATTTTAGGCTATATGGCATTCAAAATACATTATTTAAAAAGGGGGTTATAAGGGGGTCTGAATTAAATAAATCGAAATATCTCGCTTATTATTGATTTTTGTGAAAAATGTTACATAACAAAAGTTTCTTTAAAAATAATTTTCGATAAGTTTTATTCCTTGAAACATTTCGATAGGACTGATATTTAATGAGATAAAAGAGTTTTAAAATTAAAATAACTGCCATCTAAGGCCGTGTAATGAATTAAAAAAACAAATGACTTCGTTTATAAGGGGCCTTGGACAGCAACAATCGAAAGCTATGAAAGAAAGCCTACAGAGAATGTTTCTGTGCTTGTATGAAGTAATATCGGAAGCTAAATTAACCGATTTGTATAATTAATTATTATTTCACCATTGGAAAGTGTAGTTTCTCTAGATTGACATAATGCTATAATGTTATTACAGTAACTTCTGATATATAATATAATATAATATAATATAATATAATATAATATAATATAATATAATATAATATAATATAATTTAAGTTATTTGAAAGGTTCAGAACCATAGTGGGCCAAGCGCCATTTACAGAATACGTAGAAAACAAGGGTTAAAATTAAGTTATTACCATAATTCAATGGAAACCTATAACAAGTAAAATAAAATATACACATTAAATCTAAATGATGTCAATCTTCATTAAACTATGGTTGCATGTAATAACAATTAAGAAACATGTTAAAGGAATTGTCATTGCACCAAATGAGTGGCTCTGGACCAAAATGATCGCATTTTAATTATTTGGATGCAATTTAAATTAAGTAACATATTAAACGATTTAACCTTATATCAAACACGAATGTTCCCTGGATCAAATGTCCTATTTTAATAATGCAATTATTTCATACTTATTTCTAACGGGTGCAGCGGAGCGCACGGGTACGGCTAGTAATAATAATAATAATAATAATAATAATAATAATAATAATAATAATAATAACGCAAACGTACGATTATATCAGTTATCATGGGTACTCCATGTCTCTAGGAAACCTTACAAAGAGACATATTTACAAAATGGCTCTTAAGGAACCCGGAGGTTCATTGCCGCCCTTACATAGGCCTAAGCCCGCCATCGGTCCCTATCCTGAGCAAGATTAATCCAATCCCTACCATCAGTTTGAGTACAATGAGATGCCACAATTTTCAAATCGCGGGTACCTAGATCCTAGACATTATAACCCACTGCTGTGGAGTAACAGCATGTCTGAGCGGGCCTGGGTTCAAATCCATGTGTGTGTATATATATATATATATATATATATATATATATATTAAGAGGAAGAATTGTTTGTATGCATCTGAAGTCTGATTAGTGTAATATGTAGCTAATCGGCGAAGTATGCAATGGAGGGGGAAAGGAACTGGCTACCTTACCCCAATATCTCCTGGCCTAGTTGCCTCATAAGTGGTGTCTTTTGGTATCACTTGTGAAGTTCAGACCTGTCGTCGGACAGCTGACTAAACAACAACTACCATCATATCCCACCTCCCTCAAATCCATTTTAATATTATCCTCCCATCTACGACTCGGACTCCCCAGAGATTTTTTCCCTCCGGCCTCCCAACTAACACTCTATATGCATTTCTGGATTCACCCATACATGCTGGATGCCCTGCCCATCTCAAACGTCTGGATTTAATGTTCCTAATTATGTCACGTGAAGAATACAATGCGTGCAGTTCTGTGTTGTGTAACTTTCTCCATTCTCCTGTAACTTCATCCCTCTTAGCCCCAAATATTTGCCTAAGCCCTTTATTCTTAAACATCCTTGACTTATGCTCCTCTCTCAAAGTGAGAGTCAAAGTTCCACAACTTTACAGAACAACCGGTAATATAACTGTTTTATAAATTCTAACTTTCAACTTTTTGAAAACAGATTGGATGACAAAAGTTTCTCAACCGAATAATAGAAGGCATTTCCCATATTTATTTCGCGTTTAATTTCCTCTCGAGTGTCATTTATACTTGTTACTGTTGTCCGAGATATTTGAATTTTTTCACTTCTTTGAAAGGATAAATTTTCAATGTTTATATTTCCATTTCGTACTTACAAAGATACATACTAACGTATATCATTGGACCGATCATGCTGGTATAATGAAGAGACCAGCAGTTAGCGAGGCGCACCCGTAGGTATGTATGATCAAGTACATCCGTACTGGTGCTAAGGCGCCCTGGATCTGTGTTGATGTGATAACAGAGGATCAGATAGAGCTGCAGTCCGGGTGGGTTTCATCCGGTTTGCCGATCCGGAATCCATTGCTGGACACGATTACGCCGTTCTCAGTGCTCGCGTTTATTTGTAGAAGGTTGCGGTTATTGCTTAGGCATTTTACGAAGTAAGGAAAAAGTACTGCGATTCTTCAAATAATAATCGGTTTTGAGATGGCGGAAATACACGTTTGCATCTTTCTTGATGCAAAAAAAGTGGCCTTGTCGAGATGTCAGTGTTGTGTGCGATTTCCGTGAAATTATTGAATGATTATTTTTAATACATGACGTGAACTACTAACACAGACTTACTTGCTTACTTACTTACTTACTGGCTTTTAAGGAACCCGGAGGTTCATTGCCGTCCTCACATAAGCCCGCCATAGGTCTCTATCCTCAGCAAGATTAATCCATTCTCTATCATCATCTCCCACCTCCCTCAAATCCATTTTAATATTATCTTCCCATCTACGTCTCGGCCTCCCTAAAGGTCTTTTTCCCTCCGGCCTCCCAACTAACACTCTATATGCATTTCTGGATTCGCCCATACGTGCTACATGCTCTGCCCATCTCAAACGTCTGGATTTTATGTTCCTAATTATGTCAGGTGAAGAATACAATGCGTGCAGTTCTGTGTTGTGTAACTTCCTCCATTCTCCTGTAACTTCATCCCTTTTAGCCCCAAATATTTTCCTAAGCACCTTATTCTCAAATACCTTTAACCCATGTTCCTCTCTCAAAGTGAGAGTCCAAGTTTCACAACCATAAACAACAACCGGTAATATAACTGTTTTATAAATTCTAACTTACAGATTTTTTTGACAGCAGACTGGGTGATAAAAGCTTCTCAACCGAATAATAACAGGCATTTCCCATATTTATTCATTAACACAGACTACATTCTTATTCTCATAAGAATGGTAGCCTGCAATAAAACAAAAGCTTGAAAGTAATGTTACCCAAATTATCAAAATAAAAAATAACTATGTAAGTAATGTAGCATTCATTTCCAAACTATCACGAAATAATTAAAATGAATTTAGATTAATTTAAATTATTGTTATTGAAATAAAAGAAACTTACTAAATAAAATTTCTCAATTGTTAACAAAAGTTAATATTTCCTTAACCAATGTCCAAATTGTGTTAGAAAAGTGGTCATATTACAAAAGGAAACTGCGTCACGTGGCAGTCCACAGTACTCGATCCGAGGAGGAGGAGCTCCTGTATCCCTGATACAGCAACGAAAATTAGTCTCTTTGGAATCGCAGCCAACAGATTGCAGATTCTCTTGCTGTTCGTACATTAAATGAACATCGGCTAATTCAGCATCAGTGAATCCTTCCATTACGTCAAGTGAGCTTTCTGCAAGGTTAATGACTGAAAAAGAGATTATGCTGGAGTACGTGCGTGTAGTCTAAACTGACAGGCGTTTCATAGTAAGATCGCTCATAAAACATCTGGGGTGCTATGCATAGACATTTCGCTAGCCCGCGCTACGAGCGTGCTAAACTAGCCCCGGCTATCGACTGATTACTTGTACAAGATTCATATGGTATCACATCGCTAACACTGGTTTATGAATACGAAAAACGTTAGTTCGCTGATCATCCACCGGAAGCCCGCGCTAAGAATGTCTATGAATATGGCCCTGGACTCTATTCTATTCCACAAAAGTATGGTCTAATAAACACGTTATTAGTAAAAGCACTTGTAGCCTGTAGTATGGAGTTGTAACAGTTGTATAGTATTAGTGGCGTCATAGAAGTGTATGGCAGAGGAATTGCTTTTGCTACATGACGTTATACTCTGAATCAGTTTATGTCCACCTCCTTGGTAATAAATTCGTATTTCAGGATGCAAGGAACGGTTTATCATTATTCCTGTAATATTTGTCTGAATTATTTTATCTGGAGTAATGAGAATTTAAATGCTTTATCACGTATTTGTCAATATTTAAACGTTATCTTCCACTTCAAGACGACGACGGTCGTAATTATCCGTGCGTAACAGTAGGCGTACCAATTGCAATACATGTATCGGTCTTCCCATTTGCGCGCGTTAATTTGTTTGCTATTGTTTCACAAACAAGAAAAATTTGTGAAAATGGTCTTAAAAGAGACTAAAATGAATTGTTTATTTTAAAAGAGCTAGAGGCAAGGAAAGACATTATGTTCGGTACATTTAGCAAAAGTCTAAAAAAAAAAAAAAAAAAAAAAAAAAAAAAAGACACAATAAGGAGTCATGTTCTTTATAGCTACTATCACACACTGAAAACTTTGATATTCTATGCATATCTGCTATGCCATGGTTTTGACTATCATTACCCAAGCAGTGAAGAGTATTTGAGGAGCATCGTTTCAAAACGTATTATGTGCCCCTTACAATTTTTTTACACGAACGACGAAAAACTGGATTACTCGTAAACCGGAGAAGTTTTCAAAACACTACACAAAACCATTTTTAAGTACTGGTTTAACAGTTTACAAATATGACGACTTGGAACCATCAGACTTCACAGCATGAAAGATAAATAAATAGAAAGTAACAAATTTAATTTCGTCCACTGGGGGACTTAATACGTTTTGAAACGATGCTCCTCATTTACTAACTGGTGCTTAGCTGATAATGATTTACTTCGATTCGTTTGATGTTCTAATCCAGCGGTCATCAGCACATTGCACCCTCGGGCTAACCCGCGGATAACACATTGCACTCACGTACATTCATGGCTGCTTTCTATCTCTCCCTTCTGCAGGACGGAGCATATTGCGATGCACAACTTACCCGTCACGGCCATCGCCCATTTCAGCGAGTGCTGACGACCAGTTCTAATTTATCTAAAAGGCCCTTCTGCTTCACCTAAAACGTTCATTGCATTCAAGTACAGAGTTAAAATGGAAATCTATTCTATACACGGATACTACTACTATTAGACTACATATCATTTCAGTCAACTATTTCCTTGAATTACACAAAAAGTTCATCGGTACTTGAAGTTATTAGCATTCTTTCAGTTGTAGAGAAATCTGTATAAATTACAACAGACCGAGTAATACTTACGCGGAACAGAACAATGAAAAATCGTAAGTATGGCGTAATAAAGTACAAATGTACAAGAAACCTTTGTGGAACACTATTCTGCTATTAACTATTAATTACAGCTCAATACACTTGTAATGTATTAGACCATACCTGCACAAATAGCGCTCAATGAGCGCGCGCGTTCGGGAGAGCCATGTTTACCGCTCGCCGAAACGGGGAGGAAGATATGTCAGAATGACATAGACTTGCTATAGGTAGAGGAGAGGGAAACGACCACTTAGTTTTATAGTGCAGTGCAGTGTGTAGGCCTATTCTCAGTAACTGTTTCACGTTGCTTACCTACTGCTACAGTACAGTATGGAGGAATCTAAAAGACGGAACATAACATTTAACATTTAACGATTTACAGCTCGAACTTATTGATCTTCAATGTGGCCTAAGGGCTAAAGATCGTTTGAATAATACTACTAGACCGGTTGAGTTTTACAAGATTAAATAATATCCACGACTACACAGGCTGGCTGTGAAAATGATTGCTATGTTTGGCTCAACATTTATATTTGTGAGCAACTGTTTTCTATAATCAACTTTAATAAAGGCAGACATCGAACATCTGTAACTGATGTTTCATTACGATCAGTAGGCTACTGTTCCTTTCAGCTGCCAACAGCATAAAATCTCGTTTTGATGTACTGATAAATAAAAATATAACAAAATGATATTGTACATTTAAGTGGCTATAGAATTTCTATGATTTCTGTAAAATAAATATTTCTTTATTAATTAATAATAGTCCAAGATAGTTTTGCAAACACTGAACGGGAATTCATTTCATAAGCACTCGTAATAGTACTTCCTTTTGTGTATATTTTGTACGAGATCACCCCTTCTTCCAGTCCACCCTTATACAGAGCGCAGCTAATGTCTGCATTCCGCTCATGAGCTGTGAGCGCAAACCTTGTGCAGGCCTGTATTAGACCATGCTTTCGTGGAATAGGGCCTGATCGTGAAATACGTGACACATTTATGGAAAACTATTAGAGCGAGGCGAAATTAAATAGGGCATTGATTTACATGCATTCTTCTTAAGGAAATATCAAAATATTTGGACGTATGCCCCTTAACACCCTATATAATGCGCACACTATCTACCGCTAATTCCGCCGACGCTTCATTTCGCCCGCTAATCTTTTTGTCAATTGATAGCCTACATGCTTTCTAGTACTCAGCCATTTTGTCCATGCACGTAGTTTATTTTTATAGCAGTGTTACGTAGAAACAGTACATACCTATCTAGAATGGCATTTTACGGTCACGAACATTACGGCTTCCGTCATAACATCAATTGAAGGACAACTGATGGTGGAGTTGAGCCATTACATCTACTACTCAACAAGAATAAGTCACAGAGACACTGGATGCTGTGCGAGATGTGCCACAGGAGATCGTCACGAGGGGAATAATTGGGCGCTACACTCATTGAAGTCCAGGACGACGAGACAGGACCAGTTTGCGAAGGAGATACTTCCATTCATTTTATTGGCGTTTCAGGTTTGGTTCATAGAGCGAGTCCAGGTTTCGTCCATAGCGATGATTCGTCCAAGAAAGTCGTCACCTTCCCTTTGGTACTGGTGCACCAAGGCCTTCCCGGAACGCTTTAACCCATCGTGCAACTGTGCAATATGGCAACGCTGCATCGCCATATGCTTCACCCAGTCCCTGAAAACATTCTTGTGCACTATGACCTCGTGCCATTTCAATTTTGATTCAGGAACGTTGCTCTAGTTTTGTAAGGATGGTCTTAGGGCGCTCGCACTATCCCTATGAAAGTGAACGTTCTACACACTGCAGTAGATTGATGGAGTACTGTCGCCGCTGGCTGCACTAACTCATCTAACAGTCCTTGTTCATGTCCACACAGCTGGCAGCTCTCGAAAGCACTATCGTCACGTGACAGCAGTGTTGCCATTACTTTTTATCCAACCTATCTATTACTTATTGAATAGGGATACTACATTATGTACTTTTCAAGAAAAATGCAATTAAAGTTTTCACTTGTTTCCTTAGCAACTATAAGAAAGATTTAGGTATTTAAGAACTACGTCCTAGTTTAGTATGTAAAAAAAGCCTACAGGTAGCGCAAGATGTCAAAACGTAGAAATACAGTTTTACACTACAAATTAGTTATTTTGTTCTCCTGTAAAATTTCCTTTCACGACTTCAGGTCCCTTTTCGCGCAGCGGGTCACATTTACACGTAAATTAGTTCTGTCCAATCACTTTTCAGAAATTCAGCGTATTTCCTAGAAATGAGCGTATTGGCGCCTCAGTTCGTTGCTGTGGTTACTATGTACGTATGTCTAAGTGAGTTTTCGGATTTGAATTCAGAGTTGTCTGATGGATAAGATTGTGTTGGCAAGCTTGCTGTTTCAGAGCCGAAAATAAGTAACTTTATAATATGTAAAGGAACAATAGGGCAAACCGTGAAACATATGATGAAATATTATAAATTTATAAGTAAAATTAGTTACAGTTTTATTTTTTATTTTAGTAGGTTATTTTACGACGCTTTATCAACAGCTTAGGTTATTTAGAGTCTGAATGAGATGAAGGTGATAATGGCGGTGAAATGAGTCCGGGATCCAACACCGAAAGTTACCCAGCATTTGCTCATATTGGGTTGAGGGAAAACCCCGGAAAAAACCTCAACCAGGTAACTTGCCCCGACCGGGAATTAGTTACAGTTTTAAGCAGACATTAACTAATATAAATCAAAGTGAATATAGGACGAAGATAGAATGACAAGAAATAGACTGAAAAGAACAATCCGAAGACAGCAAAGAAGGCCAGTGAAGAGACAGCTGACCTTTGCATGGTCGAATTCCATGATGATGATGATGATGATGATGATGGTGGTGGTGGTGGTGGTGGTGGTGGTGGTGATGATGATGATTATTGAATTATGTCAACGATAACGTTGGCTGTGAACAGATTTTCCCCAAGCATTTTGGTTTCCCTTCCACTCCATCACGTATCATCTCATTGCAGTTCAGAAGGAAGGTCAGATCTGTACGGACTTGCATTATGTTCCGCCCGGAAGCACGCAGTTCGCGTCCATTTCGGTTCTTATTTGAGGCTATTCGTAAGGACGACGGCACATAAAGCCTCCTTGACCCTTCAGTACACAGCACGGCCCTAACCGGAGAGGCCGCGTGAAGGAGAACTGGGCTTAGGCAGGTTTCGTCTCCGCCGGCCACTGGTCGGCATTGTAAGAAGCAGATTGGAACAAACGAGTGGCAAAATCGTGCACATCTGTTCTGAAAGAAAACAATCGGGGCAGAAACAGACGAAAATCGCAGTCTTTCAATTTTCTATTTTAACAGAAGACGATCGAAGCGGACAGAAACAGTCGGCAGCGGTATTGCGCGAATCTTTGATTGTTTATCTATCTCACGTAGATAACATCGAGCAGCAATTAGTGGAAGAAGTGCCTGTCTACTGCGCGACAAGATGCCGGAGCACGAGGAGGTGGATCAGCGACGTCAGCAGCGCCAGCTCAAGGGCTACCGACACAAGTAGGAATCAGCAATATTGCTGGAATGTTTCGTTATAGGCTACTGCATGTAGCTAAACCGTTAA
This sequence comes from Periplaneta americana, assembly GCA_025594305.2. Lineage (NCBI taxonomy): Eukaryota > Metazoa > Arthropoda > Insecta > Blattodea > Blattidae > Periplaneta > Periplaneta americana. The sequence continues at coordinate 156,438,474 of JAJSOF020000015.1, forward strand.
TATACTAATTTGTCATTTTACCTAATATTTAAATAGCATTTTTCTAACATTTTCCTGAATGCTTACGTTATTTCAGAAACACTTGGAACTAAAATAATACATCTTTAACGTCAATGAAAGCATAAGTCTTAAGTTTAAAATAATTTAACACTGTTTTGTTAATTCAATTCCAGTGTTTAAATATTAAGTGAATATGCCAGAGCTGTGTATTTATATGTAGAAGAATTGACGTATGAAACACATTAGCTATAACAAGCATGAACAGAGCTGAAAAGTCATTGTAATCTGTACCCTTTTCCATGCAACTTTGTTAATGGAGACTGCGGTTTTTAAATTCCAGTAGGGTGCGAAAATCGTAGAAGAAGGAATTTCCCAGAAATCGTAAAAAAATTGAAGTCGCGAAAGTGACATGTACTTGGTCACTGTACCTTCTACGGGTCGCTTTCTTCATCATGTTGGGAATATTGTTATTACTGTTTACAGTTAATCTCCGATAACTATTGTTCAAGACACTTAACTGAGTCAGATCATATAGATGGTCATTAAAAATAGTCATGGAATTTCTGGCTCTGTTGTATGTATGTATGTATGTATGTATGTATGTATGTATGTATGTATGTATGTATGTATGTATGTGTGTGTGTATGTATGTAATAATAATAATAATAATAATAATAATAATAATAATAATAATAATAATAATAATAATAATAATGATTTATTTTAGCTGGCAGAGTTAAGGCCGTAAGGCCTTCTCTTCCACACAACCATGTATGTATGTATGTATATGTATGTATGTATGTATGTATGTATGTGTATGTGTGTATGTATGTATGTATGTGCATGTGTGTATGTGTATATGTATGTATGTGTGTATGTATGTATATGTATGTGTGTATGTATGCATGTATGTATTTATTGACACTGCAATGGGTACCGGTATATACCCGGTGGCAGTGGTAACTAATTACACTCAATAATGACAATAATAAACTTATTAATTAAAAATACAATTAATAACAATACTAATAATTAATAATAATAACAGGGAATATCCTAAATTAAATGAAGCACGATCACTTAAAATAACATTTAAAATAAATCTAATTTGTATCTTAAATCTAAGTTCGAACTAAAACCCCCGAGTATGATATGTTCATATCTGCACAAGTACCTTTCCACATTACACTCATTTCGCTGTCAACTCACTCACTGCACTGGAACTACGACACATTTCACTGATTCTATCCTGATTTCACTAACACTACAAAAGCATTTCACTGTTCAAATACTTTGCACTGCCACTATAAACTATAAAGCTTCACTGACAGGAACACGTTTCACTTACACAGCACACTTCACTGACACAACATAATTCTTCACTGATACAACACTTCAATAACAAAATATCATTTACACCTGTGAATAGTGTGTATAATATACTCCCGTCTATTAGTAAAGTCCTTAAGCCTAGGGGACTCCTAGGGAAACAAACGACAGTCAGTATCTATGTACGTACAGGAGAATTTATTTGTTTATTTAAATAAGAGCCTTGTGAATTTTGGTGTTTTCTTTAGTCTAGACATTAATTAGTTATTTAACTTGTAATCTTTGGAAATTATTCTCAACTTCCGGGCCGCGACAATGGGAAATATTGACCACTGCCTCCTTGAATGTCAATATCGTTAGGATGCATGGAAATTTCACGCGTGTTTTAATGACTGTGTATACCCGTGCGACCAAATAAAGTGATGAAGCTTCGTTTTCTGGACTGAACATAAAAGACATTCTCTATAATGCCAAAACTAAACCAGTTGACGTCATTTATAAGTTCAATTACATGCGTGTGATTATTTCTTCATAAATCTAAATGAAGTGCCTGCACGGTATGTAGTGTGCTTTGCATTCGCCTTTAGAAAAATTATTTTTCTGTTTACGAAAGGCGGCATTTAAAAGTGACGTGACTGCAACGTGTAACGAATAGGATGCTAATCGCATACGAAGAGGCACTCTTCGCCACGATCACCGCTGTCTAGGCTGGAGATTATTCGGACTCTGGATGTGCGCAACGAAAAGTTGTTGTGAATGTAAGAAGTAATTTGTTCGAAACTTAGACTATGTCCAGGAACACAGAGGGTTATTAAAATAGATATGGGATTTTCAGTCATCCTAACCATACTGACATTGCAAGGAGGCAGTGGTCATATTTGCTATTGTTGCGTCCTGGATATTGAAATTAATTTCCGAAGGTTACGAGTAAAATAAATAATTCATTAACGTTTAGACCGGCATTAAGGCTGGTTCACAATAAATCGGGAACGGCAACGAGAACGAGAACGGAAATAATGTTAAAATAAATGTATTTAAATGTGAGCATTCACAATAGGTAATTGTGAATACTCACATTTAAATACATTCATTTTAACAATATTTCCATTCTCGTTCTCGTTGTCGTTTCCGTTTCCGGTTTATTGTGAACCAGCCTTTAGACTATAAAACGCTGGAATTGGTTTATTACTTACTTACTGGCTTTTAAAGAACCCGGAGGTTCATTGCCGCCCTCACATAAGCCCGGCATTGGTCCCTATCCTGAGCAAGATTAATCCATTCTCTATCATCATATCCCACCTCCCTCAAATCCATTTTAATATTATCTTCCCACCTACGTCTCGGCCTCCCTAAAGGTCTTTTTCCCTTCGGTCTCCCAACTAACACTCTATATGCATTCCTGGATTCGCCCATACGTGCTACATGCCTTGCCCACCTCAAACGTCTGGATTTAATGTTCCTAATTATGTCAGGTGAAGGATACAATGCGTGCAGTTCTGCGTTGTGTAACTTTCTCCATTCTCCTGTAACTTCATCCCTCTTAGCCCCAAATATTTTCCTAAGCACCTTATTCTCAAACACCCTTAATCTCTGTTCCTCTCTCAAAGTGAGAGTCCAAGTTTCACAACCATACAGAACAACCGGTAATATAACTGTTTTATAAATTCTAACTTTCAGATTTTTTGACAGCAGACTGGATGATAAAAGCTTCTCAACCGAATAATAACAGGCATTACCCATATTTATTCTGTTTAATTTCCTTCCGAGTATCATTTATATTTGTTACTGTTGCTCCCAGATATTTGAACTTCTCCACCTCTTCAAAAGATAAATTTCCAATATTTATATTTCCATTTCGTACAATATTCTCGTCACGAGACATAATCATATAATTTATCTTTTCGGGATTTACTTCCAAACCTATCTCTTTACTTGCTTCAAGTAAAATTTCCGTGTTTTCCCTAATCGTTTGTGGATTTTCTCCTAACATATTCACGTCATCCGTATAGACAAGAAGCTGATGTAACCCGTTCAATTCCAGACCCTCTCTGTTATCCTGGACTTTCCTAATGGCATACTCTAGAGCATAGTTAAAAATTAAAGGTGATAGAGCATCTCCTTGCTTTAGCCCACATTGAATTGGAAACGCATCTGATAGAAACTGACCTACACGAACTCTGCTGTACGTTTCACTGAGACACATTTTAATTAATCGAACTAGTTTCTTGGGAATACCAAATTCAATAAGAATACCATATAAAACTTCTCTCTTAACCGAGTCATATGCCTTTTTTAAATCTATGAATAACTGATGTACTGTACCCTTATACTCTCATTTTTTATCCATTATCTGTCGAATACAAAAAATCTGGTCAATAGTTGATCTATTACGCCTAAAACCACACTGATGATCCCCAATAATTTCATCTACATATGGAGTTAATCTTCTCAAAAGAATATTGGACAAAATTTTGTACGACGTCAACAAAAGTGATATCCCTCGAAAGTTACTACACAGTCTTGTCCCCCTTTTTAAAGATAGGTACGATTATGGACTCCTTCCATTGTTCTGGTACAATTTCCTTTTGCCAAATAGCAAGTAGGCTACAAGCTTATAAATTTCGTTAGATAATGCGCTTCCACCCTCTTGTATTAATTCTGCTGGAATTTGATCGATACCTGGAGACTTATAATTTTTTAGATTTTCTATCGCAATTTCGACTTCAGAAAGTGTGGGTTCGGGTATAAATGGCTCAGCAGTTTGTATTTCAATTTCGTCCCGATAATTTCTATTTGGCCTATGTATATTTAGTAGTTCAAAATAGTTGGAATTGGTTTATTATTCGTTTTAAATACACCCTAAAATACCTTACATGCAATGGGTTGTTCGTAAATTTTGGAGATTTGATAATAATAATAATAATAATAATAATAATAATAATAATAATAATAATAATAATAATGGGACAACTGGATAATAATACGCACGGTAGACCAACATCGGTAATCGACGTTGCTCGCTGGCCACTAATCACCGGGCCGTATCAAACAAAAGATAATCGAAATGAGGGTAGTTGTTAACTTCGCGACTATATTCTTAAATAAATCACTCCATTAGTCAAGTGGAAGTTTTATGCAGTACAACTGCGGTGTTTTGAATGCACCAAAAGAAAATGCAGATGTAGTAAGATCTTGAAGTAAGTTATCACAACGAAATAGAAGGAGGAAAATGTGTGTTTCAGGGAATATCATTCAAATGAAGGAAAGTAAATTTCCGGTTAATGTTCACCAAAGCGATAAGTACGTAATTATGACCGCGTTGCCGTTTTATTTGTGGTTTAGAGAAAATATCTCGACTTTTACGAAGAAAACTTTTAGCGGCCGTTTTCATCATATTATTGTTTAACAGTATTACGAAACAAAAAATGTCATAAGGACCATGACCGACAGGATCATCTTGGCCGTCTGCGCATGCGCGGACTTGTTTAATAAAAACCTAAACTGACCAAACCTAACCTTCGTATAATATGCAAGATGTGCAACCAGAGCAAGAAGGGATCTTCTTGATTTGTTCTGGAATGTACACACGAAAATAAATTCAAGTAAGGATCACGCTACTACTGCATGAGAGGTCCACGCTTGCGCCAAACAAAACTGTTCCTGTCGCGAGACCCTCGCCTAAGCCACGTAATCTACTCGCAATATTTACGCTAACAGTGGTGCTATCTCTCAGTAATGTTCAGAACGAAGCAGGTAAAGAGAGAGAAAAAAACAAATCTCTCCTTCTAACGACGCCACAGATCTTTATGTTGGCAACATTGTGTATTTAGCTCAATTTGGCCGTAATCATAACGGCACGGATAGACGCTACCGTAGCAAATTGTCCAGTCTAGCGAGGACACTTCCGAATCCATATCGTGTCTCTAGTGTTTAATGACCAGCCTCATTGTATTGTATTGTATTGTATTTATTAACATTCCATGGTATTCATACATTGCTTTACAGCTAGAATATGGAACAAGTCAAAAGACTTAATACTATTATAAAGTCTTAATTTATAGTCACAGTCTAGATGAAATATATACAGACGAGATTTACAATATAGTCTACTAGTACAACACAAAGTTTTAGTATCAATTTCATGAAGTGTTATTGAATGTCATGAATTCACCTACAGAATAGAAGGCGTGACAAATTAGGTACTTCTTTAATTTGGCCCTAAATAATCTTATGTTTTGAGTTTCATTTTTTATATCCATAGGGAGGCTATTAAAAATTTTTACTGCCATATAACGCACTCCTTTTTGATAGCATGATAGACTTGCTGATGGAGTATGAAAGTAATTTCTTTGACGTGTATTTATGCTATGAACTGTTGAATTAGTTACAAAGTTTTCACGATTACATACGGAAATTATATGTTTCATTTTCTAATTCAGCAGCACAAATTTCTAAATCCCTGTCATGCAATCGCAGCGGCAGATATTGCGTACACGCACACGTGATCCGTCGAGTGTTGTGTTTGTCCAGCACTTGAGCATTTATCGGTTCGAATCAGCTGTAGTAAGTGTGAGATATCATCACATGTCGTAACTTGGGATTCCAACCGAGTGATCGTGTTTAATATCGTTTTCATTTCGGAGTAGAATAACGCACAGCTGCGATGGGTAGTCAAGCATTAAGGAAACGTCCGTTAACCCTGATGATATTTATTTTACCAATTATTTCCTTAAATTTACTTAAGAAGAAAGATTTTACATTACACTGGAACGGTTGGTTCCACTTCCACTTTCTTATTTAAAATCCACTTCTCGCTTCCATATTTCAAAATTACTTTGTATGCAACATTACGTAAGTTAATGAAGAAATAATATAATTTTAGTTTTGTTTCCGTCTTGAGTTATTTTAATGTTAACCCAGAAGTATATTTGTTAACTTACTTACTTACTTACAAATGGCTTTTAAGGAACCTGAAGGTTCATTGCCGCCCTCACATAAGCCCGCCAGCGGTCCCTATCCTGTGCAAGATTAATCCAGTCTCTATCATCATACCCCACCTCCATTTTAATATTATCCTCCCATCTACGTCTCGGCCTCCCTAAAGGTCTTTTTCCCTCCGGTTTCCCAACTAACACTCTATATGCATTTCTGGATTCGCCCATACGTGCTACATGCCCTGCCCATCTCAAACGTCTGGATTTAATGTTCCTAATTATGTCAGGTGAAGAATACAATGCGTGCAGTTCTGTGTTGTGTAACTTTCTCCATTCTCCTGTAACTTCATCCCGCTTAGCCCCAAATATTTTCCTAAGCACCTTATTCTCAAACACCCTTAACCTATGTTCCTCTCTCAAAGTGAGAGTCCAAGTTTCACAACCATACAGAAGAACCGGTAATATAACTGTTTTATAAATTCTAACTTTCAGATTTTTGGACAGCAGACTGGATGATAAGAGCTTCTCAACCGAATAATAACACGCATTTCCCATATTTATTCTGTGTTTAATTTCCTCCCGAGTGTCATTTATATTTGTTACTGTTGCTCCAAGATATTTGAATTTTTCCACCTCTTGGAAGGATAAATCTCCAATTTTTATATTTCCATTTCGTACAATATTCTGGTCACGAGACATAATCATATACTTTGTCTTTTCGGGATTTACTTCCAAACCGATCGCTCTACTTGCTTCAAGTAAAATTTCCGTGTTTTCCCTAATCGTTTGTGTATTTTCTCCTAACATATATTTGTTAACACATTTTAATATTTTACTTGTGAACGTTTTCGCCCATTTTGGGCATTTCAGACCATAAAGATATCTGTACATAATTGCATAATACATATCGAAATTCTACAAACAATTAATGGAAGTTTATAATTACACTAAAACATTTTCTAAAATGGTACACTAAATACAGCAACAAATGGTAGTTGTATGATAAATATGCATCTTTAATGTCATATTATAAAATCATTCATGACAGCTGGAGATCGCGAACGAGTTATTATATTGGAACAATAAACTGTGTAATGACTCAAAGGTGAATACTTGTTTAACAATAAGACTCTTAGGTTAAATGTGCATATTTTAACAGAAAGTCACATGAAAATATTACATATCAAAAGAACTTAATATCATCATAAGAAAAAAATAATAAAAAAAAGTTCAGAAAGGTGTAGGGGTCCTGGTTGACTGTTATATTGAAGTTGGTGTAAATAGAAAGGATGTGGATTGAAGGTGAAAGGTTAGGAATGACAAAAATGAATGTTTAATGTAGTTTATATAAACTTGGCTGACGCTGTGATAATCTATTAAACACATATGTTGTGAATATGCACTATTGTGAAGGTTGCAATATAAAATACAGTCAAATTGTTACAAGTGTGTGTCGTTATGAGGGATAATATCAAGTTGTTACTGTTAATCTCATATTGCCGTAGAAGTTCGTTGTGTATTGAAGATTAAGAGATTAATAGTATATGACAAAATATCATTATGTTGCAGTCGTAAATAACTTCATAAAAGTTGAGAAGTATATTAAAATCACATGTTAAAATCGACTAACCTAACAATATGTAAAGTCGATATTACGCAGTCTGATGTTACTTGTTTATTCTTAACCAATGGCATTCTCTCACAACACAAACTTCGAAATCTAAGACACGAAATATTTAAGAATTCAATTTAAGTGCTAGTCTGGTCACATAATGGAAGGTGATTCTACATTCTACTGAATTTCTGCGTTAGTTAGCCTACAAGCAATGAATGGATAAGATATTATATCACGCCTTCTTGCTGCAAAATACAAGATGACCAAATAGCTGCAAAATGAATCTTGTAGTCTGTGATCGAAAACGAGAATGGTAAAGTTAAAACTTGGCCAACTCTCTGTTTCCGTTTCCGTTCCCGGGCTCCGGCAAGCTTGTCGTTAACTCTTTCTCGTTTTCGTTCATAGTGAACCAGCCTTTAGTCACGAGTCTTCTGTTACGAAGGAAGCAGATATTAAAGTAAGATGTGCTTCATGAAGGCCCGGACGTGAAAAGAATTCATAATTTTCCATGTTAAAAGATTTGCCGGATATCATGAATGGAGAAAATGTCAGGCATCATCACATAGAGTAGTATTCAGTCTCATAAGTATACATTATGCCCTGTTAGCATCAGTTGTGTACACGGAATCTTCAAGGGCAAATGGTAAAGCATGACAGCACACGAATTAGAAAATTTGCTGAAATGATGAGTGAAATTGGTCGCTTGTGTTAAACAAGTTGAAATCTTTAAAACTGTTAATGGTTTTCATCCTATAATTTAGCAAAACATTTTCGTCAACTTGATTATAAAGGCTTTCGTTTAGCGTTTAAGAACTTAAATTAGTCCACATAGCATGGTCTTGCCTGACATAAGGTAATATCGTACAGTTACTCAAAAAACGATCGGGAGCAATCTGGACTGCATACTTGTGCACCAGAACATTCTTAAGGCTGGTTCACAATAAACCGGGAACGGGAACGACAATGAGAACGAGAACGGAAATAATGTTAAAATAAATGCATTCAAATGTGAGTATTCACAGTGAACTATTGTGAATGCTCACATTTAAATACGTTTATTTTAACATTATTTCCGTTCTCGTCCTCGTTGTCGTTTCCGTTCCCGGTTTATTGTGAACCAGCCCTTATAGTCTCGTCGCTCTAATTTCCAACAGCCAATCGCGTTGCAGGTCGGCTGCATTTAAACGTGTGCGTCTTGTGATTCGCTGATGAAAATGTTAAGCATTTCCTAAGGCTGGATAAATACTTAATATACAATCGCTCGCCATTTTGGCTCTTTCGTTGGCGTTCGTAGAAAGCACACGAGGACGTTATTTGCCGCTCAATTATTTGCTGAATTATAGTGCGTTTGATTTATTATCATAGGAGCTACGACATGATAATGTTTAACGGTGTGGCAAATAGATTCCTCGTATGGTAGCTCGGCAACGAAAGAACAAAAATGGCGAACGATACTACCTACCTAGACTTTATAGAGCCTTGACTTCCTAAGACGTAAGCAAAGAGGAGGAGTCACGCCGGGAATAACAGCGTCGCGACTATAATTTACATACTCCGAGCTAAATCTACAATATGTTTCCCTTCACCAGGAGAAAGTGATCCGTAGGATATCTTCGAGTGGAACTTGCAGACAATTTCGACATGTTTTATGTGGGTAGTTTTCAATAGAAGTGAACTGATCTGATTCGGAGTTTGCACTGACCAGTGTTGCCATCTAAATTCTTGAAGACTCACTATAAAACAGTAAAAATGGTTAAATTGGTATGTTATCAATGTAAAAATAGATTAGTTGTCGCGGTGAGGATAAAATCCTTATATTAAGAACATCAGTTTCATTCATTTTACCCTCTAAACGAGCAATTAAATACACCAGATCTTTTTCGAAAACCGCTGAATTGGTAACACTGGCACTGACCACATACCATTAAATTTTACAAATTATTAGTGCTAATCTGATATCAATTTGTTATCATGTCATGGCACTTAAAAGATAATGCCGCTTTTGACATGGGGTTAGTACCTTGATTATAACCATTTTTTAAGTAGGCCTATATTAAAGCCTCAAGGCCCATTAACAATGAAAATTAAACATAAACACAGAAGTTTGCGCCCAGGCTACCAAATGGGATCATTCACAATGATTCACATAAGCATTGACATTAACATTACCGTAAGACGTTAACATGAAAGTTTGCAAACTCCAAACTTTCATGCTTATGCTTACGTGATTTGCAAACAGAACACAATCGTGGAGTGCTGAAGTATACCACGGAATATGAGGAAATGGCGTCGTTGTTATGTTTCCATGGTTACCAAGTATGTTTGCGGTTATGTTTATGTTCCCATCGTGAATGATGGTATGACTTCTTGATTTTACCGTAACGTTTATATTCTTAAGTTAACGCTTACGTTATGTTTAATTTTCATTGTGAATGAGCCTTAACTCTTCGAAAAACTAATCTGAAAATCGCGTTTTATAGTAGATCGATAGACTAATATTACACACATTATATATAAACCAGGAATTAAAATTATAACGTATTCCAGCAAAAATGAACAACCTGCAGTGTAAGTTCTATGAAACTTCAAATTTTTAATGCTATATGTCAACTGAAGTGTATGAAAAGTCACCAAGCAGTAATTCGAAAGTCGCTAGATTCCTTATTATCAATAGAAAAAGTTTTATTTTTGTCGTTAGTGAGTGCTGAAAAAGTCGGTAAAATCACTATTCAAGCAATAGAAAAGTTGGAAGAAATTATTGTCGCCGAAAAACAGTTAAAAGTCGCCAGATTTAGCGACAAAATCGCTAAATTGGCAACATTGCTTTTAGGTTGCTCTGTTGATGATTGTGGGCGACAGTGCGATTATTTACCGAAAGAAGGGAAAAAAATAATTTACGCATTTTGGTCTGAGCTTGTAAGCTGCGTTTCTACTGACCTTGTGGTCCAGCTCGACAGAATTCACCTGGGGGTCATGTCTCATGCCTCTTTGCGGACGGATAAGTATGTCAATGTAAACTGCAGAGTCTTCCTAGGACGTCTCTGAAGGAAACAATGGAGAAGATAGGGAGGGGGTTACTTAATAGTCTGCAGTGTATTCAGGGTTCAATGTCGCACGGAACTTTGAAATAAAAACTACGTTAAAGTATTTGTCACCTGTGATGACCAAGATCTATTGACAACTGTGGATCGCAACCAGGGCGCTGTTGATGCAGAGTGAAAGAATGGCACAAGGGCAGACACGAGTGAGTTCCTTATCAAGGTGACGCACACTCCCTCATGCGTTCCGTTACCATTGATATCAGTCCATCGCCTGGGCTGAGATACCAGAATGGAACGATTCACTGCGCACCGCAGACATTTTATATAATAATAATAATAATAATAATAATAATAATAATAATAATAATAATAATAATTTATTTATTTAATCTGGCAGAGGTAAGACCAGTAGGCCTTCTCTTCCGCCCAGCCAGACTCTAATTCTAATTGAATACAATTGCTTACATACTTATTACATTAATATCTAGACCATAAAACAACATGAAAGTTGGATAAGTAATGTTAGTGTGACAATAATAAACATTGGTAAGAAATAATAATAATAATAATAATAATAGTAATAATAATAATTTATTTATTTAATCTGGCAGAGCTAAGGCCAGTAGGCCTTCTCTTCCGCCCAGCCAGACTCTGATTCTAATTGAATACAATTGCTTACATACTTATTACATCAATATCTAGACCATAAAACAACATGAAAGTTGGATAAGTAATGTTAGTGTGACAATAATAAACATTGGTAAGAAATAATAATAATAATAATAGTAATAATAATAATAATAATAGTAATAATAATAATAGTAATAATAAGATAATTTAGATATTTATCTGTGATATACAGGGTGTTTCAGAAACACTTTGACAAACGTTGAGGGCATGTTCCTCACACCGAAACAAGAAAAAAAAGTTCATATAAACGTATGTCCGAAAATCCTTAGATTTTTAGTTATTAATGAAAGAACATAATGAAACATGTGTTAGATATTGTCAGCTTGGTAGCAAGTGTTGCAACGTTAATCAATTCAGAAACTCATAACAAATGTTCAGAATCTTCTCTTACTTCACACACCCATGCACTCCTTGGCAACACACAGTCATCTAGGATACATTGGGTACATAAGCAGATTTGTATCGATAACATCATTGGATTATCTAAGAAAATGAATATTATTATCGGTTACAAAATTAAGTTAAGTTGTTGGATTGTACCTCGAAACGCGAAGAATGTAAACTTTCATTCTTATGTTTCTGAATTGATTAAAGTTTCAACACTTGCTACCAAGCTGACAATATCTAACAGACGTTTCATTATGTTCTTTCATTAATAACTAAAAAAATAAGGATTTTCGGACATATGTATATATGAATTTTTTTTCTTGTTTTGGTGTGAGGAACATGTCACCAAAGTTTATCAAAGTATTTCTGAAACACCCGGTATATAACCATTAAACATTGAGAGACCTGAAATAGCTATTATTGTTAACAAGAATTGTTAGAAAAATATTTCGTTAACCTATTCTTAAATTGGTTTGGTGTCTGACAGTCCCTGACATTACTCGGTAGGGAATTCCAAAGCCGAGGAACAGCCACAGTGAAAGAAGATGAATATGAGGATGTCACCAAAATCAAGATATGACTTCATTTGTAAACTTAACGGAAAACAGTTCTACATTGTAATCGATCCTGACACAATTTGCTACCGGTATTATGAAAATTATCATTTAAAATTGATGTAATGACGTCGGCCTGGGTAGCGTAGTCGTTATAGCGCTGGCACTCTGTGCTCGAGGTTGCGGGTTCGATCCCGACCCTGGTCGATGCCATTTAAGTTTGTTTAAGTGTGACAGCTCATGTCAATAGATTTAAGGCTGATTCACAGTAAACCGGGAACGGAAATAATGTTAAAATATATGAATTTAAATGTGAGCATTCACAATAGTTAATTGTGAATGCTGACATTTAAATACATTTACTTTAACAATATTTCCGTTCTCGTTCTTGTTGTCGTTTCCGTTCCCGGTTTATTGTGAACCAGCCTTTACTGTCATGTAAAAGAACTCCTGCGGGACAAAATTCCGGCACACCGGCGACGCTGATATAACCTCTGCAGTTGCTATCGTCGTTAATACTACTATACCGGGTGTTCATTTCAAAGTGTGTCATGACGTCACTGTTGTTGGGTCACCGATCTGAAGCGAGTTTCAGCTTATATGTTAGAGAAGTTGCCTATTATTTAAGGCGTTCTTCAATCTGAACTTGAGAACGTGTACGGTATAACTTGAACGTCGTAGCAACAGATGACGGTCTGTACGGTCTGTGTGCTACCATAACCTCTTTCGAACTGTGTTTTGCGCCGGCAAGTCGTACGCAGGGCATTTGTTATCATCGGTTGCGTACGGCAACATTCCACAACACAAATCAAATGCTCCGTGTCCATGTTGACCGTCCAAGTTAATGTCAACAAATACGTAAGTAATCGACTTAACCCTCTCCCCATATCCCGACAGTACGTATTTCCAAATAGTTCACATTCCTGCCACTACCGGCGTTACCGTACGTATCGGTACGTACTCTTCAGAATGAACGCCGTACTTGCTAGGCAACTTCTCTGCCTCTTAGGTTATACACCTCTGCGGAAGTGTAGGAAGATTGAATTCTCTAGGCTCATCGACTAGCCACATGACGGCATACAGCGAGCCATGACACATTTTGAACTGAACACCCAGTAGTCCCGTCGCTCTTATTTCCGGCAGCCAATCGCGTTGCAGGTCGGCTACATTTAAACGTGTGCGTCTTGTGATTCGCTGATTCATTTCTTAAGGCTTGATAAATACTTAATATAATCGCCCGCCATTTTAGCTCTGTCGTTGGCGTTCGCAGAAAGCACACGAAGACGTTATTTGCCGCTCAATTATTTGCTGAATTACAGTGCGTTTGATTTATTATCATAGGAGCTACGACATGATAATGTTTAACGGTGTGGCAAATAGATTCCTCGTATGGTAGCTCGGCAACGTAGGAACAAAAATGGCGAACGATACTACCTACCTAGACTTTATAGAGCCTTCACTTTCTAAGACGTAAGCAAAGAGGCGGAGTCACGCCGGGAATAACAGCGTCGGGACTATAGTTGAATAACCAACAGTACTGTGAAAGCAAACCGTTCAAGGAGATGCTATATAAATAGGCCTATTAAGGATTTTCGCTCTCCCGAACAAAGAACGGCATTACAGTTACATAGGTGGCGGCGTGCTAAACAAAATAGTTCAACCCCGCATGGTTATGCTCTGTGTGGCTTTCATTTGTAGCGAGAAGAGATTTCTGGGAATGCATTTGAATCTAATTCCACAGAAAAGTAAAAAATCAATACTAATATTAGGCCTACTCCTCCCTCCCCCTCTTTCATAAAGACGAAAGTTGAATTAATTTTGTAAAGTGATCTATTTACATAGGCTATGCACGTAGGCTATATGATAGAGATAGGCCTACGGTATGTGTACATGCATTCTATATTTTGAGAGGTGTTAATATTCATGAAAACAAGAAAAAAATGTAATAAACTTGAGTTCTAAAATTAAATTTTGTACGAAACAAGGACTTTGAAATTAATATTGTAAAAACAGCATATCTTCTAATGTGAACTCTTTGCTTCTTTCTTATTGGGTGTACGCTGTCATATCGGTAAACCAAAAGGTAACAGGATATACGACAGTCATTTTGTCTCTGCATTGAACATTAATTTGTCTTACTTAACCAGATAGCGGTAAAGTTCTGTTAGGGTGTGCGTAATACAGAATTCTTAAGAGCAAAGAGCTCACGTTAGAAGATATGCTGTTCTTACAGTATAAATTTCAAAGCCGTTGTTTCGTACAAAACTTAATTTTTTTTAATTTTAGGATACATGTTCATTATAGTTGTTCCAATAGGCTACTACCATCTCTCAGAATATTGTTTATTTTTAATGGAAATCACATTCAGCATTTCCTGTAGTGTTGATGAACAAGGGCCAGTACAGAATTTCAGAAGATGTTCACTACACTTTTTTTCTTGTTTTTATGAATACTACCACCTCTCAAAATATTGAATGTTTTTAAACACCCTGTAGATCTCTAACTTCTAACATTTTTGTGTAAAACAGTTTTCCATTGGAGCTGTAACTATACAATTAATGTCCAACATAAACAGTTTAGCAGAGATACTGTTTATACAGTTTTGTCCATCACTTCACTTTCTATAAAAGTAGTCCCCCATATTCATAGGCATTCTTAGCGCGGGCTTCCGGTGGATGAACAGCAAACTAACGTTTTTCGTATTCATAAACCAGTGTTAGCGATATGATATATGAATCCTGTACAAGTAATCAGTCGATAACCGGGGCTAGTTTAGCACGCTCGTAGCGCGGGCTAGCGAAATGTCTATGAATAGCACCCTAATGACTGAATCGCCATTTTGTGTTATTTTCCTAAACAAATGAATGTTTGTAGACATTTTTATATTTCATTCCATGATGAAATAGATCGTAGATATTGAGTATGAACATAGTTTAGTACGAAGACAGACAGACGAAAGGATTAGGAAGCCTGCGCGCCTTCACTCAACAGACGTGGGGCGGACGTAGTGAAAGGGTCACAGATCAGCTCCTTTCCGGATTTGCGCAACTTTTCATTGTTGTGACGTAACAGTTTGAGAATGAGCCAAAAATTAATTGGGAAGCGCTGTGCATTTCTGATTGTGAAGGTCGGGATTTATGTAATCCATCACAGCTGACAAGAAGTGTCATACTCATCTTCATTCATTACAGGCTGCTGAGCTGAGCTGCTTTATCACATAATGTTAGGCCTACTACTCACATACCCACTTGATACAGATGTTAAGCTTCCGTTTTGTGGATTACACACAAAAGTAATTTTCTGTAATTCCAAAGACATTTTACTTAATTGAAAAATTACACGGTTAAAATATATAAAGGTAATTTCATTTTTACAATTTACGTAAGATACCTATAGTTTACTATTTTCCACTTAAGAAATAGGCAATAAATATCGAAATCTGTTGTATTATTGATTTATCGTTAATCCTTAATCCATACATTCTCGTCCTAACTATTTCGGATGATGATTGTAATTGTAATTCGTTATTTAACGTTCGTTTTAAATTACAGAGGCTATTCATAGACGATGAGGTGATGATTGTAATTCTTTATTTAACGTTCTTTTTTAACTACAGAGGCTATTCGTGGACGATGAGATAATGATTGTAATTGTAATTCTTTATTTAACGTTCCTTTTAAAGTACAGAGGCTATTCATACACGATGAGATGATGATTGTAATTGTAATTCTTTATTTAACGTTCCTTTTAAACTACAGAGGCTATTCATAGACGATGAGATGATGATTGTAATTGTAATTCTTTATTTAACGTTCCTTTTAAACTACAGAGGCTATTCATAGACGATGAGATGATGATTGTAATTGTAATTCTTTATTTAACGTTCCTTTTAAACTACAGAGGCTATTCATAGACGATGAGATGATGATTGTAATTGTAATTCTTTATTTAACGTTCCTTTTAAACTACAGAGGCTATTCATAGACGATGAGATGATGAATGTAATTGTAATTCTTTATTTAACGTTCCTTTTAAAGTACAGAGGATATTCATAGACGATGAGATGATGATTGTAATTGTAATTCTTTATTTAAACTACAGAGGCTATTCATAGACGATGAGATGATGATTGTAATTGTAATTCTTTATTTAAACTACAGAGGCTATTCATAGACGATGAGATGATGATTGTAATTGTAATTCTTTATTTAACGTTCCTTTTCAAATGAGATGATGATTGTAATTGTAATTATTTATTTAACGTTCTTTTAAAGTACAGAGGCTATTCATAGACG
The DNA here is from genome assembly GCA_025594305.2 of Periplaneta americana. Lineage (NCBI taxonomy): Eukaryota > Metazoa > Arthropoda > Insecta > Blattodea > Blattidae > Periplaneta > Periplaneta americana. The sequence continues at coordinate 156,455,319 of JAJSOF020000015.1, forward strand.
ATGATGATTGTAATTGTAATTCTTTATTTAACGTTCCTTTTAAACTACAGAGGCTATTCATAGACGATGAGATGATGAATGTAATTGTAATTCTTTATTTAACGTTCCTTTTAAAGTACAGAGGCTATTCATAGACGATGAGATGATGATTGTAATTGTAATTCTTTATTTAACGTTCCTTTTAAAGTAAGAGGCTATTCATTGAGATGATGATTGTAATTGTAATTCTTTATTTAACGTTCCTTTTAAAGTACAGAGGCTATTCATAGACGATGAGATGATGATTGTAATTGTAATTCTTTATTTAACGTTGATGATTGTAATTGTAATTCTTTTTAAAAAGTACAGAGGCTATTCATAGACGATGAGATGATGATTGTAATTGTAATTCTTTATTTAACGTTCCTTTTTTAAAAACTACAGAGGCTATTCATAGACGATGAGATGATGATTGTAATTGTAATTTAACGTTATTTAACGTTCCTTTGATTGTAAACTACAGAGGCTATTCATAGACGATGAGATGATGATTGTAATTGTAATTCTTTATTTAACGTTCCTTTTAAACTACAGAGGCTATTCATAACGATGAGGCTATGATGATGATGATTGTAATTGTAATTCTTTATTTAACGTTCCTTTTAAACTACAGAGGCTATTCATAGACGATGAGATGATGATTGTAATTGTAATTCTTTATTTAACGTTCCTTTTAAACTACAGAGGCTATTCATAGACGATAGATGATTGTAATTGTAATTCGAACGAAACTACAGAGGCTGATGATTGATTGTAATTGTAATTCTTTATTTAACGTTCCTTTTAAACTACAGAGGCTATTCATAGACGATGAGATGATGATTGTAATTGTAATTCTTTATTTAACGTTCCTTTTGAATTGTAATTGTAATTCTTATTTAACGTTCCTTTTAAACTACAGAGGCTATTCATAGACGATGAGATGATGATTGTAATTGTAATTCTTTATTTAAACTACAGAGGCTATTCATAGACGATGAGATGATGATTGTAATTGTAATTATTTATTTAACGTTCCTTTTAAACTACAGAGGCTATTCGTAGACGATGAGATGATGATTGTAATTGTAATTCTTTATTTAACGTTCCTTTTAAAGTACAGAGGCTATTCATAGACGATGAGATGATGATTGTAATTGTAATTCTTTATTTAACGTTCCTTTTAAACTACTCATAGACGATGAGATGATGATTGTAATTGTAATTCTATTCAAGACGATGAGATGATGATTGTAATTGTAATTATTTATTTAACGTTCCTTTTAAAGTACAGAGGCTATTCGTAGACGATGAGATGATGATTGTAATTGTAATTCTTTATTTAACGTTCCTTTTAAAGTACAGAGGATATTCATAGACGATGAGAGTAATTCTTTATTTAACGTTCTTTTAAACTACAGAGGATACTCATAGACGATGAGATGATGATTGTAATTGTAATTCGTTACTTGACGTTCCTTTTAAACTACAGAGGATATTCATAGACGATGAGATGATGATTGTAATTCTTTATTTAACGTTCCTTTTAAACTACAGAGGATATTCATAGACGATGAGGTGATGATTGTAATTGTAATTCTTTATTTAACGTTCCTTTTTAACTACAGAGGCTATTCATAGGCGATAAGATGATTATTGTAATTGTAATTATTTTTTTAGGTTCCTTTTAAAATACAGAGACTATTCACAGACGATGAGAGATTGTATTTTTTATTTAACGTTCGTTTTAAACTACGGAGGCTATTCATGGACAGTGGTAAAATGATTGGAGGAAGACATTGGAATTAGTCGAAAGGATCCTGTTCCGTTCTGTTAATGTTGCTGAACATTTGGTAAAGTGTGCCTGGGCTCGTTTTTGTGAGAGATCATCTGATAATTCGGCGATATTGCAACGAAAGTGTAATAAAATGAGGGAAGATTTTGAAGTGTTTAATGAAGACTTGGCCACAACCGCGTGTGCACCACAAATACTTGACGTTCCATTCATTTTGATGAGGAGGCATCTTATTGTACGAGGATGATGTATCAGTGGGGGAGGGGAACTGAATTACTAGAACGAAGCTTCCCGTACGGCCGCTTTGTCTTAAACGATGTGTGTGATCATTGGTTCGAACTCTGTCGCTTTGTGATTACAGCAATTGTAATGGGGAAGGATGTTATGGCCACTGGAAATACTGCCTGGAGTCAAACCCTGAACAGCTTTGATAAGAAAGATTTTAATGAAGCAGCGGTTAAATGAATTTGACAACGACAGATGTCTTGTTCACTGACCTGGCCTTGGTATGAATCGCTGCTTTCCGATAATGACAATAATAATATTATTAACAGCGCGCCGATAACCCAGAGGATCGCGTCTGGGCGTCAGTTGCTCGGAGATCTCGCGCGAGTGAAGACGAACGCCATGCCGCGACCGCGCAAGGACTGTGGCGGCGCCGTCAAGAGCGCCTCCAAGAGCTTCGTGACGGACGTCCTCAAGCCCAGGGTTGCCGCCGCCATCTGGTGAGAACTGGCCGGGGGCAGACCGCATGCCAAGCCTGGGTTCGGGACTTTGGGGATTATTTTGGGGTTTTCAACCGCATGTGAATATCTGATTTTTCTTACTTTTTGGAACTGTTACTACTTCCATATCTTTCCTTAAGGAAGTTAAGTTTTGCAGTAACATGAGATTTCGGAAATGTAAAGAAGATTTTGGATATTTTTCCCTCTCGCTATATGTATTGCACTGTTTGTTATATACCAAAATGAACTTGCATTTTCACGAACACCATACGAGAAGTTGTAACGATATAAGACTTGATTTATGCAGATACAAGACTACACAAAACAGTTTTTATTATATGTCTCTGAAGTTTTATAATAGCTTACCAAATTCAACTAAAAATTTAAATTATGATTCATTCAAATCGTTAATTAAAATAAAATTTTATGAACACAGTTTGTATAGCATTAACGAATATTTTAACTTGACAAATAATTTTGTATGATTTTATATTTTATATTGACGTTGCTATGCATAACGTACTTATATCCAAGCAATATCTCTATCTATCAAAAAAAAAGTAAACTGAATGATTATCCGAAAGTATCAAGTACGTTAATTAATTAAGAAACAAATAAACGTGAAGGTATAATAATAATAATAATAATAATAATAATAATAATAATAATAATAATAATGTGATAATTATAGTAATAGTAATAATAATAATTTATTCAAATGAAAACACTGATTAGGATGCAGTGTATCCCGAAGGGCATTGCTCGTGTTCGAGAGTCGTTCAGTCATTTAGAAGCTACAAAAATAAATGATTTTCTGTTAAAACAATAACAAAAAACCATTTAGTAGTTATTAATTTCAATTAGTAAAAAATAAATAAAAAAACCTTAGGAAATTCTTCCATGATCTCTTTCTTAAACTTGTGTATGTTGAGTTTACAAATAGCAGGCATCTTTGTGATAAAATATAATAGTCTTGTACTATAACAAAACTGTGATTTGACCCAGATTGCATTACACCTTCTTTCTTGTAAACGGAGGAGGCATTTTGTCTTATGTTATAAGAGTGAGGATGAATCTTATACATATAAATTAAAGTTTAATAAAGTACTACAATAATAGTGAAACAAATGAAACTAATAGGTAAAAAAATGAAACAAATGAAAGCATTAGGTAAATAAAATGAAACAAATGAAACCCGTATCTAAAAAAGTGAAACAATGAAACCATTAGGTAACTTTATGTAAATAAAGTGAATCAAATGAAGCCAGTAGGTAAATAAAGTGAAACAAATGAAATCCATAAATAAAATGAAACAAATTAAACCCATAGGTAAATAAAGTGAAACAAATGAAAGTCATAGGTAAATAAAATGAAACAAATGAAAGTCATAGGTAAATAAAGTGAATCAAATGAAACCGTAGGTAATTAAAGTGAAACAAATGAAAGCATTAGGTAACAAATGAAACCCGCAGGTAAATAAAGTGAAACAAATGAAACCCGTAGGTAAATAAAGTGAAACAAATGAAAGCATTAGGTAACAAATGAAACCCGCAGGTAAATAAAGTGAAACAAATGAAATCTGTAGGTAAATAAAGTGAAACAAATGAAATCCGTAGGTAAATAAAGTGAAACAAATGAAACCCAGAGGTAAATAAAGTGAAACAAATGAAACTATTAGGTAACAAATGAAATCCGCAGGTAAATGAAGTGAAACAAATGAAATCTGTAGGTAAATAAAGTGAAACAAATGAAAGCATTAGGTAACAAATGAAACCCGCAGGTAAATAAAGTGAAACAAATGAAATCTGTAGGTAAATAAAGAGAAACAAATGAAATCCATAGGTAAATGAAGTGAAACAAATGAAACCCAGAGGTAAATAAAGTGAAACAAATGAAACTATTAGGTAACAAATGAAATCCGCAGGTAAATGAAGTGAAACAAATGAAACCCGTAGCTAAATAAAGTGACACAAATAAAACCATTAGGTAACAAATGTAACCAGTAGGTAAATAAAGTGAAACAAATGAAATCTGTAGGTAAATAAAGAGAAACAAATGAAACCCGTAGGTAAATAAAGTGAAACAAATGAAACCATTAGGTGACAAATGTAACCAGTAGGTAAATAAAGTGAAACAAATGAAACCTATAGATAAATAAAAAATAATATGATCAATAAAAAGAAACAAATAGGAAGATAAATAAAAACACATATAAATGATAAAAACTGAGATAATTGAAACAGGTGACTGAGAGCCAATAAAATGCAAAAATAACAATATAAAATAAATTTAAATAAAATAACAAGATAAATTATATATAATCATATACTTCTTTCACTATATGTCTGAACTGTGAAGACAATAACCTCATATTTATGACGGTTCATAACTATTCCCGGTTCCTTATCCAGAACTCAAGTTTTTCCTTTGATGAATGATTGAGTTCTTGGCTCTGCAGTGATAAATATTGTCACTTACATTGTAGATGTTTTATCAGGGTCAGACACATACATTGTGATGGGTCAATAACAGATAGTCTACTGCCTCATATAAATGGCCAGCATTTTAGCATGACGAGAAATTAACCTGATCTTCAAATTGAAGTCATTAGAACTCGTTCTAGTTTTTGAGAGTAAATATCTGTATCTATCGCACGTGCACTTGAAACAAACTGCCTGTGAATCACGCTTTCAAAATTCCATCAAGGACATAACATTACTTTGGGGCCGAATCGATTTTGTTTAATGACGACTTTGGCAGGCTGACGGGAATCGAACCAGAGGTGTCAGGATTGCCATTGTCAATTCGTTTCATCCACGATGGGGCAACATCCCATTTTCTACACAATACCTAAAAAGACACTTAATGACCGATTGATTGGTCGAAAAGGTTCAGTAGCATGTCCTCCCCGATCGCCTGTCCTTAATCCTTTAGACCAATGGTCGTCAGCACTCGCTGAAATGTGCAAAGGGTACGCGGTGCTGTCCCGTTGCACTGTCGTGCAACAGGGAGAGATAGAGAGCATACTACGGAATGCACCCTAGTGCACAGTGTTTTCCGCGGGTAAGAGAGACTAGCCCCAGCGTGCTCTGTGCTGACGACCCCTGCTTTAGATTTTTGGCTGTGGGAACACTTACCACAGTGTGTACTAGTGTCCTGCAATGTTCGACAACCAAGCCATTACAAACTTCGTCTTATTTCATATGAAAAAGTAATCGCAAGATCTGTGCTAAAATCCTTAAGCTGTTAAAACATGAAGAAATGGGAGTGAAGTATAGCGAATATTTTTATAACGAGATGGAACAAACATGACAAGCCTCCTTCTGCAGAGCGAACATCGGCGAATATCGAACTCGCCATACTCGATGAACTTCAAGGAACATAGCGCGTGTAAAGGCTCATCCACAATGAAAATTAAACATAACGTAAGCGTTAACTTAAGAATATAAACGTTACGGTAAAATCAAGAAGTCATACCATCATTCACGATGGGAACATAAACATAACAGCAAACATACTTGGTAACCATGGAAACATAACAACGACGCCATTTCCTCATATTCCGTGGTATACTTCAGCGCTCCACGATTGTGTTCTGTTTGCAAATCACGTAAGCATAAGCATGACAGTTTGGAGTTTGCAAACTTTCATGTTAACGTCTTACGGTAATGTTTATGTCAATGCTTATGTGAATCATTGTGAATGATCCCATTTGGTAGCCTGGGCGCAAACTTCTGTGTTTATGTTACGGTTATGTTTAATTTTCATTGTGAATGGGCCTTAATGCACGACGCTGGTGTGTACAATGCGTGCCAGAGCTGCCAGGCTCTCAGCGAACAGATGGGGATAACACAACATGGTCTGTATTCCATTAACTCACTGTTCTCACGCTCTCCTATGAAGCAGGCCGAGGGAACTATCGCAGCAATTAATTTGTGTGGGGAAGGAACTGGCCACCGTAATCCATTATCTCCTGGCTTAGTTGTCTCATGAGTCATGTCTTATTGGTGTCACTTATGAGGTTCAAACCTGTCTTCGGACAGCTGACTGAACAATATGAAATTGATGAGGCATTTTCCAAATACACGGATGTGACGACCTTCACACTTGAGACGCCATGAAGCAGCCCATGACTCAGTCCTGGTGATCGAAGCCAAAGTTACGAGGTTTTGTTTCGGAGTTTCCTATTTTTTCTCTTCAGTCTGTGAACATTCTCCACAATTCTTCCTGTTATTATCATTTCCGGTTAGAAAATAATAATAATAATAATAATAATAATAATAATAATAATAATAATAATAATAATAATAGTTTTATTTTCCCTGGCAGAGTTAAGGCCATCAGGCCTTCTCTTCCACTCAACCAGGATCAAATCACATACAGAAAAATACATACCGGTATACAAATATTAACTTAAAAATAATAATAAACATAATTAAGTAAAAAGAGAGATTGAATACATATACACAGTCAGTATTAACTTTAAAATAACAATAATACAAAAATATATAATAAAAAAGAGACTGAATACATAATCACAAACAGGAAAATACATCCTAGTACAAGTATTAACTTAAAAAAATAATTAATACATATGAATATAATCTCACAACTAAAGGAATAGTAGAATTGGATACTTTAAAGTAGAAAGGTGCAAAGTGCCAAAATCATAGAAAACGAAATTATTATGCAGAAAAGTGCAATGTGCCTAGGAGGATGATGTATGGAAGAGGCTACATCCACTTGTGTTTCTTAAGCGAGATATTTAGATGTTACGTTGCCAGCACCTTGCAGTTTCAGAAGGTAAGCGCCCTCTTGAGCTGCATCATAGAATGCAATGGATCTTCAACAGGTCATGTTTGTGCCAAACTTACATACAGCGAAATGTTTTACAGATGTCAGCTTTCACGTTGTAACTTTGGAGTTTGTGTATGTGATACAATGCAGTCTTACATGTGTATGTGGGATGAAAGCATCGCGAGTGGAGGTGCCAATGAGATTGCCTAATGTGTACTAAAACTGATGAATATGGACATAACAAACAAGAAGAATCTGATAACTGTGCAGCTGAAAACAAAAATCGTGTAGGCCTAATGGTTTTCATGTGTCTCTTTTTAGTTGCCATTGGTTTATTTGAGCACATAGAACAAGCGGCCACAGTTTCTTGCAATGCGATTCTGATTTCGCTTTGATTGAAAAACGACAGAAAGTGACAAAAGCCTTCATTCCTAGTGACCTGCTTAAAATCGTACAAGACTCTAAAGCTGTAAAACCACTTCAAACCGTTTCAATGCTAGAGTCATATTTCCTTAATATGCAAGATGTTGCTCATCAACTAATTTCCATCAAGAACTTGAATATTTCTAAGGCATGTTGCATTCAGTATGATGTTAGTAAAGCAGGTAGTGTTTCTGTGAAATAGTCCCGTGATAATGAAGCAGTGCATACCATTAAAGTGCTTAAAAAGGAAAAAAAAAAAAACATGAAAGATGTGCAGTCAGCATTGTTTCAAGTTAAAGCATAAAATAGGGAAATTACTGAAGAAAAGAAGGGGGATCTACTAGCAATGACTCCCTATCTTCCAAATGAGGAGCATAGGCAGTTCTACAGGCAGATCTGTGAGTAAAAATTGCTCCAGAATAGGAAAAAATAGGTATTGGACTTTGCACCATTCTACTGCAACTGTACCCATTACTGAACCCTTTCCACAATCTGTGTTATATAATTAAATATGGAAAAATAATGTCTTTACATACCACTATTATTAATGAGTAAACACTGTAGTATTGCTGTTTTCTATCAGTAAAAAAAAAAAAAACATGACACAAATATGTGTACAATTATTCTTATAGCTACATTTTTTTTATCTTATCTCCAATGTTTCATTTTGGCACTTTGCACCCTTCTACTTTAAAGTATCCAATTTGTATGATCAGCACAGCACGTGTTACATTGAGACAATGAGAATTACCTAGAGATTAGTGTTAATGGAAAAATAAAGTAGTGACTGTGTAAAATAATAATAATGATAATAATAATAATAATAATAATAATAATAATAATAATAATAATGGTAATAATAATAAATAAAAATTATAACTAAAAAAACTAATTCTGTGCATTTAAAATATTTCTAAACAACCTAATTTTAAACAACTGAGGACTAAGACTACCCCTGATTTCCAGCGGCAGCGAATTCCATGAGCGGGCCATGGCTATTGAGAAAGAACATGAGTACAGAGATGTCTGATGACGTGGTATTGATAGCAACAGATTGTGCTGTGAACGGGTATTACGATTATAATGTGAAGCTAGAGGCAAGGTAGTTGGGTGTGGAATCATGTATAATTCGATATAGCAGGCAAAGAGAATGTACTAAACGTCGAGCCAGGAGAGTCGTAGAAAATATTCCGATATATGATCATGTCGGCGGATATTGGAAATAAATCGGACGCAGACATTATGTACACGACTTTGTTGTGTGTTGTAAGCTGCCCTTGTGGTTATCAAAGTTTGGTTGACAACAGTTGCGACTCAAATAGAAGCCCGTCCCCTGGCGGTTCTCGACAACCCAGTTGTAATGAGGGACGGACGCCCGTCACCAGGGAGTGGCATTACGTGAACGGCAGGTTGGCAATGCTCCCCGCTAGTACGATAGGAAACCTCGTTGAGAGTGAGATGTCTTTGTGCAGTTCTGAAATAGACCAGCTGGTAAATGAGAAGAGAATGGCGCATGACTTCTGTTTGCATAATTATGCAGACGTGATTGCAGGCACTTAGCGTGCGTGTGACGTAGCGTGTTTATCACGTCGCCTCGGTGTGGCAAGCGCTCATGCGGTGAGGACCGAGCTAGATTTTCTTTTCTTAAATATGTTTCATATGCAATTAACTCGAGGAATGGCTACGACGACGTGCAGATGTGGTGTGAAGTGTTAGCACTATGTCATACAGCAGTCCGCAGTCTTTGTAGGGCGTCGTTACTTTGCCCTAATCCAGACATCGGCCCTTACTCGTATAGTTAACATCGTCAGTGCGCGTTGTCGTTACAAACTGGATTTTATTTCTCTAGTTCATGTCAAAAGAAATAGAGGAAATGACTTAAAAAGGTTATTAAATACTAGCCGTACCCGTGCGCTCCGCTGCACCTGTTAGAAATACTATAAAGTAATTATTACATAATTAAAATAGGACATTTGGTCCAGGGAACATTCGTGTTTGATAGAAGGATAAATCGTATGTGATCATTTTGGTCCAGAGAGCAATCATTTGGTGCAATGACAATTCCTTTAACATGTTTCTTAATTGTTATTACATGCAACCATAGTTTAATGAAGATTGACATATCTTTTAGTTTTAATGTGTATACTTTATATTACTTGCTATATGTTTCAGACGTTACTGTAATAACATAATAGAATTATGTCCATCTAGAGAAACTACACTTTCCAATGGTGAAATAATAATTAAACAATTAATTAGCTTCCGATATTACTTCATACAAACACAGAAACATTCTCTTAGGCTATGTTTAATAGCTGTCGATTGTTGTTGTCCAAGGCCCCTTATAGACGAAGTCATTTATTTTTATTTCAGTACAGCGCCTTAGATGGCGTTGTTATTGTAATTTTAAAACTCATTTATCTCATTAAATATCAGTCCTATCAAATTTTGTTTAGAATAAAACTTAGCGGAAATTATTTTTAAAGAAACTTTTGTTATGTAATATTTTGCATGAAAATCAATAATAAGCGAGATATTTCGATTTATTTAATTCAAGCCCCCTTATAACCCCCCTTTTAAATAAAATATTTTGAATGCCATATGGCCTAAAATCTAAGTTACAACGAACTTAATTTATATTCCAATTTTCATATAAATCGATTCAGCCATTATCGCGTGAAAAGGTAACAAACATCCAGACAGACAGACAGACAGACAGACAGACAGACAGACATACAAACAAAAATTTCAAAAAAGCGATTTTCGTTTTCAGGATGGTTAATTACACATGTTAACACCAATTATTTTTGGAAAATCGAAAGTTACCAGAAAAATTTTGGCTACAGATTTATTATTAGTATAGATACTGACGCAGTGAAAGATTAGAAATAAAATAATTTAGTTTAGCTTAGTAGTTCATTGCTAGAAAGGGAGTTGTACAATTATAAGCACAAATAATCCTTGAAGAAGTAAACAATTCGTGCTAAGGGCGTTATCCAAGAATACTTAACAGTGATAAACATGATTATGAAAAAAACAAAGTGGGTGTGAAAGTGAAGGTTAAATTAACTACAAAAATAGTTTTTAATTTTTACAACTTAACTCATACACATACATAAATACACGTTAAACAAATACCTATTCTTTAAAAACTAAATTCCTAACGCTATTTTTGAATCTGCTGACACAAAAATTTTGTGAATTTGGGTATTTTTTTTTTAAATTATTTTGTTATATAGCCTTGGATCAAAGTAGGTACACTGGCGTTCAAAGATATCTGACCTACGATTTTATGATCTTGAAAGCGAACTTTCCAGCCACGGGATAAGTCAGAACCAAAGATATAAAAAAATTGACAAACTTTGAAAGAGTTCAACTAGTTCTCAAGAGGAGACCCCATTGTTGAGATGGTTGAAAAGTGTCAAGGAAAATTATTATGCAGATTAAGCATAAATTATTCTCATATTTAGCAATATCAACGGTTTCCAGCTAAACCCAGTGTTGTTTTACAATCAAGAATGGTATGAAAAATTGAATTCTATAATGGGGTTATATTTATATGCCATTGACAACACTGATTATTATCTTCGCCATCTATTCATAGAAGTTATAAGTAAAGAAACCACATTTACACGAACAAATTATCGATCAGTATCGATATCAAATCCGATCTTCCAGTTCTGTATTTATAGTTTAAATGTATTGTGATTTTTATGTATGAAGTTTAATAAAGCATTATAATAATTTTAAGAACATTGAAATTAGTAAACAAAAGTTCCGATAAATATAATCAAGAGGTTTATTGAGGCCTATTTTAATTTTTTTATTTTCTGAACAAATCCTAATGGAATGAGAGTAAAATTATAAGCATTTCCCCATCCTAAAATTCCATACTGGAGAATAGATTGAAATAAAGCTAAATAATTTACAATTAAAATATTAACTGGTAAATATGACCGAAGTGTACCAAAAGTAAATAGTTTTACGTACCGGTAATATATTTTGTGCGAGATCGTGGGTATTTGCTTGGTTTCCGCACAAAACCAATCCGCGGAAAGTCTAAAATTCCACATTCAGTATTCCCAACCTAACACACATAACAATTTCCCTCTTCTTACCGCTCAAGTGACATATTGATTTTACTGCTTTAGGCTTTTAAAATATTATTTTTAGAGACGTTCAATATAGTAATAATTATAAATTGAAACTTACCACTGCAATTTCACCTAAATTGCACTCTTAATTATTGTTTTTTAATATTTGCAAAAATTAAGTAAACTCTACAACTCCACTAAAGTTATTGCGTTCGTGATGCAAGTAACATTAAGGAAGCAGTGAAAAAATCAACAAGATTCCATAGACTGGGGGAAAAAAAGACAGACGTATATCACGGCCCGCTGGAGTATAGTAAACACAGAAAACATTTTAAAGCAACAATGTTGAAGATAGATACTTTTGTTTTGCAAATTTGCCGTCATTGAACAGAAACCAAGATGGAGATTTCATTGCAACTAATTAGAAATTCCTCTTTCAGGTATGTAATAAACGATCTTCGCACAAAATAATGTACGATACACGAGAGGTATGTTTTCTTTCAATTCTCGGAAATTAAAACTTTTCCTCGAACATGAAAACTTCAACATACCGCTCTTGTAACGCATATTACTATTATACCATCCTCCATTATAAACAGGTTGTTACTACATCCAATATCTTGCGTAATCAGCTTATTATGGCACGCGTGCCAATAATAGCAATGAAATATTCGCTATGACGTAATACCGGAACGCTTAAGGTAACGTATAATTTATTTCCAATCTTTAAGAATTTTTTGTTACTTTTGTAATATCACATAAAACAGTTATGTTGAGAGAAACTATATTAACAAAATAAAGGAAATTGTTCAAAATAAAGGAACATTTGTAACAAAATTTGATACCTAAGGTATAACTCGTTATTCAATGCCAATGCCAGGCACATCTAATCGATACGAACTATGAAGACTTCGTCAGCTATGGAAGCGAATTATTTCATAATTTATTTCCTATAATTTATAATGCTGAGATGCCATAAAGTGTTGTATCCAACTCGTGGATAATCTTATTATGACACTCGTGAAAATTGTCGCACGAACGATAGCGATAGCCATGATCATCAAGATTATCCACTTGTTGCATAAATAACTAGTGTAAGTAGATTATATATTTGTTCCATCGTCAATGCTGGTCGATTGTAATGCCTAAGTGCTTAACTATCGAGGATTCAATTAAAATGGGACATTTACAATTTTTTGAAAAGAAAAACCAGTGAGATTAATTTAATCTTAAGGGAAGATTGAGGAGATTTAAGGCCAATGGAACTTGTGAAAATGGAACAACGAAGTTTTTATTTGTTTTCTTGCAGTAGTGACATTCTGCCTTCTTGCAGTATTAAAGAGTACAAAACATAAAATATTTGAATAAATTTTGTTTTGTTTGTCAATAGAAAATTTCATTGTAAAAATAAAGAAATACTTCGTTCTTGATTACGCTCTTTTAACACTTACATACTTACTGGCTGTTAAGGAACCCGGAGGTTCATTGCCGCCCTCACATAAGCCCGCCATTGGTCCCTATCCTGAGCAAGATTAATCCAGTTTCTACCATCGCATCCCACCTCCCTCAAATCCATTTTAATATTATCTTCCCATCTACGTCTCGGCCTCCCCAAAGGTCTTTTCCCCTCTGGCCTCCCAACTAACACTCTATATGCATTTCTGGATTCGCCCATACCTGCTACATGCCCTGCCCATCTCAAACGTCTGGATTTAATGTATTATGTCAGGTGAAGAATACAATGCGTGCAGCTCTGCGTTGTGTAACTCTCCATTCTCCTGTAACTTCATCCTTCTTAGCCCCAAATATTTTCCTGAGAAACTTATTCTCAAACACCCTTAATCTCTGTTCCTCTTTCAAAGTGAGAGTCCAAGTTTCATAGTCATACAGAACAACCGGTAATATAACTGTTTGATAAATTCTAACTTTCAGATTTTTGGACAGCAGACTGGATGATAAAAGTTTCTCAACCGAATAATAACAGGCATTTCCCATATTTATTCTGCGTTTAATTTCCTGCCGAGCGTCACACTTACATATCAGTAATAAACTATTGAGTTATAAAAATGAAATGAATAAGAACTTAACTGTGTTAGCATTTAAATTGTGAGGTAAAGTAACACCACGGTTTAAATATTAACATAGTGAAGTTGTTGTTCATTTAATTTAAATAACTTGATAGTTAATCAGTGATAATACTTTGTATAGATCTGCTAGTAGAGTAGCATTAATGAGAAGCTTAAGCAGAGGTAGGAGAATAGAAATCTACGATCAGAATGTAGCATTGCTAAAGCATTTTGTGGTGATTTTGTTCCCCGAGACTTCTCGCCTTGAGCATTGTGTCCTTAGCACGTGCAATAAGCGTTCCTCTCCGTACGTGTTTATTAATTTCCACAAAAACAAACAGTAATTCACACATGTGTGTTGAACAAAACATGTGCCGTGTGGAGCACAATGATTGGGTAGTAATGCGCGAAAACAATGTGGACGTCACCAGGGACAAGAAAGGACGGACGGATTGGTAAAATGTATGAGTAGGCGGGGGATTTGCATGAACATTCGTGTTTTTATTGATATGTCATATTTAAGAAATACTTACATGTTTCTGCGTTTCCAACGAACAACAATAGGATAAGACCAATTTTATTGTACATATTTCAACAGTTTTGGTGAAAAATGAATATTTTAGTTTATGCTCGACCATGCCGAAATGTAGTAATTATACACCTGGTAGTAGCCCTTTAATTCACCTCATTAAAGTACACCTATTCATTATAGTTCAGTTGTTCAGCCAATGAGAAATCACCATTGTACCATTATAAAACCGCAAGTATCGATTCTCGGATATGCAATCGAAAGACAATTATCGAAAAGTCACGGGGGCTGGAAATCCAATACTGTCGCAGAAGGTTATGTTCTGTTACTATAATAATTAGCGTTAATTGTAAATAATATTCAAATAAATTCAATTTGTCATCTCGTTTTTCAATTCTAAATAAATTTCCAGGTTATATCTATATTAATGTTCATGTTATTCTCTCGATTATATCAAGGTCAATGACATTCGTGCCTCGGAAAAAATCAATACTTTCGCGTCTGCGCACATCTCACAATTTAGAAGGTCAGTTCCGCTCTTCACTTACATAACCATAACATGAATATTTATGAATAATTTCAAGTTAGAAATATGGTCGAAGATAGAAAGTCGTATGAAACTTGCCTATAATGGTAATTAAGACGCTCGTATGAAAATTATGAAACTCCCTTGCGCTCGTTTCATAAACAAACATACTTGCGTCTTAATTACTACCATTATAGGCTCGTTGCATAATTTACTATTAAAATTCCATATAATTGCACACTGCTCGTTTCTGCCTAAGGCCACTGAAAAAACTGGAGACCAGGAGTCTACATCCCCTTGATTCATTGCCGGTAGTTTAAAATGCAGTAAAAGGCTGAAAGAAGCGATTTTCGGCCTCAGGGTGGTTAATTATACAGTACATGTTAACACCAATTATCTTTAGAAAAGCGAAAATTACTAGAAAAATTTTGGTTACAGATTTATTATTATGTAGATTTGTTATCTGGATTTTTTAAAAGTAAAAGTATAGTTTTAAATTAACTAAACTGCCCATTTAGAATGCACTTAAGGGTTTCATAGTGAACTTATAAAAGTTTGGTATATTAAGTGCCTATTTATAAGGTTTTTGTGCATATTTTGGCAGTTTTAGCGCATATATAAATTCTCGGTGTAAGATGAGGAAGCATTTGTCAACGTCTGGATTGAACCAATCCTAAGGAATGGACCTCTGACTTCGGCAATGAGAAGAAGGCGTCTTTTAGAAGCTGGATTAGCTCTATTAATGTGCCCGCGCCTGGGCTTGTGAGCAGAAATTCAGTACAAGTCGCAATAAGAATGCAAGAAGCAGAGCAAAGCGGATATGAATGGCACGGGGTTTGAGAGCTGCGGACTTCTTAAAAGTCAGCGGGTCTTCGTGGTCGTAATGCGTGGGAAGCTGACAACTTGCGTCACGCTACATGATGTTTAGTAATTACAAAATCCGCAATTATGAAGTTTTCCCTTCCATTACAGTTCACGACAGCGGTCGTCAGCACAGAGCACCCTGGGGCTAGCGTCTCTTACCCGCGGAGAACACAGTGAACCGTGGTGCACTCGTAGCTGCTAGCGGGTATGCTCTCTACCTCTTCCTGCTGCACGAGGGGGCACACGCGACGGCTCCGCTTACCCTTTGCACATTTCAGCGAGTGCTGACGACCACTGGTTTACGAGGTGGTAGATCAGTAGGAATGTTGCGCGACAAGTACAAGTGTACTCAAGCAGTGCTGCACAAATATCGAATATAATTGAGGGAAGTAGGACGGGAGGATATTTTAAAACCGCCTATTGGAAAAGAAAGCGTATAGTAATGTTAATGGAGTTAGGTTAGTCAGCTTTGTCACATCAAAAATTTAAGTACAACATTCCTGCATAAGCATATACTTACTTACTTACAAATGGCTTTTAAGGAACCCGCAGGTTCATTGCCGCCCTCACATAAGCCCGCCATCGGTCCCTATCATGTGCAAGATTAATCCAGTCTCTACCATCATATCCCACCTCTCTCAAATCCATTTTAATATTATCCTCCCATCTACGTCTCGGCTCCCCAAAGGTCTTTTTCCCTCTGGCCTCCCAACTAACACTCTATATGCATTTCTAGATTCGCCCATACGTGCTACATGCCCTGCCCATCTCAAACGTCTGGATTTAAATTCCTAATTATGTCAGGTGAAGAATACAATGCGTGCAGCTTTGCGCTCGCATTACATAAATATACTTGGACTTCTCCAGATGGATTGACACACAACCAAATAGATCACATCTTGATAGATAAACGAAGATATACTAGTATTAGTACACATTCGAACCTTCAGAGGGCAGACTGTAATTCTGACCATTATTTGGTAATAGGAAAATTAACAGAAAGCAATCAGTAGCCAAGCGAGTATAGCAAGTTAATATTAGGAGATTTAATATTCTGAAATTAAAAGACGAGGAAACTAAGCAACGTTATCAGGTCGAAATTTTAAATAGGTTAGCCGCTTTAGGAAGTTCTGACGAAGTTGAGGAGGAATATATATGAATAGCGTGTGGGGAAATATCCGAGATAATATCAAAATTGCAGCTGAGTAGAGCATAGGTTATTATGAAACTGAGAAAAAGAAACCGTGGTTTGATGAAGATTGTTCCGTTGTAGTAAAAAGAAAGAAACAGGCAAAATTGAATTCTTACAGGATCCAGTTGAAGAGAATAGAGATAATTGTTTCAATGAAAGACGGGAAGCAAGTCGTACACTTAGGAATACAATTTTAGATTATAAATTATAGATTTTTATTAATTTTTTATTAATTTGTCATACAGAATAATATCTGTAATATTGACAATTAATATTTGAGGAAACATTGAAGTAGGAACTTTCAATCCGGTGCTGTGGATTGAATTCGGCGTAGCTCAGTGGTCAGAGCGCTTGGTACGTAGAACCAAGGACCCGGGTTCGATCCCCGGTGCCGGAGCGAATTTTTCTCCTCAAATATTAATAAAAAGAGAGTTTACTCGAAGGAAAAACTGATTGAGGTAGAAAAAAAATAGTAAGAATAAAAAAAAATTAGAAGTTTATATAAAGGTATAAAGAAATTTAAGAAAGGATATCAGGCAAGGGTAAACGTGATCAAAATTCAGAATGGTGACTTGCTTGCAAATTCTCATTCAATCCTGAACATATGGAAAAACTATTTTGGAGCAACAGTAACAAATATTTCCGGTCATAGGCCTACGGAGCGGGCGTCAGAATGGGCCGATCTTGCGCCATGTTGAAGAGCAGCACCGGGAGCGATTTAACAAATAACACAACGATGTTAGCTGTCGTCGAGAAGTTTCGTCGTACGGGATCAGTTTTACGTCGCCTTGCATGTTGTAATGACTTATCTTGATTTTCAGTATGTTTGTAATTTCAGCACTCTGTATGACCGGAAATAATGCTGGACGATAAATACCTTCTCCTCTGTTGTGAGAACCATAATTGCAGAAATCAACACAACACTGACTATGCAATATGCCAAACTATTATATAAAACAAATAAATACGTGGTTGCTAGGGAAACCTGGGCAGCAGATGAGCGATAATTTCAGTGTTGTCTGTTTTGCCGCATGCTGTATTATGACACTTTGTAATATAATTTATTATATATAATGCATGAAATAGTAATATGCGTTACAAGAGCGGTATGTTGAATTTTTCATGTTCGAGAAAAAGTTTGAAAAAGCGAAACGTAGTTGAGCTTTTTTAATTTCCGAGAATTGAAAGAAAACATACCGCTCGTGCATCGTACATTATTTTGTGCGAAGATCGTTTATTACATACCTGAAAGAGGAATTTCTAATTAGTTGCAATGAAATCTCCATCTTGGTTTCTGTTCAATGACGGCAAATTTGCAAAACAAAAATATCTATCTTCAACATTGTTGCTTTAAAATGTTTTCTGTGTTTACTATACTCCAGCAGGCCGTGATATACGTCTGTCTTTTTTCCCCCAGTCTATAAATGCGAACTTAAAACAAACGGTAAGGTTATGTAATGATTTATTTTTCATTTTAATATTTTAACAATATTATTTATATAACATATTGCAGTAATAATATCGGCAAGTTTAATTTTGCCGGTCAAGGAGATGTTTAGAAACGGAAAATATGTTTGACATCTAATTCTGCACATTGAAATTAATTGTTACATTTGTGCAGTTATTCAGAGTCACTGAAGCACCACCACCTGTTTTTTCTATTGTGCAATAACTCTAGTGGAGTTGTAGAGTTTACTCAGTTTTGGCAAATATTTAAAAACAATAATTAACAGTGCAATTCAGGTGAAATTGCAATGGTAAGTTTCCAAATTATAATTATTACTATATTGAACGTCTCTAAAAATAATATGTTAAAAACCTAAAGCAGTAAAATCAATATGTCACTTAAGCGGTAAGAAGAGGGAAATTGTTATGTGTGTTAGGTTGGGAATACTGAATGTGGAATTTTAGACTTTCCGCGGATTGGTTTTGTGCGGAAACCAAGCAAATACCCACGATCTCGCACAAACTATTATTACAGCTAGTTGTTGATCAATAAGGAATAAGGAAAACTGTTAACTTGTACTTACTAGAAGGAAAGCCGTTGTAAGTGCTTACTGGATTATGCAACGAGGTACTAGGCGATGTTTGGATCCTGTGTCAATTATTATCAAGGAACTCTAGTATTGTACCTACGTCAGCAGGGCCAGAGTCAAGATACTGTACAGACGGAGCTTTACAATCAAACATTTCATCTCGACAACCGTTCAGTATAGGCCGCATATTCGTATGATAGATAGCCTACATTTTGTTCAAAGTGATCAGTACTATCTTCTGCCATATTGACCTTTTCTCCTGGACACTCTGTATAAGAAGACATCGTTACAAGTATAAATAATAATCAGCAGTGTTTAATTAAACAAGCTTTCTTGTTTGAAATCCTAACACATTTAAAATATTTGCAGTTGTACTAGTTTCTGCTGTCTGAACACATTAATGACGCAGCGATGTGGAATGTGAGCCTTAGATAGGCAAAGAATTCGTTTCGTCATCCCAAGCACGTTTTAAACGTCCGTCGTAGAGTCTATACTTGGTTCAAAGGAAGTTGAAGTAATAATGAATATCGTGCAGATTAAGCCCACTAAAACAGCCTACCTACTAAATTTTCATTTTCCTAAAACTTTCCTCGTCTGAAAATTCTAATTTTAAAAATTAAAATATTGTTGCCCGTAAGTAAAATCATGTTACTTTACTCACTTTAGGAACATAATAGGCGTGCACATTATGTTACTGTATTGATATTAAATAAAGTAGATTTCTATTAATAATTAAATAAATATCTACGCAAAAGAAAGAATTCTATTTTTAATTGTCATAAATGAACTATGCAATCAAGACCTTACGTGCTTTTTTCTTACCAAAAGAGTTACTGACACTTCCATAGTTAATTTTACGGTCTAGTTTATTTACTGTGCAGATCTTATTGTCCTATGGTGCATAATTTTCACCCCAGCCAGCCACTGGCTGATCCCTCACCCTCTGCAACGGACGAGTATGCAAGATCCTTTTGTGCGAGATCGTGCGTATTTGCTTGGTTTCCGCACAAAACCAATCCGCGGAAAGTCTAAAATTCCACATTTAGTATTCCCAACCTAACACACATAACAATTTCCCTCTTCTTACCGCTTAAGTGACATATTGATTTTACTGCTTTAGGCTTTTAAGATATTTTTAGAGATGTTCAATATAGTAATAATTATAAATTGGAAACTTACCACTGCAATTTCACCAAAATTGCAATGTTAATTATTGTTTTTAAATATTTGCAAAAATTAAGTAAACTCTACAACTCCACTAAAGTTACTGCATTCGTGATGCAAGTAACATTAAGGAAGCCGTGAAAAAATCAACAAGATTCTATAGACTGGGGGAAAAAAAAAGACAGACGTATATCACGGCCTGCTGGAGTATAGTAAACACAGAAAACATTTTAAAGCAACAATGTTGAAGATAGATATTTTTGTTTTGCAAATTTGCCTTCATTGAACAGAAACCAAGATGGAGATTTCATTGCAACTAATTAGAAATTCCTCTTTCAGGTATGTAATAAACGATCTTCGCACAAAATAATGTACGATACACGAGCGGGATGTTTTCTTTCAATTCTAGGAAATTAAAAAAGCTCAACTACGTTTCGCTTTTTCAAACTTTTCCTCGAACATGAGAACTTGAACATACCGCTCTTGTAACGCATATTACTATTCATACACGTGCAACAAAATATCGCATTAGCTGAACTTTTCGGAAGGTCACATGTTATCACCATATTCATTCCCTTCTTCCTTTCCAGTATACGTTTTGTTTCTTTATATTCGATTTTGATCCCACACTTCCACAGAAACTTCGCATTCTTGTAGTCTCGTTCTCTTATTACAACTGTTTTACCAGAGCTACAAATATTATTCACACATTCAATACTAATAATGGCAAGATATTTTGTTTGCGTTTCGTTATTTATTTTTGATTTCCTTTCCTTAGAAATATTTTGGATGGCCTCCAACGTTCTGTTTTCCAATTACAACTCATTTCTGAGGAATACGGGATGGAAATTTCAGTTAATAAAACTAAAGTAATGGGATTCATCGGAAAAAATCATCTCCGCAGCGAAATTACCTTTATAATAAACCTGTAGAACAGGTCTCATGTTTTAAATATTTGGGTTATCATTTGAGCTATGAATAAGAAAAAAAGAAGATATTTCTACAAAATTGAATTACTTTAACCATTAATAACATTTTCAAACCTTTTTTTGTCCAAAAACATACAAGAATTAAAGCCTATAAAACATTGGCGAGAACTGTTCTCATGTCTGGAAGTGAAGCTTGGACCATCCGTAAATGTGATGAACACCGAATCACTGCCAGTGAAATGAAGTTTTTAAGAAGAACTGCTGGCTACACCAGAAGAAAAATTAGGATATTTTGAAAAAATTAAATATTGATCCAATTTTAGAAAAAATTAAAAATTATAGACAGAAATGGAAATCTCATATACTCAGGATGCCTTGAACAAGGATACCACGCCAAGGACTGATAACCGCCCTTCAGGGACAAGATCTTTGGGTCGTCCGCTGAAACGATGGAGTGAGATCGTAACAGACCACCCGGCTAATATGTGATAGGAAGAAGAAGAAGAAGAAGAAGATGATGAAGAAGAAGAAGAAGAAGAAGAAGAAGAAATATTTTGTTGTTGGATGGAGTTTGAAGGTAACTGGATTCGCCCGCAGTGAGTTATCAAAACACAAAGAACAAAAGAATGTTAGGAATATGAACAGATTTTGTTGGTCGGTCTCACCTTCACACCCCTTCACCCTTCCCAAACATGAACTCTCAATAGGATGCAACCCTGTTGTTGGGAGTAGTAATTCATAAACAGTCGTGACCCTGTTAACACTGTCACGCAGAGGGAAAAAAAAATTACATTTTTCACACCTCTTTTCCCCTCTTGTATATATGTATATATATATATATATATATATATATATATATTTAGGTGAACAGTCCTCTGCTGCAAGGAGTTAATATAAAAATATAGGGTGGTAAATATAAAAGTTTTCCAAGTAATCTTGGGATAATATTTAATTTGTTTTGAGTCATATTTCCAAGTTTTTGTGTCATATTTTGGTACATAAGTGTATGCATATTGCCAGAGTTTTTAGATCATAGAAATTCAAATCCCAATTATTATTATTATTATTATTATTATTATTATTATTATTATTATTATTATTATTATTATCTGCAACATATTATAAGTTGGTCGCTATTTCTGTTTTGCTTTTGTTTCTTTCTTTAACGCTACACCAAAGTGAAATTTGAAATTTTTTAAATGTTCACCTACAGTTTTCATTTTTTGCACCCACATTATTCGTCATATAAATAGTATACACACCAGTTTCCAGCTCAATTAGCAAGTTCTTGTGCATTTTTAAAAACGTTTAATAAAAAAATAATAATAAATGTTTTTTTACATCATCATATAAACATTATTTTTAACTGATATTTTCCTGTTATGTTCAACACATTGTAATTAATAATAATTGGCATGGAAATATTAAGCGTGAGTTGTGGGAAAAATTTCATACAACTAGCTCAAAATTTGTGGTAGAAGGTAGGTTTTGCAACAGTGCAAAAACAAAAAACGGAGAAAACTTCAGTTAGACAGCAGAGACTGTGGCAGATTTAAAGTGCGCGCACATTTAAAAATAGCTGCGCAAACAAGTGTTATAAGGAGCGTAAGTGTCTGAAATTTTGCGAGGGGCATCTGGAAGTATCGAGATATTTTTCGAGAGTAAAAGCAAAAAATTAATATTTTTCATGAAAAAATCATTATTTCACTTCGATGTGCCCTTAAGTAAAGATCCAGTATATTTTGGTAAAACATATTTAATTATGTCACTCATCACTTCCGCATAAATCGACTGGATGTGATAAAAAATCCTGTACTACACAGATACAACGTAGAGTTTCGGGCTCAGTGATGAACATAGCTTCGTGAAAATTCTAAATGTTGATTATTTGCAACAGCACAACATTTTTATCTGTATAGGTATTTGGCAGATCACCAGTGAAGAAAGTTTAGGGATTCTTTTCATCGTGCACTTGGTGAACAGATAGCCTGTGTTTTATCAGCATTTAAGATCAGGCGCCATTTTTGAAACCAGTTTTCCAAGAGAGAAATGTGAACTTGCAGGGTTCTGGCTGCATACAAGAGATTCTGATGAGCTATGAAGACAGCAGTATCGTCGGCAAATTGCGCGATGTTAGTTTCTGGGTGGGTAGGAATATCAGCTTTATAAATATCAGCTTTATAAATGTTGTAAAGTGTAGGCCCAAGGACCGATGCTTGAGGGAGACCATCCTTTACTTCATGGACAGAAGATAAAGGTGCTCCTTCTTTTATTTGAAACTTCCGTCTGCTTAGAAAGGATGCAATGAACTTAACGAAGACATCGGGTAGGTCACTCTTCATTAATTTATATATAAGACCTGTGTGCCACACTGTGTTGTAAGCTTTTGAAATATCAAGGAATATCGCAGGTGTATAAGCTTTCATGTTGTAATAAAGAGCAGTTGGCAATTCATTCGATAGTTTTCGATTCTGTCCGCTATTTCGTGTTCGTGGCAGGGATGGACACTCACGCCCTCGTGGAACTGAATATGCTCCAAGCGTGAAACTAATCCGTGCCGCCAGCAATTGAGCAAGGTCGTGGCAAGGTTAATTGCTATATAAATTACGGATACTTTAAAGCTCTAATTTAAGATATCCCGGGTTTTGTTTCGTGTGTTTCGTACAACGCTCAGTGGAGGCAGCACTGATTGGGCGATGGAGATGGTAGTTGCACATCGTTCTCGCAGATGGCACCGCTGTTACCGCTACTAGTGTCCCTATCTGTGATCGTTAGTGGAGTCTCTGCAGTGACGTACACATCCATAAACACGCAATATAATTTACTGCTTGTCTCTGCAGTGCAGATCATTTGAATCGGTTATTAAGCATAGGATCCGACTTCTTTGAAATGTTGGGAGGGGGCAGGTCTGTACAGAAGTTTTTAAAAAACTTTAATAATTAATTGCTCTTTCTCAAAAATTTTCTTAGGACATATTTTACAGAAAATAACACCTTTTGATTCTTTAATTTAATACTCGTGGAAATTGCTTAACCAAAGTCGTTGAAAACTAAACTGTCCTTATACACTGTTTTTTCCCTCTCACTGCTTTCTTTATCTTTGAACGATTATGAACACGGGCTATTTCAATGGGTGCAATGCGCTTGCGGCAGATTTGTTGTTTATAATTGAGGAGTACAGTATTAGGGGAATTGGTTTGCGCCAACGACATTGCACATAAATATGTTTTTTAAGCTGGAAGAGTATTGCTGTTGTAAGAGGGTTCGGGATATTCCATCTCAAATCGACCGAAATACAGAGAAAATTGACCTTGCAATTTTTAAATACAATGAAACTTTTTCTGTCCGTAGACAACTGTGATAGAATGCTTTGTGCAAAGTTTGAGGCATCAGAACTGCATAGTGTTTAAATTAAAAATATTTTAATTTATCGTATTTTCATAAAATTAGCAACTTTAAACTGTTGTGGCTCCGAAACCCTTTCACCCAATGATCAAAATCATGGTTTATTTTGATGCTGAGAAGTTAAAGTTTATATTGACATATAAACAGTTTTTCTTACTTTTATGGAAATGGAGAAATTTAGATTTTCTTCATTAAGACGCCTTTGGCCACGAAAAATATTTTTAAAATATATGGTTAGATTCCGCATTGAAAGTACAAATAAAGACATATTTTTTATTGATGGCACGTTGATAAGAAAGTATTGAAAATATCAAATAAAGAAAATAAATAGTACGCGCGAAAAGTAACCAGCTGACTGTAGGTACTCGAGACAAGCAAGGCCAGGAGACAAACACGTGAGGTGTCGTCTAGCAGTCATGGCTGTGCTAGCTTTATCACAAGTTTTCATAAACACAGGAGTAAAATGACGCCCAATGCTCGCTTTTTTCAGCTCTCGGCCAGTGCGTGCGGTACTGCGCCGTTCAAGTCTAGGCGTGTGAAAATAATTTATTTAATACCCTCGAAACTAATTGCCATACCACTAAGCAAACAATGGCGAATCCCTCTTAATAATGCAATGTTTTTCTCAATAATTTTTTACATTTTTACAAATGGCCGAAAAGCCTAAAAGCAAGTAAAATGAGATTATCTGTCTCTCTGTATACAATAAAAATAAGGATTACTTCTTAACATAACTTACCAAATGTCAGCTTCAAAATAAGCTCCCGTTCAATGTTCTGTAGTAAATGGTTCCAGAATTCTGAGCGCTGAAAGAGGCTTGTTTTTATAAAATACGCTAAATTTGTCGCTCAATAATACGAAAACCGTTTGACTTTCGTTAGTATATTTTTGAAAATGCACTGTCCTCAGCACCTTATATAAATAGGGAAAAAATTAGAGTATAAAAAATGCGAGGTTTTTTACTGATCGATTTCACATGGAATAGCCTGTTCAAAGACAATTCGTCTCACGCTGATGAGTGGCTTACATTTGTTTTGGCTTGTCCTATTTACCTCCACAAGCAGAAAGTGATTGTTTTGTTTTTTACATTGCTGAGATTAAGCCAACAGTTTTGCGACTATCTTGTAGATCACTACACAGCTGATGAAGCCGCATTCCCT
This sequence comes from Periplaneta americana, assembly GCA_025594305.2. Classification (NCBI taxonomy): domain Eukaryota; kingdom Metazoa; phylum Arthropoda; class Insecta; order Blattodea; family Blattidae; genus Periplaneta; species Periplaneta americana. Next base: position 156,481,041 of record JAJSOF020000015.1, read on the forward strand.
CCTACAGTGTGGGCAAAGCATCGTCTGAAATCACTCACAACCAGCGTACAGTATGTGGGGCATTTCATAGGAAATTCACATCTCACACCCTGACGTTTTAAAGATAATTAATGGAATTCACATGCAGATACATTAAAGTAGAAACAAATAGGAAACAAACGACTGAAGATTAAAAATAAATTACGTACAATACGTGTCCTATTTAAACAGATCCCTTATAGCACTTACTTCCTTCAATTAAAATAACATGTCGCTTGTTTTATGACGTGCTTTAAGACATTGACATATAAGAGCACAGTTTTTTTTATCACACAGCGTTTTCATTCGTGTGGCAGTCCGCAGTCTGGGAAAGTGGGACGGAAAATTATGTCATAACATCGTAACGTGATACTTACTTACTTCCTTTTAAGGAACCCGGAGGTTCATTGCCGCCCTCACATAAGCCCGCCATTGATCCCTATCCTGAGCAAGATTAATCCATTCTCTATCATCATATCCCGCCTCCCTCAAATCCATTTTAATATTATCTTCCCATTTACGTCTCGGCCTCCCTAAAGGTCTTTTTCCCTCCGGCCTCCCAACTAACACTCTATATGCATTTCTGGATTCGCTCATACGTGCTACATGCCCTGCCCATCTCAAACGTCTCGATTTAATGTTCCTAATTATGTCAGGTGAAGAATACAATGCGTGCAGTTCTGTGTTGTGTAACTTTCTCCATTATCCTGTAACTTCATCCCTCTTAGCCCCAAATATTTTCCTAAGAACCTTATTCTCAAACACCCTTAACCTATGTTCCTCTCTCAAAGTGAGAGTCCAAGTTTTAGAACCATAAAGAACAACCGGTAATATAATTGTTTTATAAATTCTAATTTTCAAATTTTTTGACAGCAGACTAGATGATAAAATCTTCTCAACCGAATAATAACAGGCATTTCCCATATTTATTCTGTATTTAACTTCCTCCCGAGTATCATTTATATTTGTTACTGTTGCTCCAAGATATTTGAATTTCTCCGCCTCTTGAAAAGATAAATTTCCAATTTTTATATTTCCATTTCGTACAATATTCTGGTCACGAGACATAATCATATATTTTGTCTTTTTGGGATTTACTTCCAAACCTATCTCTTTACGTGCTTCCAGTAAAATTCCCATGTTTTCCTTAATCGTTTGTGGATTTTCTCGTAACATATTCACGTCATCCGCATAGACAAGCAGCTGATGTAACCCGTTCAATTCCAAACCCTCTCTGTTATCCTGGACTTTCCTAATGGCATACTCTAGAGCAAAGTTAAAAAGTAAAGGTGATAGTGCGTCTTCTTGTTTTAGCCCGCAGTAAATTGGAAACGCATCTGACAGAAACTGACCTATACGGACTCTGCTGTACGTTTCACTGAGACACATTTTAATTAATCGAACTAGTTTCTTGGAAATACCGTGATACCAACCTAAAACAAAAATGTTCTTAAATTGGTATATGACTTAGTGGCGCTACAGCAAATGGCGCAAGAACATTATGGCGTTATCGCAAATGGCGTAAAAATGATGCTCCGATTTCATTGCCACTACTGCAACCCAATTTATCATTCTGTTTCTATTCTCTTTAGTTAGATTTTGGACAAAGATTATTTTTTAAATGTCGTAACAAATTTAATTGTTTGTGAAAAAAATTGAACGGCGAACTGATCACTACATACGTTCTGCAATAATAGCCTATATAGCTGTGAACAATGAGCGACAATCGTGCCAGGGGTACCAATATAAGTTCTCTCAGAAGCACAGAGATCAATTTCAAGTTCAAGTTGAGAGAAATTGTAACTATAGTCCCGTCGCTCTAATTTCCGGCAGCCAATCACGTTGCAGGTCGGCTACATTTAAACGTGTGCGTCTTGTGATTCGCTGATGAAGATGTTAAGCATTTCCTAAAGCTGGATAAATACTTAATATAATCGCCCGCCATTTTGGCTCTTTCGTTGGCGTTCGCAGAAAGCACACGAGGACGTTATTTGCTGCTCAATTATTTGCTGAATTACAGTGCGTTTGATTTATTATCATAGGAGCTACGACATGATAATGTTTAACGGTGTGGCAAATAGATCCCTCGTCTGGTAGCTCGGCAACGAAAGAACAAAAATGGCGAACGATAGGGCTACTATCTACCTAGACTTTCTAGAGCCTTGACTTCCTAAGACGTAAGCAAAGAGGAGGAGTCACGCCGGGAATAACAGCGTCGCGACTTTAATCAAAACTGTAAAGGTTTATATTGTGGCTCGACTGTACATTCCTGATGTGCAGTAGAAACGTTGAATTAATATCCTAGCGTCAGGCTTTGTGTTGGATGTATATTTTTTGCACTCATCAATGCTTGTAATGTCGAGCGATGTTGTTACGTCTTGGTTGTAGAAATTATTCCTATTTACAAATTATTTCTATATCCACAACAATGCATTGATTTCTACTACCAACATCCACAGTGAATAAATTTTAATCTATAAGATGAATTTTAATGAAACTTGAAATTAAAATCATTAACCTTTTTTGTCGTTGTCAATCAACTCGGCGTGAAGTAGATATAAGAACATCAATTTACTAACGTGTCACTGTTATCGCTCCCTGTAGTTGGAGCGGCATCTGAGAAGCCTATTCAATAATCTGTACCGCATGCCAGACTAATTATGTTCCAAGGACCACGAATTATCTTTCAAATGTTGCCCCCATATTTCGAGACCAAATGTGTATCTCAGGTTGTAATTTTCGCTTTGCTAAGGCGGCAACTTGACCGACACACACGTTCCATTGGTTGCCGCTCCAGCAAGGCGCTGTGATTTCAGTTCGATAGCATCTGCAAGGCGTTGGATAGAATGAATGCTGAGAAGGCATTGGTACCGATAACAACGCTTGTAGCCATGTTACAATGTCTTCATCGAGCGTTTATTTTTTAAATTAACTTCAACTATATAACTTACCATCTCGTAGTGTTTTTTGGCTCAGCTCATCGATGGCTTTACTTGTCAACAATAAGTCGTTGAAACTTGTCTTAGGTTTCTGTTCAGCGACAGTCCTGAAATATTGTATTTTATCTTAAGTCATACAAATTTCCAGACTAGACTAGGGAACTTTTCTTCTTCAAGGAAAATTCCCCAAGGGTCGAGTGCGAGAATCGAACCCGGGCCTCCAGATCTGGAAGACGGCATGCTAACCACCAGAACACAGAGGCAGCCTATGCGTTCATATCAAGTAAAAAAATCTTCAAAATGACAATATACATCGTCTATAAATGGCTCTTATCTTCAACGTTTCTGGGCTTCACATCCACATCACAGCTAACTTCGCATCCCATCTAGTTGAATAGTAATAAATAATAATAGTAATAATAATAATAATAATAATAATAATACTTACTTACTTACTGGCTTTTAAGGAACCCGGAGGTTCATTGCCGCCCTCACATAAGCCCGCCATTGGTCCCTTCCCTGAGCAAGATTAATCCAGTCTCTATCATCATATCCCACCTCCCTCAAATCCATTTTAATATTATCTTCCCATCTACGTCTCGGCCTCCCCAAGGGTCTTTTTCCTCCGGCCTCCCAACTAACATTCTATATGCATTTCTGGATTCGCTCGTATGTGCTACATGCCCTGCCCATCTCAAACGTCTGGATTTAATGTTCCTAATTATGTCAGGAGAAGAATACAATGCGTGCAGTTCTGTGTTGTATAACTTTCTCCATTCTCCTGTAACTTCATCCCTCTTAGCCCCAAATATTTTCCTAAGCACCTTATTCTCAAATACCCTTAATCTCTGTTCCTCTCTCAGAGTGAGAGTCCAAGTTTCACAACCATATAGAACAACCGATAATATAACTGTTTTATAAATCCTAACTTTCCAATTTTTTGACAGCAGACTAAATGATAAAAGCTTCTCAACCGAATAATAACAGGCATTTCCCATATTTATTCTGCGTTTAATTTCCTCCCGAGTATCATTTATATTTGTTACTGTTGCTCCCAGATATTTGAATTTTTCCACATCTTCAAAGGATAAATCTCCAATTTTTAAATTTCCATTTCGTACAATATTCTGATCACGAGACATAATCATATACTTTGTCTTTTCGGGATTTACTTCTAAACCTATTTAATAATAATAATAATAATAATAATAATAATAATAATAATAATAATAATAATAATAATAATAATAATAATAATAGGTCTAATGTTTTCTATGTTCCCTGTAAAAGCGGTTATTTCAGTTTCCGGGCAAGAGTTTTGTTTTTTTAGAAAATTTGTTGAGCTATATTGTAACATTCGAGATGAAGTAGCCCTCCCAGACTCCGCTGTGGATTGAATCGGGCTCTTCGCTAAGAAGAGTAATTGAGCTGGTTAGCGCACCACAGAGGACTGTGCAAATCTACGTCAGAGTATGTTGCATTGTGATACTGCCACACATGTTGTTGCAATTAAGCAATTTCGCCGATGAATGCGCAGCCTGATTAGTTCTTGTGTTCCCAGTTGCAACATCACATTCTGGCGCTTCTCAAAATGTTATTTCTGTCAGGAAAGAGGAGTTTAATTCCTTTGCAGAGCAGGAAAATATAAATATGTTGTTACTTTACCGTTATACCTCATATTATGCATTCGGTTCGCATGTTGTTATTCTGTGAGTGAGTCCATTTACTATGCTTCGAGTAAATTGTATAGATTTCTTCAAACCCTAAATGTTCTAGTATCATACTTTCAACTGGAGACACGATTCTGTAGATAAAATTCTACCTAAATACCTTTAAGGCACGATTCTACCTGCAATCGTCCCACAGTTACACATTATTGTCACAAGAGTTCTTTTCTTGTCGATAATTCGCGAGCGCATAAGCGAGTGAATTATCCAAAGAGATGAGAACGCGCGTGATATTTGAATGAGATTATTTCGCGAATAATAAATAAGTTAAATAATAAAAGGAAGATAACATGATTGTATTACTATTTAATAAGATATTTAAGTTGCTAACTTAATATATTTCATTGACCTGCATAGCTTTGGCCTCCTGCAATATGAAATTCATGGATAAACATTTGACAATAGCTGTAGAAATTATGATTAGTGAAACAGCAAAATTAAACAGATATTTGAGGTTATAACATTTTATTTGAAACTAGGTACTTTCATTTAGCGAATTATCTGAGAGATGAACACTCTTGTGATAGGTGAATAAGACTAGTTGGCGAATATATTAATTAAACATTTATAATAAAGATAAACAGATTACATTATAAATTTAAATATTTAATACTTACATTTGGTAGCACAGCCAACACGCAATATCACGGCCCACTGTATTGTTAAGGAAACAACGAAAATATTTAACATCTGAACATCAGGTGCGACAAGATATTAAACAAATACGCATCAGGTGCGACATGATTGCAATTAAATTGATAGTTGGCTTTGATTAGTTAAAACTCAATAGATTTTTAAACTCCATTAGTGCGTCGTTGGTAATGAGCGACATAGTCTGTGTTGTAGATAGCAACTCTGCATTCCACCGACCACGCCACTGCTTTGGAGCGGGACAAGAGTGTGTGTTCGAATCCTGCCTACGCTAAATGTCTGATTGCGATTTTTCATATGTTTTCTTCGAGTGTAAGACGAAAATCAGGTAATTCCGTTGCGAATCATCGGACTCATTCACCAGTTTTTTTCGACTGTACGTAACAGCGGAGCTGACAGTGTCGTAAAACAAGCAACAGTCACAGGTTAGCGATTGTTAAACAGTTTAACTTTATATCTTTAACATTCGTACTCTCTGAGATTCTTTAAATTTGAAACTGGTATGTCCATTTGTCAGCTGAGTTGACTGCCATCAAAACTCGCAGTTTGGGAAGTGTTACTAGTTGACTGTCTTGAAGGAAGCAAAGAGTGTCTTCTGAACTGTTACACAAAATTCGTAAATCATTCATGATAATTGTGGTCGGTAATACTGAGATTTGTATCTGCATTGTTATTGAAATTATTTTATGATCTGGAGATCCTTTACCGTAAAGGAATGTGAGTTTTATTTACTAGATAATGACGAATCGTCAGTCATACCAATATTCTAAGGAACTATACTCGCCGTGCGTTTGCAGCAAGTGTTACTGACTTTTTAAGATTTTGCACAATGTTCATTTTTGCTTATTTTTTCTGAAATTATTTTTTGCTATGCAATTTTTTGTATTTGATGAATTTTCTAACGGGCCCTTTATTTGAAATTGTTTACCTATATACTCTGGAACTAAATTTATCAATAACCTCACGCATTTATGTTCCGTCTCCATTATATATTGAATTGAATTGGAGGACTACGATCCAGCACTGCGACTTTTTGCTCTATTGTGCTGACCAAACTCGCGCCGGCTGACTACACTAAGGTTCGCTGCGTACTCAGGTTTCAAGCAGGCAACACCACTCGTCGCCAGGTCAGCTCCCTCCGTCGTAGCCAGCCGGGGTTCGGGGAATGCTATGGAATGATGACGAAATGATATACAGACCTAATATGGGAGAACTCCGAGAAAAACTGCAACTGCGACCTTGTCCGCCATAAGCGTTACTGTGGATTTTTCAACGAAAAATTCCAGGCGTGACCGAGACTAGAATCCGGACCGCCCGCGTAACCAGCTGAAGATCTGACCACTCAGCCACCGGGACTTTCAGTGACAGGACCAGAAGAGGGAATATTCTGCATGCAGTTTACGATGTGTTGAAGTAAATACGCCTCCTGCTCTGCCTAGAGGAATTCAAACAATCCCCGCTACATTTCTCAGCCTTCAAACTCCTCAGCTTTTATGACCGTCCTATAGAACTGCTTCGGCAGCAGAGGTTACGTCAACAGAAAAGAAATGGCGCTACTTTCTCTACAGGGTGATTCAGTAAAAGCGTGCAAAAATTAAAGAAGAAATAGGAGATGCCCTACAGAATATTTTGAGATAGGGAACTTGGGGTCTGCGAAATCAGATTAAGGGGACATGAGCTTAAGACTGTGGATCGGTGAAACTAAAGAAAAAAAAATTAATGGAAATTTTGTTTTTAACTTTAAAAAATAAAATAATGTTTCATTTTTCTAAATCTGTGCTTATTTTGGCCCTGTGACAATTTAAAGTCCCTCAAGACGAATTTAAAGGGACCAGCAGTGCGTGGAGCTGCAGCCCTTTAAACTGACACTCAGCTGCCTTTCTACAGACTTTGTTCTTCATTTTAACTAATTTTACTTTTCATTCAGTTCATATTTCGCGCTGTTATGTAGGAGAAAAATGTGTGTGGTAGACCTGTACAGGAAGGAAGGATGCCGATAGTATAATATATCATATACAGGGTGTACTTTGATACTCGTTTTCTCGCTTTTCCAATCTTCAACATTTTGTAACATTCAAAACATTTAATGAACGCAGTTTTTCTCCAATCTCAGTGAAATTTCGCACAGAAGTCCACAAAGGATGTGAAGTAAACTGACACATGTGTTCTCTTCTGATATTGAAAGTATTCAAATCACCATGGGTTGAAGATGTGATAAGTTTTAAAAATTGAAAAATTAACAACTACAAGTGTAAATATTTTTTCCTTTCAAAAATTAATTATTGGAAAAATATTAAAAGCATGTGTCATATTTTACATACATCTATCAGGAACGAATTAAATATAAATTTAAAGAAAAATTATGTAAACTTTGAACATTGAGACAATAATATTTCAGTATTTAAAAGCATAATTATAAATAAACTAATTGGAATATCAAAGTGAAAATTTGTATATTGCATGTCCACATTGTAAGAAATATGTGGTAAAATTTTCAGATTAATTGGTATAAAAATGTAGAAGTTAGAAATTTCACAGATCTGTAGGCTATCGCTATCGATTACTGTTATCCATATTTTGTACAATCATTATTTACATTTTAAAATGACTTATATATTATTTGCAAATGCATGTATTGCACATATATGTAGAACTCTAAGCACAACCCGCTGCCGTCATCCAGACTGTAGCGAGCTTGAAACACTTGGGCACGTGCTTGCACAATGCCCCAAAGGCTAGCTGCTGATCAACGCTAGACATCATCGTGTACGACATGCTTTGGCGATATCGTTAAAAACTTCAAATTGGGAGATTCATGAGGAAGTACATTGTGTATCATCAGATGGTTCTTTTAGACGGGCAGACATTATTGCTATCAACGGACACTTAAAACGGGCTCTTGTTCTTGACCCTACTATCCGTTTCGAAAGAAACCTAAATCAGGCCACCGAAGTTGATATTGAGAAGAAGTCTATATATGAACTTTGTCTGCCGTATCTTTCTCAAAAGTACAACGTCCCTCTTAAACAATGGTCCGTCATTGGTTTGCTGTTTGGCAGTAGAGGGTCTATTTACAAAATTCACATGGAATTATCTTAAGGAACTTCACATTCCTTTTGATTATGTAATGTATATTCTTTAAGTATTATCAAGGATTTTCTTCAAATATTACATCATCATCATCTCTATTTCAATTAATCCACTTATATCTGCCTTCAACAATTAACTTTCTTTTCTCTTTGATGTATCACATCACATTATATTGTACATGTTTATTGTATTCAGGACCCTTGTGGTCACTCAAAATTCTTTGAGCTGATGTCTATAATTTAGAAATATATATATATATATATATATATATATAGAAGTAAATATTAAATATAAATAATAAATGTCGATACTAAATGTTAGTGGCCATCATTTCGACCACCTGTAGTGAGGTATAAAATGGTACGTTGTTAACACAGGTTTATAAATGATATGAAAATAATTTTAAAATGTATTTAAATGAAAATAATAATTGTAAATAAATGTGGATAATATGTAAAACAGTAGGCCTAAGTGATAGACATGAATCTCCTTAATCTAACTTAGCAGACCTCAAGTTCCCTGTCTCAAAATGTTTTGCAGAGCATCCCCTATATCCTGTTTAATTTTTGCTGGGTCACTCTGTATAAGAAGTGCAGCCGGTAAGCTAGCTTAGCGGTAACGGCGGGCGCGGGGCTGTTCTGTGCACTGAGCTGTTGTTTGCCGTTTCAGCGCTGATTTGAAGAGCCGTCGGAGCGGGGCGCTGAACGGGGAGCCCCCGATCATATCTTTCCAAGAAAGTAGTGGTGGGCTTTTGGGGCAGCTGGTTGTTGGAAAGAACAGGTACAGCTTGGCATGGAACTAACAGCGCTGCCTTCGCATGAACTAACTCATATAAAATAACAGCTCCATAATAACCAGGAGCCACCAACAGCCTCACAACCTGGCGGGGACCTGTCAGCAGCAATTGGTTATGTCACAGAAGTGTAAACGAATAATGTTATAATCTTTAAACAATGAGGAACATATTTTACAGGTTTTCAGAATGAGGATAATGAGGATAATGCGGATCATATTCCCAAATACATTTTGAGCAAAAAAGAATGTCATATAAACATGGAGCCTATTCCTAATACTTTCAGAGTTACACTAATTTTGTCCACACCTGTGGAGTAACGGCTAGCGCGTCTAACCGCGAAACCAGGTGGCCTGGGTTCGATTCCCGGTCGGGGCAAGTTACCTGGTTGAGGTTTTTTTCCGGGGTTTTTCCTCAACCCAATATGAGCAAATGCTGGGTAACGGTGCTGGATCCCGGAGTCAATCCACCGGCATTATCACCTTCATCTCATTCAGACGCTAAATAACCTAAGATGTTGATACAGCGTCGTAAAATAACCCAATAAAATAAAAAAAATAAATACATCACTCGCCTTTCGGCTAGCGTTAATAAACGTACACTCGAGAAATAAAGCTTTGTTTCGACCCCGAGTTGTATTGCAATATGTTTGTCTTACAGCACAAATCCAAAATGTGCAGTTTTGTGAAATAGTGGAAGGCTTTTCGTGTCAGTATCCTAACTGAAGGATTTAATCGAGAATTAACTGAACTCATACTTATCTTGGGGACTTATTTCTTTCAATAAATTGATAATAGACAAACAGCTACAGTGATGATAAGTTGTCAGCGTTATTTCAGAATAAGTCACCCCAGTCTGCTTAAGTTTTTCCGAGGTTTTCCTTAATCGTAAGGCAAATGTCAGGTAATCTGTGGTGAATCCTCGACCTCATCCCGCCAAATACCATTTAACTATCGCCAATAATATCGACGCTAAATAACCTAGTAGTTGATTTAGCGTCGTTAAATAATAAACTAAAAAACAGGCATCCCTCACTTTCATCAGCCAGTCAAGTAATATACAGAAACGCTTCTGTGAGCCGCCAACCTCCTCGATAGCTGGATATGAATTGAAGACCTGAAGCGATCCCATTACACTGGGGATCCGGAACATCTTTGCAAGAATGTTTTTCGAAAGCTATACAGAATCTGGAACAGACGTTATTAGGACTTAAGACCGTATTTTGATTCCTAGTAATTACTTTTATCCATACTAATAATAAATCTGTATTTTCAAAATTGTCTCATAATAATTTCTTTCTGTAATCTAATATTATTTGACATATATTTACATTCTATGTATTTTAGCTTAATTCTGCTACACAGTTTATTTCAGTGTTTAATTAATAGTTCATAGTATTTTGTTGTTTAATTCGTAAATAACTCTTGTATACATGTAACTCTCATCTAAATCAAATTGTTGAATTCTTTGTAAGTTCATGCATATGTATATACACTTTTTGCTGGTTGAGTGGAAGAGAAGGCCTTACGATCTTAACTCTGCCAGCTAAAATAAATCATCATTATTATTATTATTATTATTATTATTATTATTATTATTATTATTATTATTATTAAATCTGTAGCCGAAATTTGTCTGGTAATTTTCGATTTTCCAAAAATAATTGGTCCTAACATACCTATATAATTAACCGCCCTGAAACCGAAAATCGCTTTTTTGAAATTTTTGTTTGTATATCTGTCTGTCTGTCTGGATGTTTGTTACCATTTTCACGCGATAATGGCTAAACCGATTTATATGAAAATTGGAATATAAATTAAATTCGTTGTAACTTAGAATTTAGGCTATATGGCATTCAAAATATTTTATTTCAAAGGGGGGTTATAAGGGGGCTTGAATTAAATAAATCGAAATATCTCCCTTATTATTAATTTTCATGAAAATAATTACATAACAAAAGTTTCTTTAAAAATAACTTCCGATAAGTTTTATTCTATGCAAACTTTTGATAGGACTGATATTTAATGAGATAAATGAGTTTCAAAATTACAATAACAACGCCATCTAAGGCCGTGTAATGAATTAAAAATAAATGACTTCGTCTATAAGGGGCCTTGGACAACAATAATCGAAAGCTATGAAACATAGCCTACAGAGAATGTTTCTGTGTTTGTATGAAGTAATATCGGAAGCTAAATTAACCGATGTGTATAATTAATTATTAATTCATCATTGGAAAGTGTAGTTTCTCTAGATGGACATAATGCTATAATGTTATTACAGTAACTTCTGAGTGAATCGAGGACAGGTAAGATTAAAATAGCTTCTTATGCACAGAAAACTTGATAGGCATTCGTTTCCTGTATTTCCTAAAATAATTTTTATGACCAAATGAGTGTCTCTGGATCAAAATGATCGCATTTTAATTATTTAAATACAATTTAAATTAAGTAACATAATAAACGATTTTTCCTTCTATCAAACACGAATGTTCCCTGGATCAAATGTCCTATTTTAATTATGTAATTACTTTATATTTATTTCTAACGGGTGCAGCGGAGCGCACGGGTACGGCTAGTACTTAAATAAATCCCGTATTTCGTGGATCAAGGGATATTTTCATTTTATTTAAGCCTTATTCGTGGGTATAATTTAAAAAAATAGGTCAAGTTCTCAATATATAGGGTGATTCAGTAAAAGCGTGCATAAATTGATCAGGAAATAGGGGATGTTTCACAGAAAATTTTGAGATAGGTAACTTAGGGTCTGCGAAGTCAAATCAATGAGATATGAACTTAAACATGTCTATCGTTATCGCTTGTTCGAAGGGAGAGGAGACGTAATGAACTCCACAAATCCGATATCACTAGAAGGCATTCCCGACAGTACAAAAAGTTCTTCAAAATGAGAGATTATCGTATCGACATGACCGGGTAGTCACGTAAGTTTGGCCAGAAAACAAAACACAGTCCTATCCTTTTTATGAAAAGTCACGAGTGGTTTAAAGGTTAATCCCCCTATTTTATACTCATAGCCAGTAATGCATATTGTGTATGCCTTTTAATTGTTTAACGCTAGCAGTTTCGCTGTTCGGAATTAATAGTTTCGGAAAAATTATTTTCGGAATTTGGTTTTGGAAACGTTAAAGTAGAATTGCAGCCTTTCGGAAAAGTGTACGAGAATCCTAATAATATAATAAGATATTTTATTTTATACCAGGTAGTATTCGAATACGGTTCCCTGGAATATGCGTGGCTGAGTCTGTAGTAAGTAACAAAACTGATCCCATGCACCACAGCCATTTAAAGTAAAAAGCACACAGAAATGCTGTAGGCAATCTGCAACTGCCAATGAAGGAAAGCTAAATGTAGCGGTTTTCATCGTGGTGGCTTTTGTGTCGTTCGATGGTTGGAGAGAAACGCAAGTTTCGGGGTCCAACGCAACGAAAGGAAATTCTGGGAAATAGCTAACATAACGTGTAGGCTTCCAGGTGGTGATGAAGTTGATACCTAGTCCCGAAATTTATGCAAGTACCCAAAACCCACATGACAATTGTCCAGGACTTACCTGATGGCGTCCCGTCATCCCGGTGGAATCTGCAGCTTTTGTCCCGGAGAGATTTGCCTGCCTCTGGCTCAAGCAGAGCGCCAGCGTGTGTTTTATATCCCGCGGGATCATGGACAGAGAAGGGGTGGATAATCCCTCGACGCATACACTCACTTATATTAAAGTCTTGATTAAAACTTGTGTCACTCAGATTATGAGGGAAAAAACAAATGAGCGCTAGCTGACACAGGATTAACCACCTACAAAAGTTTGTTCAGGGTTTGCAATTTAATTTACACAGAACTTCGATGTCCAATAATGTTATCTCTGATTTCTGTAATTAGTATTGTCACAGTTCGACTTATTACACCTAGCCAGTACCGAATTGTGCTTAACTGTCACTGCAATTGCGACATTTCCGTCACGTGACGTGCTAGAGTAATGTAGTGTCTGTTAGTTTTTCGATAGCAAGTCTCTCATAGGAGCTTAACAAAATATCCGAGGAATATGCAGGGACAGCCTGCTGTCATGAAGGTGATACATACTTTCTAATTAAACATTGTATCCGTTTTCCTGCTTAAAGTTTAATTTCTTGAATTATCGCCCGAAAGACGCACGTCCATTGAATTAGTCTATTCATTGGGAAGCCAAATAGAAACATGACATGACATGAAGATACATACAGTATGTATAGGGCTTACATAATTCTGGGACTTCATCTGTCTCCTATCTTTTTGTCTTGTTGCCTTTAAAGGGTGTGTGTGTGTTTTAGGAATCGCCCGATTGCTTCGAAAACGTAAAAGAGGGGTAAGGATAAAGATTATGCGGCGATACAACAATAACGTTTTCATTCCAAACTTAGGACTAGCAGATTATTATTCCTTTGGGCTCAAGCGCCTAAGAATGTTACTTTGATGTAGAGGCTTATTCTTGAAACTGGTAACATCGAATGAAACAAGTGAGATGCAAATTTTAGTAGTAGTGCTTAGAGCTGGGGACGGAGCGAGTAGAACTGTTGAGTACTCGGTTCTATCGGTTTATGTGCTGGCAGCGGAGCACCGGAGTTACTCGGTTAACCGTAGCCGTTACCGGTCAGTTCAAACAGAGTTCACGTGATTTACTTAATTGTAGCAGACAACATAGCTACTGTTGTATTTAAATATTTTCTGCTGCAGGACAAATTATTTCCTTATCCCCAAGGCGGGCTGAAAGGCTCTAGTATTAAAGGGGAGTTCATCCTATTATATGACCTGTCAAGTGGGCCTGATGAACACCGAATCTGAACATATTACTGTACATAATAATAATAATAATAATAATAATAATAATAATAATAATAATAATAATAATAATAATAATAAATTATAAATTGTTTTATCAATTTTATTTCGTCTGTCATACAAAACAACACTGAAAGTTAAATAGGCCTTTCATACAAAATAACTCCGCAAATAGTTGTAATCACGCAAATGAAATTTGCAACCGCCATTTTGCAATGAAGAGAAGCACTTTTTTCTCATCAATCGGCAAAGCGAAAGCGCTTTACTACAACGCTTTTAAAACACGCTTAGTTTCTCTTTCAAAGTACGTTCTAAAATCGACTCAATCTATCTAAATTTTAAATCTGCCGCCACAAATTTGTACTCTGTACTGTACTCGGTTCAACCGACTAATGACGTCACAGTAACTGCTCCGAACCGAACCGCACCGTCCGGCATCCCCAGCCCTAGTAGTGCCACAGCCTAATAATTTTGCAGTTTGATAGCAAGCATTTTTATTAAGTTGTAGCAGAACACAACTGCCTGGTTTGTAGATAATTTACATTATGAATAATCTGAAAACATCAAATGAAACAAATTTGTGTCAACTTCATAAAAGTGAGCGTTAAAAAACAGATAGGAAGGACTCGCATGCGTTTGTTGATTTGTTTAGTGACATTCCCCTCTCATAAATAATTATTGCTTTGATTCAACATGTTTCTTAAACGACGTCTCCTCTTTTTCCTCCTGTTGACAGTCTTGGACTTCCTATCTAGTGCAACTCTTGCATTCTTAAAACGCGATTCAGTTGTTGACCTTTGCGAGATAATTATTTTTCTCTTTTATTGAAGTCTTGTTTAATACAAATAAACGAGCAACGAAATCCGAAAATCCCTAAATGACCAAGGCCTTCTCTATTTGCTCTAATTTTGCTCAATAATTGGTCACAGCCGACTCTCTGTCCACATGGCAACACTGTCTGTACTGAATTACAACAGTTGTGATGTAGGTCTGTAAAGTACCGACATAAACTATGGTCGTTTAAACAGTTTCAAGGCATAATTGTTTTGCACGAAAATATTTCATGTCTTTTCAATTGCAGTTTCTCTCTTCATGTTACGTATCGCCCCTTCATTAGGACATAAAGGCCAAACATTTTTTTTTTTTTTTACAAAATGAGTTATGTTCACCATGTAATGCTATCACAGTCTAATATATATACAGTCACTAAGCTTGAGTTGTTGAGGGTACTAGGAACAATAGACTGTGCAGGTACTGTTTCACATTGTACAGGGACATCATTTTATTTTTATTTCAATTTTCATTGTACCTGAGTTTTTTAATGTAAGGCCTACTTCACTCCCACCCCTTCTACTAATGAAGTTCCAACTGTCCTCCAGACACAATCAAGGCCGCATATAGTAAACAGCACTGAGTTAGTGAGTATAGTACGTTCCAGAAAAATGTTCGCGTTTTCCAGTGATGAAAGAGCTTTCAATATTGAATCATATTTTCGCACAGGTACTGTCCATTTGTCTACGTCGCATCCCGATTTCCCCCACCTGCTTCTGCACGCCCCTCTGTAAAAGCTGGGCTGTCTTAGCTCTTTTCTGAAAACATTAATTTCTGTTAGGAATTGGACGTTTACGTAATATTATACAACTGTTTAAAATAACTTAAATAAAAGGGCCTCGTTAAGTAATTAACTGTCATGTGATTTCTCCCCTTTCTACAATCCTGCGACATAACCACTTGGACGGACAGTAGATAGCATGTCTGAGTAATTTTATCTTTTCGGATCGGGCAGAAGTGAAGATTGAATTTACGGTACGTAAGGTACTCTTTTATAGAGTAGGCACAGAATTATTTCAACATCAGTTACTAGTACGAAGGACGAAACTGGTAATTGGAATTACGTACAGTGGTCTATAGTGCGATAATATGCACATTAGAACTGAAGCCTTTATCGAAATGAACGGCCACCATTTTCAAATATGTGTTTAAATATCCGTATTATGATTATTTTTCAATTTAACTTCATTCTCTATATTGTACGCTAATGTACTGTAGACAGTATAATATACACTGCATAATGAATACGTTCGCATGGATAACTCAGTTCGTGAGTAAAAACACTCATTGTAAATACTGTACTGTATTTTGATTAAACAAAACCTAATGAAAATTATCGAACTCAAAATCGCGATATTTCCTAGTTTACGTAAATGGCTGAAGTACGTTTCTTCCCTCCTATACCTAGTAAAGTGATTTGTTTGTGTTTTACGCCAGTATCATCGAAGTCCAGTCGTGGAAGGGGGTAGCGAACGGTGTTTCCGGTTCTCTAAAGGTATAGCCAGGTTAATATTAAAAATGTTAGTAAAAATAAAATGATCTCCCTGTATATGATGAGGCGATAGTGGCGATCCTAGTGGTTAGCAACTATCTAGGGATGCATATTCCCTTCTTATTTAGCTTCGTGACTGTATATACAGTACTAGAACTAGACTGTAATGCTATACCATATGTTTCATCAATCAGCAAAAGGACTGCCGTTTTCACAATATTATGACCGCAAGTGAGAAAATGTTGGTTGGTGGGACTGATGTTGATGATACCTGGCCACTAAAATGCCAGCGTCCTATGTTCGCAGCGTTTAAACGATGTTATAATGGAGTTTTTTATTTATTAATTTTTCCTTTTAAATATCTCAGAGTAGGAACGAAGCACAAAAAGTAACTTCCAAACGCACTGTTCTTGTTTTATAGTGCAGTATTTGTGGGATATTTCTTGTTTGAATTCTGTGAACATTGGTTATCGTGGCTGTTGAATGTTGAATGAGGGTTTTCTGTTTGGAGTAGTTATTGTGCCATTTACCAAATTTAAACTGTACTTATCACCGCTAGATGTTTAAAATGAACAATTATTACAAGTAAGTTTGAATTTCATTCAATGTTTTGTGTTTTAGTACTCAGATGCTCTGTAAACTGTTACGATTTGAAATGCGAGTTTGGAAAGTGAGGTTAAGGTTTCAGTTTTAACATTAATTGTGCAATTAAAAATTAACTCTTTTATGTATTTTGAAGCAGTTCCAACTGCTTAAAATACGGAGTTGCACCAACATTTTAGAACTATTATTAAGGAAATTATTGCTATTAAACGGGTGATAATTTGAAACGTTTTTTTCTCTCTCTGTAAAATCAACAAATTGTTATACTGGCCCTTATGCCTATAATGGGATGATATGGTCAACCTACATCTTCGCCCTGCAGAAGCCTGGCAAGCCCTTTTCCTTCTTCTCTGTCCTCATACCTAGCTGATCGAGTCCTGGCCACTTCCTTAATCTGCTGAGTTCGCACTTCTGTATCCTTTTTGCATGAATAGGCAAGTTGCTTTAAATAGATAAAATATTGATCAACGAAAACGTAGATTTATGCACAACGTAATCTTCCAGTATTCGGATTCATTACATCAAGACAAAGATAAACTCGAGATGTGATCTTTATTCTGAAAGAAATTGTCATTAAAGATACAAAAACGAAATTGCATAAGGTGATAGTCACATCTACATCAGCTTACGAGTACTGAACACGGAAATTGGCAAAGGAAGGTGCGGACCGCGGAGACGACATGAGGTTATGTGGCGGCACTGAATTCACAAAGGAATACAAGAAAATTATATTACCGGTTGTTCTGTATGGTTGTGAAACTTTGACTCTCACTTTGAGAGAGGAACATAGGTTAAGGGTGTTTGAGAATAAGGTGCTTAGGAAAATATTTGGGCCTAAGAGGGATGAAGTTACAGGAGAATGGAGAAAGTTACACAACGCAGAACTGCACGCGTTGTATTCTTCACTTGACATAATTAGGAACATTAAATCTAGATGTTTGAGATGGGCAGGGCATGTAGCACGTGTGGGCGAATCCAGAAATGCATATAGAGTGTTAGTTGGGAGACCGGAGAGAAAAAGACCTTTGGGGAGGCCGAGACGTAGATGGGAGGATAATGAAATGGATTTGAGGGAGGTGGGGTATGATGATAGAGAATGGATTAATCTTGCTCAGGGTAGGGACTTATGGCGGGCTTATGTGAGGGCGGCAATGAACCTCCGGGTTCCTTAAAAGTCATTTGTAAGTAAGTATACAAGAAAATTAAAAATTTCACATTACAAGGCCGATTAATAAATGGAGATCTGAGGAAAAATAAAAGATATACACACCACAAGGTCAGTTGCAAAATGGGAATATGAGAACGCACTGGACCCGAACAGAGCACGAGAGAAAAAAAAAACAAGTTTGCAGAAGAATGATAGAAGTAACAAAATTTCAGTAGTGAAACCAGTAAGTGGACATACGTTTCTTGTTAAATCATGATTTCCAAACACCGAGTTACACATGTTTATGGCGAAGTGTGACACATTTTGAACGATGCTGTACAGTCTTTGTATTGCCACCTGTTGGTTCCAGTTACGTCACTGTGCATTGCATGTAACTCCACTTCCTATTCACGAGGTGCTACACCATATCCAGAGTCAGCAACTCTTAAAAGCACAGTTTGGCCTCGTTACATCGTCGAAATGACTGACATTCAGTATTTAACTGCTAAACGCCAATATGCGCGGCGTTGAAGAAAAAACATTTAACTGCAGTTGTGTGGTTATACACGACTCATAAACGTGCGCTGAGCTCTCTCTTTCCACAAATAACAACTTCTGGTTACAGAAATTTCTATCGCTAAACAATTTCGGACTGAGAGCACTGGCAGGAGATTCTGTTTAAACCAGGCCTGCACAAGGTTTGCGCTCTCCGAGCCGTCTCACAGCTCATGAGCGGAATGCAGATATTAGCTGCGCTCTGTATAAGGGTGGACTGGAAGAAGGGGCGATCTCGTACAAAAAATACACAAAAGGAAGTACTATTACGAGTGCTTATGAAATGAATTCCCGTTCAGTGTTTGCAAAACTATCTTGGACTATTATTAATTAATAAAGAAATATTTATTTTACAGAAATAATAGAAATTCTATAGCTACTTAAATGTACAATATCATTTTGTTATATTTTATTTATTTTTTCATCAAAACGAGGTTTTATGCTGAAAGGAACAGTAGCCTACTGATCGTAATGAAACATCAGTTACAGATGTTCGATGTCTGCCTTTATTAAAGTTGATTATAGAAAACAGTTGCTCACAAATATAAATGTTGAGCCAAACATAGCAATCATTTTCACAGCCAGTCTGTGTAGTCGTGGATATTATTGCTAATGTTTAGTCTTGTAAAACTCAACCAGGCTAGTAGTATTATTCAAACTATCTTTAGCCCTTAGGTCACATTGAAGATCAATAAGTTCGAGCTGTAAATCGTTAAATGTTAAATGTTATGTTCCGTCTTTTAGATTCCTCCATACTGTACTGTAGCAGTATGTAAGCAACGTGAAACAGTTACTGAGAATAGGCCTACACATTAGCTGAGTGGTCGTTTCCCTCTCGTCTACCTATAGCAGGTCTATGTCATTCTGACGTATCTTACTCTTCGTTTCGGCGAGCGGTAAACTCGGCTCTCCCGCTCTGAAGGAGCGCGCGCGCTCGTTGAGCGCTGTTTGTGTAGGCCTGGTTTAAAATTTCGGAGAGCTTAAAGAGAAGCAGCGTTATGGAGCAGGCAAAATTCCGCCTTTAGTCAGTATTAAGTGGAAATGTTGTCCAACAGAATACACTGAGATTGTTCCCTCCTCCCCAAGAACTGTTCCCTGTATTTCCATTCAGGCTCCAAGTAACAGCCTGACAAATGAACTGCGAGCTAGCAAGAAGTTCTGTGTGACGCAACATGTTGTTGGGAATTGGCTGTATACACGATCTCAGAGAAAAATATTGGTCACAGGTCTGTTTGCAGTGGGTGTTTGTGATGTAAATTATTGTAATACATTGGTATATTCATATTCATTTTATTTGTCACATGAGCAATTACATTTGCTATAGATATTGTCAATACTAAAGTAACTTGGCTTTAAAAGACACGATCTAAACATTCAAATGTGGAATAAAAGCATTTGAAGTCCACAGGCAAAGAAAATTCTAGCCTAAGTTCCATTTGAAAAAAAAAATAGATGTGTACGCCATCTGATATTATACAGGGACATCATTTTATTTTTACTTCAATTTTTATTGTACCTGAGTTTTTTAATGTACTTTACTCCCACCCCTTCTACTAATGAAGTTCAACCGTCCTCCACACAGATCCAAGACTGCATATACAGTCATAGTAGCCTTACGGTCATAGTAAACAGTACGTTCCAAAAATATGTTCGCGTTTTCCAGTGACGAAAGAGCTTTCAATATTGCATCATTTTCCATTTGCCTACGTCGCATCCCGGTTTTCCCCACCTACTTCTATTCGCCTCTCTGTAAATGCTAGTGGCTGGGCTGTCTTACCTCTTTTCTGAGAACATTAATATCTGTTAGGAATTGGACGTCTACGTAATATTATACCCATACAATTGTTTACAAAACTTAAATAAAAGGGCTTCGTTAAGTAATTAACTGTCACGTGATTTCCTCCCTTTCTACGACGCTGCGAGGTAACCACTTGGACGGACAGTAGATAGCATGTCTGAGTAATTTTATTTTTTCGAATCGGACAGAAGTGAAGATTGAATTTACAGTACGTAAGGTACTCTTTTATAGAGTATGTACAGAATTATTTCAACATGAGTTACTAGTACGAAGGACGAAACTGCTAATTGGAATAAGGTGCAATATTCTATAGTGCGATAATACACTTACTTACTTACAAATGGCTTTTAAGGAACCGGAAGGTTTATTGCCGCCCTCACATAAGCCCGCCATCGGTTGCTATCCTGTGCAAGATTAATCCAGTCTCTATCATCACACCCCACCTCCCTCAAATCCATTTTAATATTATCCTCCCATCTACGTCTCGGCCTCCCTAAATGTTTTTTTCCCTCCGGTCTCCCAACTAACACTCTATATGCATTTCTGGATTCGCCCATACGTGCTACATGCCCTGCCCATCTCAAACGTCTGGATTTTAAGTTCCTAATCATGTTAGTTGAAGAATACAATGCATGCAGTTCTGTGTTGTGTAACTTTCTCCATTCTCCTGTAGCTTCATCCCGCTTAGCCCCAAATATTTTCCTAAGAACCTTATTCTCAAACACCCTTAACCTATGTTCCTCTCTCAGAGTGAGTGTCCAAGTTTCACAACCATACAGAAGAACAGGTAATATAACTGTTTTATAAATTCTAACTTTCAGATTTTTGGACAGCAGACTGGATGATAAGAGCTTCTCAACCGAATAATAACACGCATTTCCCATATTTATTCTGCGTTTAATTTCCTCCCGAGTATCATTTTTATTTGTTACTGTTTCCACCTCTTCGAAGGATAAATCTCCAATTTTTATATTTCCATATCGTACAATATTCTGGTCACGAGACATAATCATATACTTCGTCTTTTCGGGATTTACTTCCAAACCGATCGCTTTACTTGCTTCAAGTAAAATTTCCGTGTTTTCCCTAATCGTTTGTGGATTTTCTCCTAACATATTCACGTCATCTGCATAGACAAGAAGCTGATGTAACTCATTCAATTCCAAACCCTGCCTGTTATCCTGAACTTTCCTAATGGCATATTCTAGAGCGAAGTTAAAAAGTAAAGGTGATAGTGCATCTCCCTGCTTTAGCCCGCAGTGAATTGGAAAAGCATCAGATAGAAACTGACCTATACGGACTCTGCTGTATGTTTCACTGAGACACATTTTAATTAATCGAACTAGTTTCTTGGGAATACCAAATTCAATAAGAATATCATATAATACTTCCCTCTTAACCGAGTCATATCCCTTTTTGAAACCTATGAATAACTGATGTATTGTACCCTTATACTCCCATTTTTTCTCCATTATCTGTCGAATACAAAAAATCTGATCAATTGTCGATCTATTACGCCGAAACCCGCACTGATGATCCCCAATAATTTCATCTACGTACGGAGTTAATCTTCTCAAAAGAATATTGGACAACATTTTGTGATATTCAACAAAAGTGATATTCCTCGAAAGTTACCACAGTTGGTTTTGTCCCCCTTTTTAAAAATAGGTACAATTATGGACTCCTTCCATTGTTCTGGTACAATTTCCTTCTCCCAAATAACAACTACAAGTTTATAAATTTCGCTATATAATGCACTTCCACCCTCTTGTATTAATTCTGCTGGAATTTGATCGATACCTGGAGACTTGTACTTTTTCAGATTTTCTATCGCAATTTCGATTTCTGAAAGCGTGGGTTCGGGTATAAATGGCTCAGCAGTTCGTATTTCAATTTCGTCCCGATCATTTCTATTTGGCCTATGTACATTTAGTAGTTGCGCAAAATAGTTTTTCCATCTGTTTAGGGTTGATGGAGAGTCTGCAAGCAAGTCACCATTCTTATCCTTGATCACGTTTACCCTTGGCTGATATCCGTTCTTAAATTCCTTTATACCCTTATATAAATCTCGAATGTTTTTATTCTTACTATTTGTTTCTACCTCATTCAGTTTTTCCTTCAAGTAATCTCTCTTTTTATTCCTAAGTGTACGACTTGCTTCCCGTCTTTCATTGAAATAATTATCTCTCTTCTCCTCAACTGGATCCTGTAAGAATTTCAATTTTGCCTGTTTCCTTCTATCTACTACAATGGAACAATCTTTATCAAACCACGGTTTCTTTTTCTTAGTTTCATAATAACCTATGCTCTGCTCAGCTGCAGTTTTGATACTATCTCTGATATTTTCCCACACGCTATTAGCATCTAATTCTTTCTCAACTTCGTCGGAACTTTCTAAAGTGGCAAACCTATTCGAAATTTCGACCTGATAATTTTGCTTAGCTTCCTCGTCCTTTAATTTCAAAATATTGAATTTAGTAATATTAACAACCCATCACCGTAAAAAACAGCTTGTTACGAATCCCTACAATAAGCCTCGGAATAGTGCGATAATATACACGAAAGAACTGAAGCCTGTATCGAAATGAACGGCCACCATTTTAAAAAATGTGTTTAAATATCCATATTATGATTATTTTTCAATTTAACTCCATTCTCTATATTGTACGCTAATGTGCTGTAGACAGTATAATATATACGTCCGAATGGATAGCTGAGTTCGTGAGTAAAAACACTTACTTATTGTCAATACAGTACTGTATTTTGATTAAACAAAAACCTATAATGAAAATTATCGAGCTGAAAAAAGGCGATATTTTCTAGTTTACGTAAATGGATGAACTACTTTTTTTCCCTCCTATACCTAGTAAAGTGATTTGTTTGTATTTTACGCCAGTATCATCGAACTCCAGTCGTGGAAGAGGGTAGAAAACGGTTTTTCCCTTACTCCAAAGGTGTAGCCAGGTTATTATTGGAAATGTTAGTAAAAATAAAATGATGTCCCTGTGTAAATTGTAGGCTGCTACATTTTGAGCATTCCCAAATCAAGGAGACATTAACCTGCGTCCAAGAAATTCATGCTTGAGGGAAGCAGTACATGATATGAAATATCATTCTAGGATGTGCATTATTACAGGGAATAGATCTCAAAACAAACTTCATGTGACTTAGAATGTTCTTTGCGTGTAGTCTTCATTTGTCAACTAAAATATTTTTCAGTGCAGTTTTAAATGTATTTAGTGTCAACTATCTGGAGTTATTGAAAAATTTGTTATAAAACGTAATATCTGCATATATAGGGTGTTTCAAAAGTGATGGTCAAAAATTTAGGGATGAGAAGTAAAAACGAAGAGAAGCAAAAAAGTTCCAAATTAACCGTGGAGAGTCGCATGTAAAGTATCCAGGGCTGGAAAAGAAGCTATCGTAATATCAACTCTATCAGAAACAAATGAGAAAGAGTTTAGATAAGGAAAAAGAAGGACAAGATGGAGCTCGCAAGAAATTGTTCGAAAAACAACGAAAACTTCAGAAGAAATCAGTCCAAGAAGCAGCGCTTGAGTTCGTCCAGTGCTGAAGACTCCGATGTGGAAATGCAATTGATTAACTGTAGTGACTCGGAATATGGAGAAAATTATGATGATGGAGAGTGCTTGTTTTGCACTGGATTTTTTTCAGAGGACATCAGGGCCCAGGGGGGAGAAATAGTCTCCGTGTTCAAAATGTCGTCGTTTGGCGCACTGATGAAGAACCTTTCATTTGTCCAACTTGCTCAATACAGCGAAACAAGAATTGTGTCAATTAAAGGGGTCGCAAAATAAGTGCAATCCACTTAAAATTAAAATATGGAGATCGGAGTTTAATATTCTATAATTTTCTCTTTCTCTAGAAAAATATTCATGTTAGCAACAGTAGCCTAAGTAATATTAGTACATTCATGTCCGATTTAACCGACTTTGTGTTATTTTCGTAAACCATCTAATTTCACTTGGAAAAATTACAAATAAACAACAGAATTTCTGTTGAGAAGAGTTACACCACTGTTGCACTGACCCCTTCAATTTTAAAATGTTCCTGAGTTTATTAAAGTATGTACATGATTTAACAATGTTATATATTGCTTCAATTTTCACCCATGATAATAAATAACACACGTATCTCTTATTTGGAACCCCTTTCCAAAACATCATTATTTCTCAGTTTCACTTCTTTTTATACTTACTTACTTACTGGCTTTTAAGGAACCCGGAGGTTTATTGCCGCCCTCATGTAAGCCCGCCATTGGTCCCTATCCTGAGCAAGATTAATCCAGTCTCTACCATCATATCCCACCTCCCTCAAATCCATTTTAATATTATCTTCCCACCTACGTCTCGGCCTCCCCAAAGGTCTTTTTCCCTCCGGCCTCCCAACTAACACTCTATATGCATTTCGCCCATACCCGCTACATGTCGTGCTCATCTCAAACGTCTGGATTTAATGTTCCTAATTATGTCAGGTGAAGAATACAATGCATGCAGCTCTGCGTTGTGTAACTTTCTCCATTCTCCTGTAACTTCATCCCTCTTAGCCCCAAATATTTTCCTAAGCACCTTATTCTCAAACACCCTTAATCTCTGTTCTTCTCTCAAAGTGAGAGTCCAAGTTTCACAACCATAAAGAACAACCGGTAATATAACTGTTTTATAAATTCTAACTTTCAGATTTTTTGACAGCAGACTAGAAGACAAAAGCTTCTCAACCGAATAATAACAGGCATTTCCCATATTTATTCTGCGTTTAATTTCCTCCCGAGTGTCATTTATATTTGTTACTGTTGCTCCAAGATATTTGAACTTAAAATAATAATAAAAACTGATTAAAATTTGTATTGTCAATTCTAAAAATAGACGAAATGCTGTATATATTCCACTCATTCAGATTAAAAATGTCTATTCCCATCCTCATTTATAAGCAGTTAAAAAAAAGTGTTGGGTACTTTACCTTATACATCTTGATTACACAACTTTTAACACTTTATCACTTAGGAATATAATTTATGCTGATTACTTTCACGTGTTAATATTGAACTAAGTTTATAAAATACCTAGTTGACTAGTTTCAGCATAGTAGGAGCCATCTTTAGAACTAGTAGGTCCTTGCATCTTCTGGTTCTTCAGTTGTTTTGCTGGGGGGGGGGCGTTCGTGTCATGTAGTGTGGAGTCAAATATTGTGTGTTTTCCCCAACCGTAAGGCAAATATGTGTTGGGTATTATTAATTCAACCAAATAATATAAAACTAACTCAGAGTGGTAGGGCTGTATTGGGTATTTATTTTACCGTTCTGCAAGCTTACGAATGTATAGAAGCACCTTTCACTATTGCAGATTCAGTTTATAGCTTCATGTAATCTCTGGTGAACCCTCAACCTCATCTCGCCAAATACCATCTCGCTATCATCAATCCCATCGACGCAAAAATAAACTAGTAGTTGATATAACGTCGTTAAATAGCCAAGTAAAATGTGAAACAACGATGGAAAGACGAGACATTTAAGTGAAGGTGAACATTGAGAGAAAAGGCATTTTAATGAAAGTGAAGAACATGGCTTTTAAATTAAGTTAAACATTTGTGACCAGGACTGTCCTTTCCACATGCTGCCATCAAGCTAATGAGTCCCAGATTAGCAAACGCTTCAAGTAAATCCTCTACCAACGTCTCTGCTGTTACTTTTTTGTGTGGAAAGAAAATCTTACAATATTCGCCATGACGTCTGCCTTTTCTGAGAGCGTCATGTGTATCCGTTGCCGTCACTGGGACCAGTTCACAGTGCTGCACCGCTTTGGCAGACCTGGAGATGTAATCAATTTGCAAGCATTATTTATTTATTTATTTATTTATTCACTTACTTATTTATTTATTTATTTATTGACTTATTTATTTACTTATTTATTTATTTACTTATTTATTTATTTACTTATTTATTTATTTACTTATTTATTTATTTTATTTATTTATTTACTTATTTATTTACTTATTTATTTATTTATTTTACTTATTTATTTACTTACTTACTTATTTATTTTATTTATTTATTTACGTATTTATTTATTTAACTTATTTATTTATTTACTTATTAATTTATTTACTTATTTATTTATTTTATTTATTTATTTACTTATTTATTTATTTACTTATTTATTTTATTTATTTATTTATTTATTTTACTTATTTACTTATTTATTTATTTTATTTATTCATTCATACATTTATTTATTTATTATTTATTTACTTATTTGTTTATTTATTTATTTTATTTATTTATTCAATTATTTATTTATTATTTATTTATTTATTTACTTACTTATTTATTTTTTCTTTATTTATTCATTCATTTATTATTTTTTAATTATTTATTTATTTACTTATTTATTTATTTATTTTTTTATTTATATATTTACCTATTTATTTATTTTATTTATTTATTTACTTTATTTATTCATTTTATTTATTTATTTATTTCGAGTATCCGTTCTGATTAAAATTTGGATACTTTGCATCTGTTCGTTTATTGTTCTCATCCCAATATTTTGTACAACACATAAGTACCTACCTTTGTGTTGCTTTTTGTTTTGCAAAAACATTTGCCTTCCAGTCCGGAACATTTCTCGCAGAAACCTCCGGACATAAACTATAAAACTGGTGGGACGAAGTGCAGCTGGCTTCTCATTCAGGGACAAGGTTCTTCTGTGTGCCGTAAACTATAAAAATAGTGGGACAAGAAATTCAACAATAGTCAACCGAACATCATACACGCGATGTGGCCATGCATGTTAAAACGCAAATGAGAAACAGCAATGAAACAATTGAACTAAAATCTAGTTCGTATCGCGTGTAGGATCTTTTGTTATAGGCCGAGGACTATTGTTGTCATAATATGTTATATATGGCTTATATTCATTTAATTGATTCCAGTTTTTATTAATAATTATGATAATGGTGATTAAGGCTGTGGTGAATCATGGTGAGTAAATTTTCAATCTAGCATTTGCCTTTGTGACTTAGGAAAATTATGAAAAAACCTCAGTCAGACTGGCCGCCCACAGGGATCGAACTCGCTGCCTCCCGAATGTGCGTCTAGTGTTAAACACTGAAACGCCTTGCTCGGTTGTAGAATAGCAGATGGTGCGCTGAGTGTTTGTTTTAGTAAAATTGAAGTCATATTTACACAATTTGTGTGTTTTTTGGACAGTTTGAACTTACGTTGTTTTTTATTCTGTTTACACTGTCAGTCCGCTTCTCTTTATTTCTTTCACGGTTCGAACGCAAATTGTAATAATGTGTGTTTCGTACTAAACGATGCACGCGACAGTATTATTCATTTTCATTTAACCTGACAATCTGTCGCATCTGTAAGACTGCTTCCTGTTCTAATATTAGCCATTAGTGCTTTTTCGTGGAGTAAGTTCGCATTGAAAGGCAGAAAAATAAAGCCACCTGGAAATGTTGAAAACTCCAATAGTATGTTTGACACCAAAAAATATTGCTGTAATTAGGGCAGATTGGCTTTAGGACCTGCACACATGCTCGGTGTCAAATCTAGCTGGCCATAAGGCCCGTTGCGACATTCGTAATAGCCTCTCAGACATGAAGTCATTTTCTGCTACGGAAAACGTTACTCCTGTCTTTGAATTTCGTATTTCACTTTTTTCTCTACATTATTATAGAGCCTGTTTATCTCACCATACCGCCTTTTCTGTCTTGGATTATGCCTCTATTTTACATTTATTCTTGCATTCCAGCCTCTCATTTCCTTTTCCTTTCCTTTCCTTTTCCTTTCCTTCTTTCCTTCTCTCCTGTTCCTTTCCTTTTTTTCCTTCTCCATTCCTTCTTTCCTTTTCCTTTCCTTTTCCTTTTCCTTTCTTCCTATCCTTTTCCTTTCCTTTTACTTTCCTTTTCCTTTCCTTCTCCTTTCCTTTTCCTTTCCTTCTTTCATTTTTCTTTCCTTCTCCTTTCCTTTTCCTTTCCTTCTTTCCTTTTCCTTTCCTTTTCCTTTCCTTGTCCTTACCTTTTCCTTTCCTTCTCCTTTCCTTCTCTTTTTCTTTTCCTTTCCTTCTCCTTTCCTTTTCCTTTCCTTCTCCTTTCTTTTTCCTTTTCCTTTCCTTCTCCTTTCCTTTCCCTTTCCTTCTCCTTTTCTTTTCCTTTCCTTTTCCTTTCCTTCTTTCCTTCTCCTTTCCTTTTCTTCCTGTTTTCTTGTTTTTTGCCTTCTTTCTCCATTCGCTTGCTTTCTACGTGATTCTCAATCTCTCCTACTATATCTTAGATTCTTATCATTGTCACAAGTTTCATATTCAATCTCTACATTGCCTTCAGCGTCATCATCAGCATCATCATCTGAACTTTCATCTATGATCTGCAGAGTGGTGTCGATCACCACGTAAGTTTTCATCCAGTGTTACTTTGTTAGATAAAACACACTTAAGGGAATAAATAAACTGCACTAACAGAAAATGTTCTATTAATACTATTGATACGTAAATCTGACGTACACTTCCAAATAATTATATCTCATAATAAGTTGGCCAAGCGTGTAAATTGCAACCTGCTGTCACGACTACTATAGTCAGCAACTGAAAGACGGAGGCAAAGCTAGAAGAAGGCGGTGCTCTCTTGGCGGGAAAAGTAGTGAGGATCAATTGTTTATCCATTATACGTCAAAATTACGTACGACAGAAGTTTTAAACAATGGCATTACTTCCTTGTGAGTAGGAAGAAAACCACTGTTTGATTTCCACATATCCTACAAGTTTAATACAAGTAGTGTTAAATTCATAACAATAACCTTAGTATCTCGTTATCATAATACTTCTCTTCAAATAATTATCTACAGTCAGTGGAAAGAAGTTCATGAGGTTATACGTTCTCGTGCATAAAATCGAAACTTCACGTTGATGTCGATGTTACAGGCATTCCTAATTTATAGTCTCAACAAATGTTGACGCAACATCCGTCGATCGACCACGCTGTTACGTAAGTTTTATAGTTTTCAGTAATATATATATAGCCGTTACTCAGTATATTGTAGAAATGAAGATCTAATATAAAATATTCTTTCTCTGCGTCTACTTACTTAAGGCCCCAAAAGGTTTCACTTTCATAACATCAGTATATCATTATGTGTTACATTAACTATAATAATATTTCATTTTTAATGGTAATAATGTCACCAAACATTCTTAAGTTTTGTAGTTCTTAATATCGAATACATAGCTGTACTCGGAAAACTACAGACCAGAGAATCAGACCTGTAGATTATTTTTATACGTTATCAAAAATTACACAAATGAAGATCGACATATTGGCATTATGATGTGAAAGAATCTGACCATCTGAACTCTAAGTATGTCAGCAATCCTGTAGGTCATGGCCTTCGTGTAATAGTCTATTGTTTATTGTAGTGTGTGTTTTGTTTTATTCTGAAATGCAATTAATTAGTTCTCAAAACTGACGAAAGATGGATTTTGGAAAATAGGAAAATGATATAGGAAAATTGACATTTCACTGAAAACTACTATTTTTTTTTTTAAAACTTTGGGTTCCAAGCTTCAAAATGAGGGATCATTCATTAAAATCCGTTCAGCCGTTTTCCCGTAATTTCCATTACGAGTTCAAATTATATATATATATATATATATATATATATATATATATATATAGATTAGCAATCCGCAGTAAACCAATCAGAAGATAGTTGAAAGAACGTCATTTGATGCTGAAGGTCATCAGTGACGTCCCTGATCAAAAAACGAGTACAAAAATAATAAGAGATTATGAAATTGAATTTAGTTAATTACTTCACTCACATTAGAGTCATAGGTAAGATAAATAAAAAATAACAAAATTGCATAATTTTTATAATAATAATCTTAATTATGAAACATTTTGACGGGCAATTTATTCTCCTATAACCAATAAATATTGAAGTCAAAATTTCTCGACGTTTGAAGTGCTTCATTCATTCATTCATTCATTCATTCATTCATTCATTCATTATATTCCATAGATCTTACATGAGCAATGAAGCTTTAAGATGTGGAACAAGTCTAAATACTGTATTACAATATTACAATTACAATTTTTACAATATTTTACAATTTTTACAGGTTTACAATTTTGTAATTTTCTACGGTTTTTTTTACAATTTTCTGCAATTTTTTACAATATTTTGGCGAGATGTAGTGGGATGAGGTGAGGTCCGAGGATTCGCCAAAAGATTACCCGGCATTTGCCTTTTGGTTGGGGAAAACCTCGGAAAAAACCCAACCAGGTAATCAGATCAAAGGGGTGAAATGAAGTGATGCCGAGGACTCGCCGTAGACCATGCGGCTTCAGTCCCACGGCTGGGGAAAACTTCGGAAGAAACCATTCAATGAGACCAAAGGGGGATCCAACCCAAGCCCGAACGCAGCTCCGGACCAGCAGCCCAGCGACAGTGACGTCGCCAGGATCAGGGCCAGGGGGTGCGGATGGGGTGCGAGTTGTAAAAATGTGGTGCATAAAAAATCCAAAATGTTCTGTCATGCACTTGCGCCCATACTATAACGATATATTAAGGGACGTAGTTTTTTCACATCCAAGAAATTGTTTATTTTTGTTCTTCAAAATAACTTACGCCTAGTATTTTTTTTTTAATAAATTGCCCTTTGGGATGCGGAAAGGGGTGCTCCGATTTTTTATGGGTGCTTGCGCACCCTTTCGCACCCCCCTAGCGACGTCCCTACCCAGCGAGTCTGCCGACTGAGCTACATCGATGGCTCTACTAAAAATATACAATACATAGCCAATCAGATTATTAAATTTACAGATATACTCGGAGATATATTATAGGCCAATCAGAGAAAGTCAGCGATTAAGATAGGCTTAGATTATTGACATTAAATCACAGTCTATTTAAATCGAAGTCTCGTTTAATTTTGCTATCTATAGACAGATGAAGTAAGTAAAGAAGTAACCCATACCCCATCTAGGAATGGCCTACGAGACAATTCGTATACAGAATCGATTTCATGAACTACAAAATAATAAATATAAACGATGTTCGACTGACATTAAATTTGAGATAGACTTAAAATACATTTGA
Source organism: Periplaneta americana (assembly GCA_025594305.2). Taxonomy (NCBI): domain Eukaryota; kingdom Metazoa; phylum Arthropoda; class Insecta; order Blattodea; family Blattidae; genus Periplaneta; species Periplaneta americana. The sequence continues at coordinate 156,512,627 of JAJSOF020000015.1, forward strand.
TTAGTCCGGTTATTGAGGAAAATAACCAGTTATTAGACTAAAGCGGCAAGCAAAAATAACCGGTTAACCGTATGAAAATAACAGGTTATCAAAATAAGAGGAAATACTTTCCGCAGATCATACAGTAAAAGTGGGCAGCTGCTCAGGGTTCAGTTATTAGTGATTTATACAGAGGTTTTGAATCTTACCTAATGCACAATAATATACACATCTACAGTTATCGAGAGAAGAGAGCAAATAACATGCCCCTAGCAGTACATCCCGTGCGAGCATGACATTGCATATGCCGCATTGTGGCATGATTTACGAAAATAGAACTTATGATAAGAGTACATAAGGCTGACATTACTTTATTTTAGTTATTGATTTAAGAATAGCAAATACGAGTGATGATTATTTCATCACATTTCTTTCGTCTATTGTTGTCTTATTTTCCACTTTAATTTTAGGAAAATATCGCCGGGGCTGATGCCTCCTGGATCTCCAGGAATATTTCGTCGCAAATCATCCAATGCCGATCTTCCACCGTTTACAACTTACTCCCAATCCGCTAGAGCGAGTATTGGTGACATTCTTGCACACAAGATGGCGGTAACTGGTGCAGGCGTAACACCTCAGGGTTGGCCCAATACTAAAGATGATTATGAACTGAAGGAAGTTATCGGTTAGTATAGTTTTAGAATGAAAAGCAGTGTGATTAATATCGCACCTTATTTTACTACTGTCTCTGTTCACATCAGGTAATATATTTGTTTGTAAATATCTGTTAACTTGACACCGAGTGCACGTCACACCATAATTACTAAGGCTATCAAAAACATGTGGCCAAAGTGTTAAAGTACTCTATTGAATTTTACGAACACACGTCTCTCGCAGCTACTGGGGAATTGAATAAATTTGCTTTGCAGCATATTGATATACTTTGCATCTGTATCCAGTTCATAATTTGACACGGGGGCAAAAATGGCAATAGTCCACTTTGAGGGATTGGAAAAAAGATACCGGCATTTGGACGTGAGACATATGTAGTATTGTTATTACTCTCTCTTGTGGTGAAAGCAAATAATGTATACAGTTTTAATCTTACTTGAATGTCATTTTATTATGTTGAAGATTTCATCTTATTTGCTTTTATGTAGGTGTTGGTGCAACTGCTGTTGTTCATGGTGCCTTCTGTAAACCAAGACAGGAAAAATGTGCAATCAAACGAATAAATCTCGAGAAATGGAATACGAGCATGGATGAACTATTGGTGAGCATATTTTTGTAACTATTCTACAAATTAGGCCAAGGCCTAAATCTGAGAAGAGTGGTTGTATGAGCTAACTGCATGGTTAGGTTAGTTTGTTCCACGTTATACCTAATGAGTCATTTTGTGTGCAACTTAAATTTGACAAGGAACTGTAAAGTTATGCAGAATATGTCGTTGGTAAATAGTGCATATTTTAAAAATTTTCTACGTTCACAGAGTTGAATGTTTATACTACATTTATTTTTAATATAGGCCTAATACGTTCAAGTTTTTTTCCCCATTACGTTTTGATTTGAAGTCTGTTGTAAGTAACAGTTCGTCCTAGCAGAATCTTGTGAACATTTATGTAGGCCTAAATAAATGTAGTTCTTCACATTTCGGGTTCTCATGATTTTTATATTGCACAGCAAAGTAAGAAGCTGATTCCTGTACTAACAAAGTAACAGGCCTGTTTAAGAAGTGAAGCTTCACAACGTTTCAGTGACGTTATAGATGATCAGCATAATGTAATGTAGGTTAGGTTACAGGTGTACTCTGTTGAAACAACTTATGCAGCATTGTAATTGAAGTGCCCACAAAACCATTTACATAGGCGTCATTATAATTGTATGGGCGGTGGAAGGGGCAATGGGGGATTAACTTTCATTTCACTTTCAGAAATCGCTTACCAGTGTCTTATCACAGTCTAGTATATACAGTCGCGAAGCTCAATACGTAGTAAATATGCAAACATTAGATAATTGCTCACCACTAGGATCGCTAATATCGCCTCATTACAGGCAATGCAAAATAGTACTGTCACAGTCTATTGTTTCTAGCACCCTCAAAACTCAAGCTTCGTGACTGTATATAGTAGACTGTGGTCCTATGTTAATGGGACATAGTTCGGTCTGTCTGTCATCATGTTCAGTTTGATAGTCTGATGCATGTTCATGTAATAGATTTGTTTTCACTATCTGAGGTCAAGAACGCACATAATTAGCTAACACTGGCTTTATGTTTTCTTGATAACTTGAGTTTAAATATCAGAGGCGTCCGCTGGGGCTCTACAGAGGGTGTCTTAAGGTCGCACAACAACTAACGAATATGCAGCTGCTCTCCCCATTTAAAGGCTGGTTCAAAATAAACCGGGAACGAGAACCAGAATGAAAACGAGAAGCAGAGGACGTGAATATGAAAATTTTTGATTCACAATAAACCGAGAACGTAGACGACTATGCATATCGATATGCATGTCAGTAACGATATGTAAAGTCGATATTACGCATTCTGATGTTATAATTGATCAGTGGCATTCTCATGAGTACAAGGCAGCCAACATAAACACAGGTTAACCAACTTCGAAATTTCAACTGAAACATTTCATTAGGTACGGTACTATAAATATGCCCATGCATCTTTATTATCACAACCTATTTTAAGTCTACCATAACGTAAAATAATTAGAGAAGAAACATTTGTAATAGAACAAAAATGAACACAACAGTAGTTATTGAATTGAAGCATGAGTATGTAGTGTGTAATACAACCAATACAGTAATAAAATATGATTCACTTACGATCGGTGTTCAAAGATGCAGCTATTGAAAGCCACGTATTCTCCTTCATGTTCTCATCTTTATACGAGGTGCGCCGCTTATCGTAAACGTGAGGATTTTCCTCAACACTCAATATTAGAATCTCATCAAATAAAACTTGCTCCATGATGCACAGCACAGAACAAAATAATGCATAGGTTATGTCACGGTCTTCTTGCTACAAAATATACGACGACAAAATAGCTTTTAGATGGCAATAGAATGAATCTAGTGGGCTGTGATCGGAAACGTGAACGCCAAAGTTGAAACTTGGCCAACTCTCCGTTCCCGATCCCGGGTTCCGGCAAGCTTATTGTTAATTGTGAATGCTCACATTTAAATGTACACATTTTAACAATTTTACCGTTTTCGTTTCCGTTCCGATTCTCGTTTCCGGTTTATTGTGAACCAGCCTTAAGTTGGTCTTTTAATCACGGAAAGTACACATCCTCTTTTAAAAAACGAAATATCTGCGAAAAGACTTTCTAGTTCTTACACAAAACATAATGCAAACTTGTTAATTTACTATTTCTCATTTGTTCAATATCCACCAGCTCACAATAACACAATCTGTAGGGTTGGCACCCTGTTCCCTTCCCCAGACCAATGTCAGTTTTGTAGCTTTCCAGTCACAGTGCTAACTTGTAGCAGTTTTTAGATTGTAGTGTTACACAGTCTGGCAGAAGCTGGATTGTCATGCTCAGTCTGGGGCAGCTGTCAGATCGCCGAGGAATACTCCTTTAAAGGATATGCGCACACAGATGCAATACTAAAATTAAAATCTGTTTTTACAGCAGATTCAGATTTTTTCGTACGTGTGCAAGCATGCATGTGTCAGCATTATTTTTTCAGGTGTTGTTAGGTAACTTGTAGTTTAACATTATAGGAAATCAACAGAATTATTCAAGATACCACAAAAATCTAGTTTAAAAATTGTAAGAAGTATTTGTGTGTAGTGGGATTGCAAGGAAAACAGGTGTGACAATTGTCAGCAGTTTTGCGAACAATTACAGTATCTTCTAGCTCCACATAGGACAGTCAGAAACATTACACTGTCTAGTCCTATGCCTACGATGTATTACTTAAAAATTCCAGTCCTCAAGAGCACACCACAAGCTTGTGCCTTTGTTATGTCCTACAGAGGAGGTAACTGCAAATTTTATATTAAAAAAATTAGATAATGACTTATAGGAATTCTGTGGAGCATTTCGCACCTAATACTAGAGTTCTGTGGTTGTATCGATGCTCTAAATATCTTACAAATGATTTACAACTAGGGGTATATGCATTTGCATAGATATTATAATTACTAACCTTTTTAGTGCAATTATCTCGGAACTAACTAGATTGCAGTTACTCCTTCTGTGTTTAGGAGGCAGTATATTAAGGAAACTGAAGCATTTTATTTATGTTTTTATTTATTTAATAGTACCGATATATAGTTTTACTGAAAAACAACATCCTGAATTTACAGCTGCCATTATTGACAAGGTAAAAATGGTTTCAGTAAAAGAAAAGAAATAAATAACTTACAAATAGGTGTACGTAATTTGTAGACTAACATTTTTACACCAGGATGAGATTATTAACAACTCTATGAAGATAATAATAAAGCTAATAACAAAAATTATAATAACTGAGATAAGAATAAACATAATTTCAGAGTCCAGAAAGACATGATGTTGATTAATATTATTGTTAGTAGCAAATCATACCGATATAGTAATAAAGATAATTGAGAGAAATAATATAACTAGGAAAGAAGTAAACTTTCTTTACAATACATTACACATATAAGCTAGGGAAATCTGTCATAATATGTTTAATTCTGAAATTTGTAAATTTCGTTACTGAAAGTAGCCAATTCTGGATGAAGTTTTGCTGTAGAATTACATTAATAGACATGGACCATAATTTGTACTATGCAGTAAACCAGCAGATGTGAAGCATTTAGTTTCAACCAAAGTGAGAGTATCATTTCGTCTTGTATTAGGCCTATAATCATATGGTTGGACTACAAATTTCATTCGATTTTTATGATAGAATTTCATTAAAATGTATTTATAAATCTGTGTCTCCAAGGTGAAACATAGTATGTCATTTCTAGCAGTTTTTCAGGAGTGAGCATTTAAAGTTCGAATGGCTGTATAAAACCATGGCATTCATGTTTCATGACAACGGGTTAGAGAGAGATATGCAGGACAGCTTTTGCAATAATAAAGATATCATCAGGATGCACAATATATCACAAAATCGCCAAAAATTGACACATATCTCCTTTTGCTTTGAAACCACAGAAATTTAGTCAGTCTTAAAAACATTAAATTAGGAATAACCAATTTTGTTGGATAATCCAGTCATGTTATGAAACAAATTTTGAGTATACATTTTTGTACTAGAAGTAGAGGAACAAAAACAGTTTCGTAATGCCTCCCCATAATATACAGTTATACCTCATAAGGATAACAGATTAAACTATAGCCAAATAAATCAAACGTAAGACATACGTAAGCAACTAATGGCGAAGTTAACCAGAGTAACAGTCCCTAGGGCAGTACTGAATTACAGAAAGGAGGGATAATTGATGTAAAAATTGCTGGTAGGAAGCAAGTATAGTAATCAAAAGAAATAATGCAGTAGCAAGAAATAACTGTAGAGCTGTGGTGGACAGTTGGATCTAATGCTTTAACGAATTAAGTAGCAAATCATTTAAATTCCGTCCTCTTTTCTGCCTCCCCCCAATCAGTTGAGTGGTAGTTAAAATTTTCCTAATTTAAATTTGATTGATGAATGGGGCACAATCTGTACATGTCATGATTGTTCTCTTGTCTATTACAGAAAGAAATCCAGGCCATGTCCTCTTGCAACCATGAAAACGTAGTGACGTACTACACGAGCTTCGTGGTGCGTGAAGAGCTGTGGCTGGTGCTGCGTCTGCTGGAGGGCGGCTCGCTGCTGGACATCATCAAGCACAAGATGCGCTCCAGCAACTGTCGGCACGGCGTGTTTGACGAGTCCACCATTGCCACCGTTCTTAAAGAGGTGCTGAAGGGGCTGGAGTACTTCCATAGCAACGGGCAGATCCACAGGTGAGAGCAGAGATTAGAACTGTGCCTTGAGACAGATCAGTTGTATTGTATTGTATTGTATTTATTAACATTCCATGGTATTCATACATTGCTTTACAGCTAGAATATGGAACAAGTCAGAAAACTTAATACTATTATAAAGTCTTAATTCATAGTCACAGTCTAGATGAAATATATACAGATGAGATTTACAATATAGTCTACTAGTACAACACATAGTTTTAGTATCAATTTCTTGAAGCATTGTTGAATGTCATGAATTCACCTACAGAATAGAAGGCGTGAGAAATTAGGTACTTCTTTAATTTGGCCCTAAATAATCTTATGTTTTGAGTTTCATTTTTTATATTGATAGGGAGGCTATTAAAAATTTTTACTGCCATATAACGCACTCCTTTTTGATAGCACAATAGACTTGCTGATGGAGTATGAAAGTCATTTTTGACGTGTATTTATGCTATGAACTGTTGAATTAGTTCCAAAGTTTTCATGATTACATACGAGGAAGATTATTAATGAAAAGATATACTGACAAGCCATGGGCATTATTTGTAGTTTTTTTAAATAATCCTACACGATTCCCTAATTATTATTCTAATTACTCTTTTTGTAATAGAAATATACTGTTACTGTGTGTGGAATTTCCCCAGAATATTATTCCAAAACTCATTACCGAGTGGAAGTATGCAAAGTATATTGTTTTTAAGGTATTGATATTTACTATCTTTTGCATAGATCTAATAGCAAAACAAGCTGAATTTAGTTGTTTCTAATGGGATCTATTGTTAATTATTGCGCTAGAAATTTGCGAGGTTGAATTTGCACAGGATTTAAATTGAATTATGTTAGTACAAAGTGTTTAAACTGCAAACGAAAGTTGTGAGAATCATTACAAATTCCCCTGTGAACGAACACTGCTGTCTTCCCTTAAAGAGAGAAAATAAAGACTGTCACAGGGCTATACTTACTGGAATTATTATTTGTTTAATAAAACTCTCATAAATATGTTACGAGGAGTGAAGCTCTGTCTGACATGCCTCATTTTAGATTAACTAAGACTATAGATAATATTGATGTCATGGCTTTAAGAGTGTCTAATGAAATTCATTGATATTTGTTACATAAGCAAGGGAAAATTTAAGATAACTAACTAATCTCTGATTGGCTTATGGGTACTGTCAGTCCTTTTATAATATTAATAAATACTTACTTTAATAATACATATTACGAAAATTTGTAAATTTTAATATTTATTATTGCTTTGTAATTTTTATTTTTGACTAGGTGTAATACACTTTGTGTTCATTGACTGTAATTGGAATAAACATGTAATAAACGTAGGACAAAGAAAACAATTCATATTACATGATTGCAATATGTTGCGTTTTGAAGCTACTTATTTGCTGTAATGACTTAATATGTTAATGAATGTCTCTGCCAGCAGCTCAAATGATAGCAAAATCGTTAAAATTACATTTTTTTTTAAAGAATTGTTAATCAAGTCAGTGTCTGTATACTTCTGCCAACTCAGGCTTAACAATTTGAATTTCCTGATGTTACAGAGATGTGAAGGCCGGCAACATTTTGCTGGGAGAAGACGGAACTGTGCAGATAGCAGACTTTGGTGTGTCGGCGTGGTTGGCTACTGGCAGAGACCTTTCCAGACAGAAAGTGCGTCACACGTTTGTTGGGACGCCATGCTGGATGGCTCCTGAAGTCATGGAACAAGTTAGTTTCAGTTCTCTGAGGTTTGTACAAGCCGGAGTGAGATAAACAAGCAGGTTGTGCGTAGAGTGACGAAGCTTTAGTTGTGTTTTAAACTTGTGGACTTCTCATACAATGTTGGGACAATTTTTGTTGTAAATGAGGGGAGGAAGCAGTGATGATCACTCAGAAGAATTGTGGCTTCCACTTTTCCCATTATCAGTGAAATATATAAAGACTTATAACATTTCGATTCGAGAACTGGCTTTTCCTTCATTTCCATGTGAGCAGAAAAGAGAGAACAACATTCTGCTCATTAGGCCAGTGATCCCGGTGAGGAAGATATCTCACTTGAAGACGAAGAAAGATCCAACCTTCGCACTGCCTTCTCATTGTGCAGCATGTCGTCATCAGTGTTGCTCTTGGGTCTGTTATTGTTGGCCACTGCATCTTCTTAATAGTCAATCATGTGGTCAGTAGTTGTTTAATCTTCGTTGTAATTGTTTCCTTTTTCAACCCCCTGTAGATAGGGTTAGTTTCTTAGTGCCTGTGAGCTGTTGAAAGTAATGTGATTTTTGTGGATGTTGCTGGTTACATTATATGACAGATTATATTCAGATAATGTAACCAGCAACATCCACATTATATGATAGATTATAGATTATATTCAGATATTAATTAAAATGTGTCTTAGTGAAACTTACAGCAGAGTCCGTATAGGCCGCTTTCTATATGCTTTTCCAATTCACTGCGGGCTAAAGCAGGGAGATGCACTATCACCTTTACTTTTTAACTTCGCTCTGGAATATGCCATTAGGAAGTTCAGGATAACAGAGAGGGTTTGGAATTGAACGGGTTACATCAGCTGCTTGTCTATGCGGATGACGTGAATATGTTAGGAGAAAATCCACAAATGTTTAGGGAAAACGCGGAAATTCTACTTGAAATAAGTAAAGTGATAGGGTTGGAAGTAAATCCCGAAAAGACAAAGTATATGATTATGTCTCGTGACCAGAATATTGTACGAAATGGAACTATAAGAATTGGAGATTTATCCTTCGAAGAGGTGGAAAAATTAAAAAATCTTGGAGCAACAGTAACAAATATAAATGACACTCGGGAGGAAATTAAACGCAGAATAAATATGGGAAATGCCTGTTATTATTCGGTTGAGAAGCTTTTGTCATCTAGTCTGCTGTCAAAAAATCTGAAAGTTAGAATTTATAAAACAGTTATATTACTGGTTGTTCTTTATGGTTGTGAAACTTGGACTCTAACTTTGAGAGAGGAACAGAGATTAAGGGTATTTGAGATTAAAGTTCTTAGGAAAATATTTGGGGCTAAAAGGGATGAAGTTACAGGAGAATGGAGAAAGTTACACAACGCAGAACTGCATGCATTGTATTCTTCACCTGACATAATTAGGAACATTAAATCCAGACTTTGAGATGGGCAGGGCATGTAGCACGTATGGGCAAATCCAGAAATGCATATAGAGTGTTAGTTGGGAGTCCAGAGGGAAAAAGACCTTTGGGGAGGCCGAGACGTAGATGGGAAGATAATATTAAAATGGATTTGAGGGAGGTTGGATATGATGATAGAGAATGGATTAATCTTGCTCAGGATAGGGACCAATGGCGGGCTTATGTGAGGGCGGCAATGAACCTCCGGGTTCCTTAAAAGCCAGTAAGTAAATATATTCAGATACTTGTTCTTAACAGTTATTATGTAAGATTATTGCACCATAGTTCTAAGGTGATCTTGTGTCCACACAGCAACATAGGGGGTATTCTCTAAAGGAAGTCATAATTCGTAACAGACTACGTCAAATAATTGTCGGTTGGATCAGGACTTGACTGGGTACATTGATCTGATCGACATTAGGTCCGGGGGTCAGAGGTTGAAACTCGGCCAAAAATGGATTTTTCGGGCAAAAAATGTTTGGGAGGAAAGTAAAGCTGCGAGTACTGTAGCAATAGTGTCCTGCAATGTTCGAACATGGGAGAGGCAACCGAGATATTACAGAATTCATCTTATTCCATATGAAAAACTAATTGCAAGATACGTACTAAAATCTTTAAGTGGTTAAAACATGAAGGGGTGGGAGTGGAGGACAGCGAATATTTCATAACAAGGCTGAACAAACATGATAGAGAGCGAACATCGGCGAATTTCGAACTTCGCCATACTCCACAAACTTGAACCGAGCATAGCACCCTGTAATGCAGGATGCTATGTGGCATACAGAGTCTGAGCTGTATGAAGAAGCCTTAGTTCTGTAAGTTGCACACGATGGCACTCTGTGTTATCTGAACATTTTTTTAGTGATAAGATTCGTGATCCCTCAGATTTCTGGGACAAAATACCGAAGAGATTGCAAAGAGCAGTTTAGACATTTCTAGGAAAGAAAGAAGCTTTGGGAACTGTTGGGTCTGGAGTATTTACCTATTTAATCGCGTAATTTTCCAACTTTTTTTTTCCTCTCAAAATCCGGAGGCAAAAAGGGGGGAGGAATTACGTGATGAGTACAAAATATCGCAATAAACTGGTCATAAATAACATTAAGAATTCATATTATTGTTTAATACCAAATTACTGTAGGATATATGTATTATACAATTTCAGTAATTACAGGCAATTTCACAGCTTTTCTTTGTAATGCTGTGTGTTAGTTCTAATGCTGATGGTGTCATCCCGACTAACCTTGGATTGTGCTGTTAAACTTCACGCGAAAAGTATTCGTATGAAAAGTAACTTATTAATTATGTAAAGAAAATAAACATAATCTACATATACTTTATACTCTATTCAGATCATCTTCCTTGTCATCAGAGGAATCATTGCATTTTTCACTGTATAAGGATTGGATAATAACTTTGGATTTCCCATGCGTGTTTTTACAATGCTTTAAATTCCACGAAAGACACACTCCTGCACAGGGAGGAAATTAAGTGAGGAAAATGAAATTCTGAAAAATATGCCCTAATTTTGGGGGAGGGGGAGGAAATTACTGGAGGAGGGAAATTTCGCGAATAAATATGGTATTTGGAAAATACGTTTTAAAAAATTGTGTTGAATATGTATGCACCAATTATGGTAATTTTCAATTCAGTCAACTGAGAATTCTAATCATAAGAAGAGTTTCTTCTCTGAGGTAGAGATATCTATAGTCCCGTCGCTCTAATGTCCGGCAGCCAATCACGTTGCAGGTCGGCTACATTTAAATGTGTGAGTCTTGCGATTCGCTGATGAAGGCGTTATGCATTTCCTAAGGGTCGATAAATTCTTAATATAATCGCCCGCCATTTTGGCTCTTTCGTTGACGTTCACAGAAAGCACACGAGGACGTTATTTGCTGCTCAATTATTTGCTGAATTACAGTGCATTTGATTTATTATCATAGGAGCTACGACATGATAATGTTTAACGGTGTGGCAAATAGATTCCTCGTCTGGTAGCTCTGGAACGAAAGAACAAAAATGGCGAACGATACTACCTACCTATACTTTATAGAGCCTTCACTTCCAAAGACGTAAGCAAAGAGGAGGAGTCACGCCGGGAATAACAGCGTCGCGACTATAGGAGTCAGAATTCTAAGATATGTTAATAGGCAAGAACAATGGCAGGAGTTGACTTTTAACTTATGCAAGAATTTAGTGGCAAATTTTGCATGTGGCTGTCTCATTTAGGGTCAGGGTTTTGTTACATAACATGAAATCTGTAACATAGATCTTCTGGTTTTACTTCCCTCTCGATAGAAGCCAAATTCTTTTACTGTGGTCAAAAATCTGTTGTTGTTAACCAGGTTTGAATTCCCAAACATTCATCGCACATCAGACATTGAAATAGAATTGCTGTTTGTTGTTCCTGTGATTATATTTATTAACATTTTTAATGCAGCAGAACAAATTTTTGTTGGGAAATAATTCATTCAATTCTTAGGGGACAGTAATAGATCTTTGTCTTGTAAACATTTGAAGTCGAGTAGGTTTTATATTGAGCTGCTAGGGATTAACAGATATTGTGCTTACAGTTAGAGTGAAGCAAGGTTCTGACTTTAGTCTGTTTGTCCTTCTAGCCAGATGACATCCTTTGTCAGTATTTTGGAATGGCACTTGCTGTGAGACCAAGAGGTTGGATAAATGCTACAATCATACTTATTAACTAACATAAACAAACAAGACGCTGATGAATCTACAATCATCTCTCCATTCTGATCCTTATTTTGGATCCTACATGTATTAATTTCCCTTCGTTAGCTACAGTATTTAGTCATCTATCAGATAACTGCTGTCAATTTTTTCTGAACTTAAAGGGAAAATCCCTGTTTCTTCCTCTGTCCAAGGATTCAATACTTGATCTCCATGCAATAGTATTTAAATTAAGTTGTTGTTGTTATTTAAAATCTGTTATCTCTGATTGAGGTTCTGGCTGATATGTACATCTATTATCAGGCAGTACATCTCACTTGACGATATGTGTCAGAGGAAGAACAATTGTTGGTATGCATCTGAAGTCTGATTAGTGAAATATGTAGCTAGTTGGCGATGTATGCAGTGGAGGGGGAAAGAAACTGGCCACCCTATCCCATTATCTCCTGGCCTAGTTGCCTCATGAGTGATGCCTTGTTGGTGTCACATGTGGGTTCCAGACCTGTCTTCAGACAGTTGACTAAACAACAGCAAACAATGCTTCTTGTTAAACATTTTAAATGTCATTGTTATTGTTAAAAAAGTCACCGCATTTACAATGATATTGAAAAATTTATGTTATATCTAACTTTATTATTATTGTTAGAACATATTATTAAAATAAATCCATAACTTCAAAGTTTTCTTCATTTCATTTACTGTTGGGAAGGGAATAAAAATAAAAGTAAAACAAATCATCTCTGGTCAGTTCATATCATTTGTTATAAACAAAATACAAATTAGGTGTTTCTTCCATTTAGCTACCTCTTTGCTACCTGTATCCTTTCAAAACTTATAAAAGAAAAAAAATTACATTTATCTATAATTTACAACAAATTAACATTTTATTGCAATTTCTGAAGTGAGTTTCTGAACGAGTTCCAACAACAAATATAGTGAATTTAAATAACTAAATTACTCGTTATCTTGTGATCTAGGACTTTGAATATTCCAACAGCCCAATCTTTCTTTGGGTAACTGTACATAAATTATAAACGATGTTACTGGTAACATAATGAACTGAATTGTTGCAAATGTGTAATAAAAATGTATGTGTCATCTCTCTCCTTCCCCCAGCAAAAGTGGAGAGACCATGTTAAGTGCTTTCTCAGTTATTGGAAAGCAACAATTTTCGATAGAACAGACAAATGCTGTTGCATTTAGTGGGTACCGTGTTTGTCTCTGGACTTCTTTTAGGAGGAAGGTAAAACCAGGATTCCTATGTCACACAGTACAATCTGGTAGCTAACAGTGGATGTAATAGTAATACCTGAGTGTTGCAAGGATATTGTATCATTGACAAGGATGTGAAAGGAGTTAGCGATCATAAGCTCATTGTAAATAAAAATGATAATGTGAAGTAACTCCCATGATGAACTATTGGCATTGTCTTTTACCTTATAGAACACAACAAATGGTGAGACATGTAATGTAACTGTGGGCGTGATTTGTTCTGTTGGGCAGGACCACGGTTATGACTTCAAGGCTGATATTTGGTCGTTTGGAATCACAGCAATTGAAATGGCGACAGGCACTGCCCCTTACCACAAATACCCACCAATGAAAGTGCTGATGTTGACGCTCCAGAATGACCCTCCGACGCTAGACACTGGTGCGGAGGAGAAGGACCAGTACAAAGCATATGGCAAAACTTTCCGCAAGATGATAGTGGACTGCCTGCAGAAAGATCCGTCTAAAAGGTGAGGCTCCAAGAACATGCAGATATCAGCAATATGCCAGAGAACGTTATTTTTGCATTCTTCCATAATTTGTTAACTAAAATAATTGAAGAGTAGAAATGGCAAAGGTTGTATGTGCCATTCAGAAAATTTTACAGAAAACTGTAAAAGGTTTCCCACTTCTGTTGTTGTGTTTATTTTTTAAACTGTTTATGTAGTTATGAAGAATATATATCCATCTTAAATGTAAATGTAATGTATGAATCATTTCTATTTATTGTAATATATAACACAGTAACTTTTGTTGATGTAATACAAAATTTTGTCCAATATTCTTTTGAGAAGATTAATTCCATATATAGATGAAATTATTGGGGATCATCAGTGTGGTTTTAGGCGTAATAGATCGACTATCAATCAGATTTTTTTGTATTCGACAGATATTGGAGAAAAAATGGGAGTATAAGGATACAGTACATCAGTTATTGATAGATTTCAAAAAGACATATGACTCAGTTAAGAGAGAAGTTTTATATAATATTCTTATTGAATTTGGTATTCCCAAAAACAAGTTCGATTAATTAAAATGTGTCTCAGTGAAACTTATAGCAGAGTCCGTATAGGCCAGTTTCTGTCAGATGCTTTTCCAATTCACTGCGGGCTATAGCAAGGAGATGCACTATCACCTTTACTTTTTAACTTCACTCTAGAGTATGCCATTAGGAAAGTTCAGGATAACAGAGAGGGTTTGGAATTGGAACGGATTACATCAGCTTCTTGTCTGTGCGGATGACGTGAATATGTTAGGAGAAAATCCACAAACGATTTTGGAAAACTTGGAAATTTTATTTGAAGTAAGTAAAGCGATAGGGTTAGAAGTAAATCCCGAAAAGACAAAGTGAATGATTGTCTCGTGACCAGAATATTGTATGAAATGGAAATAAAAAAATTGGAGATTTATCCTTCGAAGAGATGGAAAAATTCAAATATCATGGAGCAACAGTAACAAATATAAATGACACTTGGGAGGAAATTAATCACAGAATAAATATGGAAAATGCGAAACAATGGCCATTTCTGCTCTTCAATTATGATGCATTCATTAGTGTGTTGACATCTTTGAGAGGAAAACTGCTATTCCTCTGATCTTCACACGAATTATTTTACTAGCAGTGTAACTTGGTGCCAAAGGAAAGCAGTGCTGCACACTTATTCTTTACATCGCATATTTCATTTTCAGGCCAACAGCGACTGAACTCCTGAAACATCCGTTTTTCAAGAAAGCTAAAGATAGAAAGTACCTTCAACAGACATTAGTTGCCATTGGTCCAAGTTTAGAGACGAGAGTGCAGAAAGTATGTATAATACACCAGCAGCATTGCATTCTGTTATGTTGTGTCAGTGTTGCAGTTCGCACATAACGAGAACTTGTTCTTAATTTTGCCAGGCATCAAAACGACAGCCTGGCACATCAGGGCGATTACATCGAACTGTAACAGGCGAATGGGTTTGGTCATCCGAAGAAGAAGGTGGTGAATCATCAGATGACGAGGTTAGATAACACATGTCTTCATTAATTCTTGCATATTCTTAATCATCATCTGCTGCCAAGATTCAGGTCCAGTGCCTGATTGAAAATTGTTAACAACACCAAGACTGGTGTCAGAATTCAAACCCCAGGTCACTGTATTTGTAGAAATGAATGACAGAAAAGAATGTCTGTTGGTCAGTTGCTTTTGTTTGATGACAGTCACTGATTAAGTTTTGCTTAAGATACCCACATCTTATTTCTGCACTTCATTTGTAAGTAACTTCTACATGTATGATGAAAAAGAGATTCAACATTTTGTGCCAGATCTCGAGACCTTTTGTACTTCTTTGTTAATTCGACTGAGTTTAATTTTACACATTTTTTTATACCCTTTCATTACCTAGGTAAGTCTTGTCTAATGTTTGTTAAAGCTACAATTACAGCATATGCTCGTCCACTTCTCTTTGAACACAGTGTTTACAAATGATTGAAGCTCTTTTAAGTTTTGTTTGAATTGTCCAGCAAGCATATGTTTCTGCCTGCAGCCGTGAGAGTTCTACAGTTGTAAGATGGCGACAAACTGTGAGAAAGCATATGCTATCCTCTAATTCCATTCAAGTCAGTTTGTCACATTGGTTTAACAATGCTTTAAAATCAAGTTCCATAAAGATACACCCAGCGTCAACTCCATTCAGTGATGGTATGAACAGTTTAAATCTACAAGATGCCTCTGAAGGGAAATCAATGGATCGTCGTCCTGTGCCTGAAGATGTTGCTCCACCTCATTTGTATGTCGACATTGATGACTTCTTAAACACCAGGCTGTGTGAAACCGATGAATTTGTCATATTGGGAATAATGATAACGAACTGCCGTAATGGCCTGCATGCTCTCCCGACTTCATCCCTTGTGACTTTTTTGTATGGGGATATGTGAAGGATTCAGTATTTGTGCCATCGTTATCAGTCTATCTGCCAGAACTCTGGGCTCACATCATTAATGATTTTGCTGAAATTGACATAAACATGCTACATCGAGTGTGGGACGAACTTTATTACAGAGTTGATGTGTGCAGTCACTAGAGGAGCACATATCGAGTACCTGTAACATCTCAAAAGACTTGGTGAATTTTTCTATGTAACTACAGCTTTGTGATCATATGTTAAACAAAATACCTGCTTCAATCATTTGTGAACACCCTGTATGGTAGTAGCTTTGCATTCATCTCATCTGACACATTCTTGTACACATAACTTGAAAAACTTTACAGCTGCATTGCTTGCATCAGAAGTTAAAAACTGTGATGGACGAGGATTGCTTTTATGTAGTCAACTCGATAAGCTTTCGATTCTTTAGAAATTGATTTTGTGGCGGCGGCAGTGTGCGGAGAAGCCAATGAACAACATAGAGACTGTGGGCTCGTCGGGCAGCGAGAAGGACTTGACGGACACGGAGGGCAGCACGAGGACGAGCGAGGTGCTGGGGCCGGACGCCAGCCAAGACAACCTGTACCGCATGCAGGCCCAGGTCATCCCCCCCCGTCAACCTGGTGCTCAGGATGAGGTGGGTGCTGCTCTCTTCTTTTATGGGAGTTTCAGGCATTTTGGTAATGCTAGTACATTTGTTTAGTTTGTCTTCTTTACATTTTGTTTTAAATATTTTGATATTCTTGGTTATTTACATTTTACTTGTATTTTCGGGAATATTCTAATACAGTAGAACCCCGATTATCCATCACCCTATTAACCGATTGGCAGATTATCCGACTGTCTTTCTCTCGCTCTTTTCTTTCTTTCTTGCGGGAAAATGTAGCTCTATACTTATATTATTTGTCCACACCTGTGGAGTAACAGTCAGCACGTCTGGCCGCGAAACCAGGTGGCCCGGGTTCGATTCCCGGTCGGGGCAAGTTACCTGGTTGAGGTTTTTTCCGGGGTTTTCCCTCAACCCAATACGAGCAAATGTTGGGTAACTTTCGGTGCTGGACCCCAGACTCATTTCACCGGCATTATCACCTTCATCTCATTCAGACGCTAAATAACCAAAGATGTTGATAAAGCATTGTAAAATAACCTACCAAAAAATACTTACATTATTACCTATTTTTTGTAGAGTGTATTATTACAAACCTTCACCATTACATAGTACTACTTGTGGCAATAAGAACCGTTACTTGAAGGCATTTTTCCCAACTTGTAAAATAGTCTCCACCTTCTTTCAGACAAATGGTTCCAAGAACTTCCGCACAATTTATAGCAAACCCGTGCAGCAATCATCCTTGTCTTACTGTTCGAGTGCTTTATATCTTCTATGCAAAATATTTTCCACAAGTGTCGAAAGTGTTTTGCTGAGTATTGAAATAAAAATTCAAATAATTGAGAGGTTTGGGAAAAGAGAAACTGCAGCTCATTTCGCATCAGAACACAAGATTGTGTTGAAACTGCGCGATTAATGGAAAACAAGAATAGAGTGTATGAAGTCTGTGAATCTCCAACACGAGACCTCTTCCTGGCCCTTATAAACAGACTTAAATTGGTGAACTTCTGGTCCACTACCTAGCATGTTGTATGTATGTATGTATGTATGTATGTATGTATTCACACTGCAATGAGCATATACCCGGTGACAGTGGTAACTAATTACACTCAATAATGACAATAATAAACTTATTAATTAAAAATACAATTAATAATAATACTAATAATTAATACTAACAATAATTTATAATAATAATAATAATAATAATAATAACAACAGGGAATATCCTAAATGAAGCACGATCACTTGAAATAACATTTAAAATAAATCTAATTTGTATCTCAAACCTAAGTTCGAACTAAAACACACTAGTAAACACCAACATTACAGAGGAAATTACAAAAATTGTAATGTGCACTTAATTTATGAAAATATTACATGGTACGGATTATTCGATTTTTTTTATTAACCATCCAGTCCACCCTCTTGATTATCACGGATAATATAGGTTTGACTAAGTATGATCATGGTCCTGATGTGTAATGGCTATTTTCGATCTACACTAATAGCAAAAGTGAAAAAATTTTTGTGGAACGGAATTTCGACTTATTCCTGTACACAAAAGGAGTTCCCATAATACATAACCTACTTGGAAGCGTTTATTATAATCCATGGAGAGTTTACAATAAATAAAAAAGAAATACTATAATTCAGTTGTGCTTTGACATGGACTCGTGCACAATACAGGTGTAACTATAGAAAGTTAATACAAGCTTGGCATTATTCACATACAGATGGATAAATAACAATGACTATTTACGAGGTACTGTAATGTGCTTATATACAGTATACCTGTTAACTGTTAGATGTCTGTGGTTCAACACAGTTCATTACTTGTCCTGTAAATAGTACATTCTGATTTAATACATTATTATTATTATTATTATTATTATTATTATCATCATCATCATCATCATCATCATCGTAGGATTCACTATTATTCATAGCTTATTTCATTTCATTCATTAGACACTCTTAAATCTTACATCAAATTATATTTATTTTTCCTAATTCCATTACCCTAATTCCTATATAGGTGTTACAGACAATCATATTTGATGGTTTTGATCTGTTATTACGTAATTTTTAGGGTGTTTGAATATTTTAGAGTGTCATTTTTTTTTATTTTTGGAGGAAATCTGATATTTTAGTCTTATTTTTTCACATTGCTTCTGTTTTGAGTATCTTGATATTTTTCTGTTCAGACGGTGAGAGGAGCCAGAGGACTTAAATGCCACACACATTGATGTGTAGCCATTTGCGTCTTTGCCTACATTTTATGACGATTGTGATTAATCCTATTCTGAGGTTGGGGCATCCATATGCACCCTGTTATTGTAATCCTAACAAAATTGTCATACTTTCCATTTAACAAAAATCATGCAAAGTTTTTGGATCATAATTATATATGTGTATGACATGGGGTAGAGGTTTTTAACCCTTGCAAACCTTTTCAGTGTTCATTTGTTACGATATTTTGCTTATATTTCTGACATCTGCTCTTTCATAAAATTCTAAAAATTCGCATTAAACTTCATCAATAGCAGCAGTATGTGAACATAACCTCAAAGTAGACCTACAACCAGTTCCAGTTTTCTTCAAACCTATATCTTAATGACATGTCGAACATACTAAGTGAATGAACTACATCAATTCTGGAATTTCACAAGGTAGATGAATGTATATCATGTCATAGAATTTATAACAGTTTCGATGGCAAAACTGCGTAACAAATGATCGATCATAACCAGACTTCAAAATTTCATGAAAGCCTAGAAATGAAGTTGGAAGAACTTGTCACATGTGGGCAGACGGATGTGATAATGACTGTCTGATAATTGTAATGAGAAGATGATGTTTAGATGTGAAATATTAAACACACAACATTAAGAAGGTTGGAAAGACAAGAAAATGAAGTGCTAAGGAAAGACAAGAAAATGAAGTGCTAAGTATAAGACTGAAGATTGAATTTATGTACAGACCCAGAAACAAAATTTGGGTCACCTGAATTTTCCAAGTTCCAGTTGTAACATACTGCGCATGCTCAGTGCACACATGTGGTTGCTCTGGCAGCCGTTGGAAATCATTTTACTTCGATTGTTGTCGCATTTTAAAAGTTAGGAAGAAAAGTAATCTATTCCTAATAGTAGACGAACATTTGCAAATTTTGCAGTAAAATATAACGATGACAAAGGAAATATAACCTTCATAATGAAAACAAAAATCTTCGACCCCAGGATTCGAACTCTCTGTGAGCAGGCATGATAGCACAGAGCTGTTGGAATGATTGAGTAGAAGTATCATATTACACTGCTTGTGTTCATTTACTGAATAGCTTTCCATCATTAATTTGATCTTACTTTCAGATTAATTTCGTGCTACTTGCATAGTTGTGAAAGTATACCTTGCTGTAAAACTGTTAAAATAATATTGGGTTGAAAACCGTTGTTAAATTGTGTTGTTATTATTATATCATTACCATCATCATTATTAGACGTGTATAGTCATTAATAGTCGTTACGTAAACACTGAAATAATGAAACAATTGTCTTTAGAGACAATTAATATTAGGTACCCTCCACAAAACTGGCTTCATTTATACACCGACGGATCCTTGGTCTGCAGAGAACAAGGTGCCGGTGCAGGTGTTACGTGCTGTCTCTTCTCACTTTATAGATCTCTTGGATATGGAACAACAAGTTTTGATGGAGAAATCATAGCAATAAGTGAAAGTCTCAGGAATCTTCTATTTCACATCATTAAATTTAAGAATGCAGTTATATTGTCAGACTCCAAAGCAGCTATTCTATCAATCGTCTCTAAACACACACCTTCATCTCAAACAGCAGAAATAACTAAAATGCTCTCTCAATTAATATCACTCAATAAAAGAATTGTATTCCAATGGATACCATCCCATTGTGGAATCCTGGGAAACAAGAATGCGGATGCTTTAGCAAAGAAGGGCAGCACTGCTACTTACAGACCTGTTACTAAATCTACGTATTACTCTGTGAAGAGATTTATTAAATCTACATACTTAGACTTCAACAAACAAAATTTGATAACACAATCTCAAGGGAAAAAATGGAACTCTCTCCATCATAATCCACAGTTAATTCCCGATTTACCACGAAAATCGTCTGTAGCTGCATTTAGATTGGCAACAGGCCATGATTGTTTGGCCAAACACCTGCATAGAATTGGAATATATCAGTCCCCTAACTGCCCATTGTGCAATTCAAATCAAGAAATGGATTCGGAACACCTCAAAATCTCTGCTTCAGTGGCTGACCATGACAATACCTTTGCAAAATATTGGAGTGCAAGAGGACAAATGACTTTATTGTCAAACGCCTGGCATTAGAAAACAACAACAACTTTACAATGGTGGACCAGAGGGAGGCTTCAACTAATTGCTGATCCAAGATGGCTTTCAGCTTCAGAGGCGAGCCGTAGACTGGGAGTTTTTCATTCTATGGCGAAAAGATGGGTCGTTATCGGAATCATGGTGAGGTTGGTATGTTTCAACCAGGACACAGGACGAAGGCTTGGGCAGGCTGGTTGTCAACTGAAGGCATTGTCTCGCTTTCTGGGCTGTTTACGAACGGTTATTAACTGTCTGAGAACAGATTGTGATATTAAATGCTACTGGGCAGCGACTAAAGAAAAAATGACCGAGGAACAAGCTGTAGACCACCTTGCCTTTGTAACTAGCCTAGACGACTGCACGAAAGTCATTTTCTCTGACGAAACTCGACCTGTTGGAGTATATCAGCAGGTGTGATCTGACATGGCAGGTCAAGATACATTAGCGAGTCATGCTGGTGCTGGATATCTCGGGATGGGACAGATGTCTTAGAGAGAATCTTCAACCGCTTGAATTCAGCGCAGTTTTTCCCTGTGACCTCCCAACTAACACTCTATATGCATTTCTAGATTCGCCCATACGTGCTACATGCCCTACCCATCTCAAACGTGTGGATTTAATGTTCCTAATTATGCCAGGTGAAGAATACAATGTGTGCAGTTCTGTGTTGTGTAACTTTCTCCATTCTCCTGTAACTTCATCCCTCTTAGCCTCAAATATTTTCTAAGAATTCTATTCTCAAACACCCTTAATCTCTGTTCCTCTCTCAAGATGAGAGTGTCCACACCTGTGGAGTAACGGTCAGCGCATCTGGCTGCGAAACCAGGTGGCCCAGGTTCGAATCCCGGTTGGGGCAAGTTACCTGGTTGAGGTTTTTTCCGGGGTTTTCCCTCAACCCAATACGAGCAAATGCTGGGTAACTTTCGGTGTTGGACCCCGGACTCATTTCACCAGCATTATCACCTTCATATCATTCAGACGCTAAATAACCTAGATGTTGATACAGCGTCGTAAAATAACCCAATAAAATAAAAAATAAAAGATGAGAGTCCACGTTTCACAACCATACAGAACAACCAGTAATATAACTGTTTTGTAACTTCTTTTAGCTTTTTTGGCAAAATAAGCAGTGGAGTGAAATTTTGAAGAATAAACACCTAATTCTAGATTTCCCCTGGACAGCATCAGTAGCCTTATTCACTCACCTCCGCAGAATGTCCCTGTGCTCATCACCTTACTGCCCACTGTGCCGAAATTGGCAAATAATAAAATAAAGAATGTTTCCAAGTGTGGAGCCATCTCGAAGACTGATGCAGATGAAGATTCTCAGCTAGAGCAGTGCTCTTGTGACACAAGACGGCAAATGGAGGAAATCCAAAGCCAAGAGCATTAGTAAACATCATCATGGCCACAAAAAGCGACATTTTGCATCTGAAGACAGAAGTGCAGTCAAACTTTCGAAATATCGTATTTCTAACATCTCTATGACAATGGAAAATGTTCGATTAAACCCGTTCTCCTTAGTTAATTACCGTACCTGATCTGACAACATCTGTATCAATGTCTGCGCCTTAACCTCAGAAAAGGAAAATTCCGTCAGATCTAGGTCTTGTAAATCTCGCCAATTTGTGTTTTTAAAAATGTTGCTAAAACTTGCAGCTGGAGTATAAAACAATTGTGTAGCTGTGAATACTGAAACTCTATGAAAACCATTGTGTTGTGTTTTGATATTTGATACATTTCTGTGCTGCTCGTTCATTCAGGTTTGAAAGGTTTCAATTTACGTAATTGTGTTAACATGTGTACTTTTATAAGCAGTGCAGAAATTTGTTTGACTTGTGTTTCTCCTGTCTTTATCTTTCCAGAAAACCCATGCACAAATTCTGTGATTCCTGGTGAGTCCTACACCTTCTTCATTGTCTGTACCACCCTGTTACCAACTTTCCTGTCTCACTTGAATGTGTTCCCACGACTGGCAGTAGCATAAACTGTGTTGCACATTACGATCACAGTCAGAAAGCAAGCAAGTGTTTGGTGCCACACCATCTTAATCCAAAATGTTCTGAGCACCGTAATCATGTGACAGTAAGAAGGAATTTGTTGGTTTTCAGTGCCAAGGTTTGACAATCATTTCATCAGCTCTTCTTAAATAACGTCGATAAAGTTGCTACTATTTTCACTTCGTATTGGATCATTGAGATTTTCAATCAACATGACTCCAGTCTTTTTCCATCAGAAGTCTTCATGATCATTGTAGCTTGATTCATAATCACCTTAAATTTCTAAAATGTGGAGCCTTGGGAAAGTAGTGATACGGAACATAATAGTGAAACGTAGCAGTATTGAAAACAATATTACGGTGTAATGAAAAAAGACTTACAAAGAATTATTTGCAGTGTATACAAATACATGAATAGTATATTATGCAACGAACCTATAATGGTAATAATTAAGACGCGAATATGTTTGTTTATGAAATGAGCACAAGCGAGTTTCATAAGTTTCATACGAGCGTCTTAATTACCATTATAGGCAAGTTTCATACCACTTTTTATGCTCGACCATATTTCTAACTTGAAATTATTCATAAGTTTTTATGTTATGGTTATGTAAGTGAGGAGCGGAACTGACCTGAATTGTGAGATGTGCGCAGACGCGAAAGTATTGATTTTTTCCGAGGCACGAATATTATTGACCTTGATATAACCTAGAGAACATTAGTCTTGATATAACCTGGAAATTGATTTAGAATTGAAAAACGAGATGACAAATTGAATTTATTTGAATATTATTTACAATTAACGCTAATTATTATAGTAACAGAACATAACCTTCTGCGACAGTATTGGATTTCCAGCCTCCGTGACTTTTCGCTAATTGTCTTTCGATTGCATATCCGAGAATAATCGATACTGGCGGGTTTATAACGGTACAAAGGTGATTTGTCATTGGCTGAACAACTGAACTATAATGAATAGGTGTACTTTAATGACATGCATTAAAGGGCTACTACCAGGTATATAATTACTACTTTCGGCATGGTTGAGCATAAAAATAATAATGTTAGATAAGGGAGCATTTGCTGAAAACTCCTAAGCCAAGTAGGCAAACCATTACCTAAGTTACTCAGACGGATCAACAACCTTAAAAAGCCTATAGATGTGAGGAAGGATTTCGGGGAAAATATATATCGATGGCCCAGAACCAGACTGTTCCAAGTCCATTTTACTATTTTTTTTTTTCAGTAGGAGACCGGAGGGAAAAAGACCTTTGGGGATGCCGAGACGTAGATGGGAGGATAATATTAAAATGGATTTGAGGGAGGTGGGATATGATGATAGAGACTGGCTTAATCTTGCACAGGATAGGGACCGATGGTGGGCTTATGTGAGGGCGGCAATGAACCTTCAGGTTCCTTAAAAGCCATTTGTAAGTAAGTTGTTGTTTTCTAATGCCAGGTGTTTGACAATAAAGTCATTTGACCTCTTGCACTCCAATATTGTTCAAAGATATTATCATGACTAGCCACTGAAGCACAGATTTTGAGGTGTTCCGAATCTATTTCTTGGTTTGAGTTGCACAGTGGGCAAATTAAATGGCAAGTTGTAGCCGATTTAAGTGAACACCATATTTTAACGTAAGTAAGGGCTATTTTAAGCTTCTGACATTCAAAGCTTCGTGAAACAATTTGGAATAGCTTCACAGCAACCCTATGGAGAGGAATATTTACAATTTTGTTCGATTCATATATGCAGACAAGAACAGGAACACAACGGAACACAGATTTCTTTCTTATAAAAAGTTGGACTTAGAACAGTATGGCTCTGAGCCATCGATATATTATATGAATGATTTGTACGATTTGCTTTGGCAGAAGGTATGAAAGTTCTGTAGTAAGGGCTGGTCACTGGATTATTACTGGAATTGATACTAGTATCAGTCATTTTTCATTTAAGAAAACTGTAATTGGTCTATTGGGGGAAAAAAAAAAAAAAAAAAAAAAAAAAACTTTAATTTTGGTTCTGCACTCTCCACAGAAGTTGTAAAATTATGACAGTGCTACTATTTAATGATAAGTTGCTAAATATAAGAAATATGCATATGATTGGTTGTAAATTTTCTAAATGATAAAGCATTAAAATTTGCTTCATTGTAAATTCGAGGATTTCAGCTCAAATTGTTCCGAAAGTGTGATTTTTTAAGTTTTTTAAAACCCAAAAATTCCATAGTTTCCAGGAACCAAAAATTTACAATTGAGAAACTACTTAATTCAGGATATTGATGTTTACATAGTTGCTAACAGATGATGATAGATGTAGATTCATTTTCGGGCTGAGAGGCCGTGGTCTATTAGTTGGTTTTATACCAGACGTTTCGTCTGCAACTGCGGCAGACATCTTCAGTGGAGTGGTATCCGAGGTCACAAGACTCTTCTCGGCGTACCTGAGGCAACTGATCCTGTGTCTGGTTGTGCGGGCGTATTTATAGTGCGGCTCGCGGGCGAGGCCTGTTGTCGCTGCGGTCCGCGCCGCTTTGTTCGCTGCTCCGTTCTGGGTTCCGTCCTTTTGTTGTAGTGGCTTCTTATCTGTTCTGTTTAGGACCGGGTACCAACACTTGTTTAGCTTTACGCCTTCTTCCTTGCGATTAAAGGACGACGACGCACTTCTTCCCCGTCTACATAGAGAAGCGATCGAAATACATAAACATAACAACAACTTTAATCGCAAGGAAGAAGGCGTAAAGCTAAACAAGTGTTGGTACCCGGTCCTAAACAGAACAGATAAGAAGCCACTACAACAAAAGGACGGAACCCAGAACGGGAGCAGCGAACAAAGCGGCGCGGACCGCGACAACAGGCCTCGGCCCGCGAGCCGCACTATAAATACGCCCGCACAACCAGACACAGGATCAGTTGCCTCAGGTACGCCGAGAAGAGTCTTGCGACCTCGGATACCACTCCACTGAAGATGTCTGCCGCAGTTGCAGACGAAACGTCTGGTATAAAACCAACTAATAGACCACGGCCTCTCAGCCCGGAAAATGAATCTACATCTATAGACTCCGGCCGTGAAAGCCTACACTGCAAGATGATGATAGCTTTAAATTTCCGGTAATTTGAAGTCTCTAAAATACATCCTACTCATTTTCTAGCTTGTTAATAAAATTTATTTTTCCATAAGATTTATATTTAAAACAGCAAATCTATTAACAAAGATAATTCTACTGTAAATTTTGTGAAGCTAAGAGGATATGAGCTGAAGGCAGTAAAGGGAATGAGAACGGGAAGCCGAGAATGTGAACATGAAGATTTTTTATTCACAATAAACTGAGAACAATATATGTCAATATCGATATGTATGTAAAGTCGATATCACGCTTTCTGATGTTATTGTGATAATTGACATTATCTCATGAGTACAAGTCAGACAACATAAACACAGGTTAACCAACTTCAAAGTTTATGACATGGAATATTTAAGAATTCAATTTACGTGATAATCTGGTCACATATATAGGTAGAATATATTGAAAGTGATTCTGCTGAACTTCTGAGTTAGTTAGAAGCAATGAATGAAGAAGAATTAATTATGTCATGGCCTCTCTGTTACAAAATATATGGCGACCAAGCAGCTTTATGGTGACAACAGAATGAATCTAGTGGGCTGCGACCAGAAATGAGAACGGCAAAGTTAAAAGTTCGCCAACCTTCGCATTCTTGTTCCTTTGCTCCAGTAAGCTTTTTGTTAATTATGAATGTTCACATTTAAATACATTTATTTTAACAATTTTTCCGTTCACGGTTTATTGTGGACTGGCCTTAAAACTCAATCATTTTAATATACAGTAACAGTATATAATTTTCAGTCCGTGAAACATTTCCACTGGATCATTCTAGATGATTAGCTGTCAGGTCTGACACTCTCAGGCTTAACGATAATAGAATCTTGAAACTATATTAGTATAGTGTCAACCTTTAAACAAGTGTTAACGTGAACAAGTAACAATAATAGAATCCTTTGCAAGGGGCTTGCGTTGTCTTGTGCCAGAACTAGCTGATCTGAATATTCTGCTAGTTATAATCCTTCCCCTCCAAATAGAATTCTTCACAGTGGGAACTTAGTAAAATGCTTTCCTCTTCTTTTGATTGTCTTCTCCACGTGCTCTTCTTAAATCGTCACTATGTATCCCTCCCCCACTCTCACGTTATACTTGTCCCCTTAGAAGATTTCACCATGCTGTGAGTATGACTTCCCCTCAGTACTCACCATATCCCTCTTAGTCACAGCTTGCCGCTCTCTGTTAAAGGCGCGTCACTACTTTCCGAAGTGCTCTTGTCAATATCATTCCTGCATCTTACTCAGTCACAGTGTCTACTTTAAAATAAAGAAAATTTCCACTAATTGAATGTCTGTCGTATAAAACCAATTTTCACCCATAAAATTTTGTGGCAGTCATTTAATTTTCCAAATTAAATAATTTAATAACATATATCAATATAATTAATTATTTATTCCATCTTATGGCTTGAGCATTGATTATATATAAAACAAAACACTTATGTTTTACATCTTCTTTAGTCTTAATACTAACGTTTTCACCCTTGTAGGGCATCAAAAGTAAACATGCAAGCCTACAACTACATACAGTTTCATCGCTCAGTACATCAGAATGAATATTCGACAATATTTGGTCACCGGGATGCAGTTTATTCAATTAAACTGATTACATGTACAACAAATACATCCCTTCATTTCAACATTTCAGAAAACCTGTGTACGGTGATGATTTAGAATTTTCGCATGATTTTATAGGAGAGCACAGAACACTTAACAAGAATTCTACTCGCTCCATCGAAATTAGCCAGTTCATATTTGCTTTTACGACTCTACATTTAGTAATATCAGGTTTAGGCTATATATGTCTAGTAATTTATTGACTTTACTCTGATCAGCACATTGATTACTACTCTCTGTATGCTTCTCTGTTCATTTTCAACAAGTTATTGTCAACAGTACAATATATTTAGGATACCAATGTATTGAGATCTACTTTGTATGCCAGCACTGCGTATTTAGCATTACTTCATAGCTATGCAAGCTTACATTGTTTTAATTTTGTTTTTAATATTTGACATGATCTTTTTTAATGTTGTTTTGGATGATTAGTATTGTCACTATGTTATATTTCACTCTATTTATGTCATTTCGAAATGTAAAGCAAAGTTTTGTAATTGATTTTTTATGGATATCTGTTATATCTCGTACCTGAAGATGCCCTACAAGGGTGAAAACGTTAGTATTAAGACTAAATAAGATGTAGAACATAAATATTTTGTTTTATATATAATCAATGCTCAAGCCATAAGATGAAATAAATAATTAATTATATTGATATATCTTATTAACAAGGGCCTTAGCTGACTACTCCTCAACATGAATTATAAATTAAATAATTTAAGTCTTTTATAAAGTGTGTGCACAGTTTATGCGAAATGGAATGCGGAGACAGAAGAAATCACCATCATGCATTTTGGTTTAACTGTAATGTGTGTGAAGACTTCTGATTGGAACAATTTGTATGCAGTTAGAGTGAGGAACTCTCATATTATGTGTATCCTAGCTTTGTCTTCTGTGGTTCATTATTTCAGTTTCTAATTGATCAAATATCGTGACAACATACATATTGCACTATAAATTGTTCACCTCTGAGAAGGTCTTTTTTGTCACATGAGCATGTATTCACTCATTTGCTTAGTCAGCCACAACAGTTTCTTCCAGGGTTGCCAGAGGTCTCAGATTTAAGGACAGCTAGCCTTGTACTGCCCAGTGTTGTGATTTGTTCATGACACACCTGTTGTTGTGAATTTGGAATTTATACATTTTCAGAAATGCCAGCTGAGGTAAATAAAGGGTGCTGCAAAACATCCTCCCTAATTTAAAGTTTAAATAAAAGACAGATGGATCAAAATAAGGAAACTTTATTAATATGAATGGTATCTTAACAGTGGGAATTTTTTTGAATAATGTGTCTCTCAAGTGGTGTCCTTCACTGTCAATGCATTGTTGAATGCGACTTCGGAAATTCTGCATCACTCTAACTAGCATTTCTGGAGGAATAAGATCAATTTCTTCCTGTATTGCATTTATTGGGTCTGGCAAAGTCCTCGGCCGATGTTTGAACACCTCAGCCTTAAGATGCCCCCATAGAAAAAAATCGCAGGGTGCAAGGTCTGGTGATCGTGCTGGCCAGGGGACGTCGCCACGTGAAGAAATTAAGCATCCGGGAAACATCTGAGCAGCGACAACAGAATTACCACTTACCAGAAACGATACCACAGCGTAAGCACGTTCTTCACCCGTCCACGGCATAGTTGGAATTCGTTACAGATTACAATTTGCATTAATTGAATGTCAATTCCGTGTATTCAATTCTTGTTGTTTTGCGCATGTCATTTGATATCGCTATGGCAACGCATGTAAACCTAAATTTCCCACTGTTTAGATACAGTTCATATTAATACAGTTTCCTTATTTTGATCCATCTGTTCTTTATTTAAACTTTAAATTAGGGAGAAAGTTTTGCCGCTCCCTTTAGTAGTGGGCTTGTTGAAATGTTTACCAGAATTCTTGAGACTGCTTTTAGATTGTCTCAAGAAATTATTACATTCCTTATTGAGATCCTTTGCTAAAAATGTTAATGTTGGATCTAATTCATAACTAACAATCTTCTTTAGATTCTCTGAGTAGCTTCGTGATGAATGTGCACGAGCAGTAGTACAGAGGATTTTAAGTGGCCAGTAATTTTCGAGAATGCAGGCAATAACTCGCCAAATTTTGTGAAATAAGTAAATTTTGTGTAAGCATAACAATTTTAAATGTACTTTTCTCAAATTACTTTTAATTGAACCTATTTTAACCCATGTCTATGTCTGTCTGTCTGCCTCTCTAGATTAACAAATGTTTGATACATCTTCCAATTACTAAACTTCACAGAACATGACATTGCTTAGTTTGTCAGAGTGCCTCACAGGCAGTGGGTCTGCGTTACACTTGTAATGAGTGAAGATGATGATGAATGTTGCAGGGGAACCAGAGAAAACTCTTGTGCCATGGGCTTACCAAACATAAGTTATAAATTCAGGATGGATTGACCAGGATTTAAATCCAGGACTCCTGGTTAGCTACCATGGCAGTTGTAATTTTTTTTACTTTTTTATGTAACGGTGCTGTATCAACTAATAGATTATTTAGCATCAATGGGATTGGTATTTGCCGAGATGAGGCCGAGGATTCGCCATAAATTACCCAACATTCGCCTTATGGTTGGGAAAATCTTGGAAAAAACCGACCAAGTAATCAGCCCAAGCGGGGATCAAACCTGCACCCAAGCACAATTCCAGAGTGGCAGGCAAGTGCCTTAGCCGACTGAGCTACACGGGTGGCTGCAGTTGCAGGCTGACCACTATTAAAACTAGTAAGATATTTCAGAAATGTTTTCTCCATTTTTCTTTGTCTTCTCAGGAATATTTTTTTTGGCTCGTTCTCTCTCAAATTCCGTCAATCAATCAATCAATATTCCCATCATTCCTAGGTGGAATATAGGGCTCTCAGAAAGCTTCTCCATCTGACTCTATTCCTGGCCAACTCCTTGATCTCACTCCATGTCTTCCCCATCGTTTTTGCTTCTGTGAGAACAGTTCGTTTCCATGTTATCTTGGGTCTGCCAATTCCTCTGCTGTCCCGCGGATTCCAATCCAGTGCCTTCCTGGCGGGTCATCTGGAGGTCGGCGAAGTGTATGTCCCAGCCATCCCCACTTCCTATGCCGAATTTCAAGTTCAACTGGTTTTTGTTTGGTTTTAACCATAGGTTTTCGTTGGATATCTGGACTGGCCAGAATATTTTTAATATGTTTCTCAAACATCTATTAATAAAAACTTGATAATAGTTTTAGTTGTTTTCCAGGTTTCACAGCCATATAAAAGCACGGATTTGACATTTGTGTTAAAAATTCTCAGTTTAGTATTTATTGTATAGGCAGCACTCTTATATAGGCTTTAGCAGCCCAAAGGTATATCTCGCCTTCTTTATTCTTACTCTCACATCGCTATCTGTACCACCATTCTGGGAGACTATGCTGCCTAGATATGAGAATTCCTTCACATTTCCAATTACGCCGCTGCGTAGCGTTAGAAGAGTAGGTTGATTGGTACCTGTGCGCAATCTCAAATTCCGTATTACCATGTTATTTTTGGTTAAAAAGTAGGAACCTCTAAAGGAAGGTATAAAATAAATATTCTTTTGTAATTGAGTGATGTGTTTAATTTATTTGTTGAGAGGTCCCTATGTTTTTGTTCCTTATTCTGATCTGAGACATCTGGCAACTCTGTCTTCATTAGCTGTTCATCTTGTTGTACCATAATTCCATACACTGGCTGAGTGACTTAATGAAGCATGCAACTAGCACCTTGACAGTGTTTAACATTTGTGTAATTATAAATAATTGTGTTTTCTTGCATTTTTTCATTGCTTGTGATAACATATAAATTCAGGTACTTAATTATATCTATATAAATTTTACAAACAACAAATAGAAGTTGTCATTAATTTTATTAAATCAGTTTTATTGGGGGAAAAAATATACATAACAGGATAAAATGTATATTCATGTAACAACTGAGTGAAGTTTGCATTTTGAATTCGATTAACATTACTTGTAATTGTTGATCATACATTTTGTGATGATATTACAGTTTGAATAATTGAATGCTTGACGGTTGTCAGCCCACTTTGAGGTCAGTGGATATAGAGGGAAAAATTGGATCGGTGTCTGGTAGAGTTCCCGGGTAGCTCAGTTGGTAAAGCGTTGGTACATTTAACCAAATGTCCCGGGTTCGATGCCCAGCCCTGGAACAATTTTTCCCTCGAAATTATGAAAGTTACATGTTTTGTTATAAGCTATTTTCATTGACAGTTTGTCTATTTCTTCACTTTACTTATGTTGTATGCCATGAAGACTATACTCGTATCCTCTTTTCCTTTGTTTATATCTTTTTTTTTTAACGCGTTTCACTTGGTGTACAGACTGTACTTGTATTCTCTTTCCCTTTCTTTATATCTTCTCTTAACTCGTTTCACTTGATGTGCTTTGAACCCGTGACTGCCGACAGAGTAAGAGACTGTCCAGGCCTGTGTCAAATCTGATAATTATTTCCTTGTCGCATGTTTTCTCTTCTTAGCCTTCTTTCCTCTGGATATTCGGCTATTCTTGTCATGCCATACTTGGAACCATTATGTTGAGCATGTGAGTTAGTGAATTAATCATTTCCTTGCGTCGGTATGTGTTACATTCCATACAAGATCATGTGTACATTCCGATAACACATTAACTCTTCCTCGAGTGAGTCGTAAACTAGTTGTCTGCTTCCCTTTCAGGAATCCGAAGCGAGAACTGAATGACATTCGGTTTGAATTTGCGGTCGGAAAGGATTCAGCTGAAGGTATTGCATCAGAACTGGTTGGGGCAGGTCTGGTGGACGGTAGAGACATTGTTGTCATTGCTGCCAACCTTCAGAAGCTTATAGACAGTGGAGGACAGTTGCGAACTGTTACTTTCCCCCTGGTGAGTATTTGAAACCTTTCCAGGAGCCCTTAGTTACCTGAGGGCTATGAATTTTAATGCAGAAAAAGTACGAAGTGCAGCTTAGAGGGCCCTCTTGGTGAAAGGGCTTTGTTAGTTCACGAATAGATGCAGAGTGCATTGTTAAAAAAAATCATATGGTTGATAAAGTTAACAGCCCAAAGTGCTTCAAGGCTGTAAACAAAGAGCTGCAATGTAAACAGTGTTAATGTTGTCTGTCTGCTTGGTTGCAGAATTCAGGCTACGCAAGCAATGAAGTTCCTGATGACAAGGCTCTGATCGGGTTTGCTCAAATCTCCATAACGGACTAAAGCGTGGCGATGTTCTGTTGTGTAAATGTGGGGATTGATTGATTTTCTGATTCCTAAACAAAGTTACGTTAGGAATCGAGGAGAAAGATTTGTAAATAAATTGTGCGAAAAGAATAAATGACCACAGCCAAAAGGAAAACCATGTCTCTGTATTTGTTATGGAGTGCTTGCAATAGGAGGCGTGGTGGGTGATCAGGTAAACATGCCAAGTACTTACACTATAAATATTTTAATTATTCTATAGGAGCGCAGAATGATGAGTTGATACATTATTTGTTGTAAATTGAATCTCTACAAGAATAAACACGTTGATTTTCTGCTTCTTCTGTGACCTTGTGAAGCTGGTTTCTTAGGTGTTCTCATGCACATCGCTGTAACTGGTCTGCTTTCAGTCAAGTCCGTGCGGACAGATACGCCGGGCCTCACTCTAAACGTGTTTGTTATAAAATAGTTCAGAAAAGTATGGGAAGCGACTTCAATAGGGATGTGTATGCTTCTAATGTGTGCAGTTCGTTTGACTAGACGAATCAGGAAGCTAAAAATCATATTTTGAGGAAAATGTTGTCATTAAGTTATTAGTTGGTTCTATGAAAAACTAACTTTCGTTGATCTGATTAAATGAACGGTCCTATTGTTTTCAGACTGGTATAAGATACACTTTTTGTTATTTGTGATACAATTGGCACCATATATATGGGCTATGCCATATGAAATCGATCAGTAAAAAACCTCGCATTTTTTTAATACTCTAATTTTTTCCCTATTTATACAAGGTGTTGAGGAGAGTGCATTTGCAAAAATATACTATCGGAAGTCAAACGGTTTTCGTACTATTGAGCGACAAATTTAGCGTATTTTATAAAAACAAGACTCTTTCAGCGCTCAGAACTCTGGAACCATTTACTGCAGAACATTGAACGGGAGCTCATTTTGAAGCTGACATTTGGTAGGTTATGTTAAGAAGTAATCCTTATTTTTATTGTATACAGAGAGACAGATAATCCGATTTTACTTACTCTTAGGCTTTTTGCCCATTTGTAAAAATGTAAAAAAATATTGAGAAAAACCTTGCATTATTAAGAGGGATTCGGCATTGTTTGCTTAGTGGCTCGGCAATAAGTTTCGAGGGTATTAAATAGATTATTTTCACACGCCTAGACTTGAACGGCGCAGTACCCCACACACTGGCTGAGAGCTGAAGATAAGCGAGCGTTGGGCCTCATTTTACTCCTGTGTTTATGAAAACTTGTGATAAAGCTAGCCCAGCTATGACTGCTAGATGACACATCACGTGTTTGTCTCCTGGCCTTGCTTGTCTTGGCTAGCTCCCGCCTCACAGTCAGCTGGTTAGTTCACGCACGTACTATTTATTTTCTTTATTTGATATTTTCAATACTTTCTTATCAACAGTGCACCAGTAAAAAATGTGTTTATTTGTACTTTCAATGCGGAATCTAACCATATATTTTTAAAATATTTTTTCGTGGGCAAAGGCGTCTTAATGAGGAAAAATCTAAATTTCTCCATTTCCATGAAAAGTAAGAAAGACTGTTTACATGTCAATATAAACTTTAATTTCTCGGCATCAAAATAATCCATGATTTTGATCATTGGGTGAAAGTGTTTCGGAGCCACAACAGTTTAAAGTTGCTAATTTTATGAAAATACGATAAATTTAAATATTTTTAATTTAAACACTATGAAGTTCTGATGCCTCAAACTTTGCACAAAGCACTGTATCACAGTTGTCAACGGACAGAAAAAGTTTCATTGTATTTAAAAATTGTAAGGTCAATTTTCTCTATATTTCGGTCGATTTGAGATAGAATAGCCCATATATTTATTTCTAAATTTCTCTACTTTTTACTATTTCCGAATTGCACGATCGTAATTTATACTCAGAGATGCCAACTGTACTTTCTCTGTTGTACATTTTGAGAGCTTTACAATGTTAATAGGTATTAAATGTTAATGTATTTTCGCTTGCATAAGGAGGCATTGTGATATTAACTTGAAATGCTTTCCATTCTAATTCTTCAAACTGAATAGACGAGTAATGATACTGTTCTCTTCATGTCGTGGTGAAGAGGTCGAAGTGACTTGTGTGGTGAGTTTTTCTGTAATATTTCACAAATGATCCTGAATTATGTTCTTGCCTTGGCCTGCCCCCACAACATGTATCACTGTCCCATGAGGTTCATCCAGACAAATTCTGATCGTAAGTGAATGAAATTACAGCATTTCCAATGTTACTTCATTATCAGCAGGGAATGGATTTCTAATTCCATACCTATTTTGTTTGCTACGTCTAGATGTATGTTTCATGTACACAGGATCCCCCCGTATTAAAATTCTGTAGGATCTGAAACACCTAAATAAACCATTAACGGCTGGTTCACAATAAACTGGGAACGAGAACCAGAATGAAAACGAGAAGCAGAGGACGTGAATATGAAAATTTTTTATTCACAATAAACCGAGAACGTAGACGACTATGGATATCGATATGTATGTCAATAACGATAAGTAAAGTCGATATTACGCATTCTGATGTTATAATTGATCAATGGCGTTCTCTCATGAGTACAAGGCAGCCAACATAAACACAGGTTAACCAACTTTGAAATTTCAACTGAAACATTTCATTAGGTACGGTACTATAAATATGCCCATGCATCTTTATTATCACAACCTATTTTAAGTCTACCATAACGTAAAATAATTAGAGAAGAAAAATTTGTAATAGAACAAAAATGAACACAACAGTAGTTATTGAATTGAAGCATGAATATGTGTAATACAACCAATACAGTAATAAAATATGATTCACTTACGATCGGTGTTCAAAGATGCAGCTATTGAAAGCCACGCATTCTCCTTCATTTTCTCATCTTTATACGAGGCGCGCTGCTTATCGTAAATGTGAGGATTTCAATATTAGAATCTCATCAAATAAAACTTGCTCCATGATGCACAGCACAGAACAAAATAATGCATAGGTTATGTCACGGTCTTCTTGCTACAAAATATACGACGACAAAATAGCTTTTAGATGGCAATAGAATGAATCTAGTGGGCTGTGATCGGAAACGTGAACGCCAAAGTTCAAACATTTGTCCAACTCTCCATTCCCGATCCCAGGCTCCGGCAAGGTTTTCGTTAATTGTGAATGCTCACATTTTTACCGTTTTCGTTTTCGTTCCGATTCTCGTTTCCGGTTTATTGTAAACCAGCCTTAACTCCAATAAATGTCTAAAAATTATTTTTGTATCTGAAAAGCACCTTTTTAGTATTTTGTGTATATTTAAAATAAAAAATATAAAAATATCCCATAAAAATACAGAAAATACTAGCCTATTTATAAATGTAAAAAAATTCTCTTACAGAGAAACAGTGGTCTGCTAAGTTCGTTCCATAATGATCTTGTAAGGGGAGGGAAGGTCTTGCCTAATTTCCTGGAACCTAAGTTCGTTTGGGAAAGGGTATAAAAGGGTGGTAGGTTGTTCAGTTAGGTGAAAGCTTACAAATTAAGTTGTTGCGTCAGTACACCCCATTATGTGAAATGAAATTGGCAAATCAGCAATCAGTTTCTTTCGCTGATAAAATGTGAGTCTGCAGTTCAGTAGCACTCACTGTCAGCACAGTTCCTTGTACTTAAAATGGAATATTTACTAAAATTAAAATGACAGTACTGCCCGTGTCTCACGTCCTGAACCGAGAGCTCCCTAGTGCTTATAACCACGGGCAGCATCTTACATGTGCGGAAAACATTATCCTATGCCAGTGCAGGGGTCTTTACTGTTTATAATACTGGATACTCTAATCGTGGTTACCACTACCGCTATTAGACTATCTCTGATGGAGATTTCCTAAAATGTATGTACACACTAGGCCACTCTTCGTTCAGTCTGGACAACTGCTGAATTACCATAGGGCAGCGTTTCTCAATGTATGTTCCGGGGTTCCGTGAGCCCTATATGATTTTAAACTTTATTTCATACCTTTTTTTATTTGGTTATTTAACGACATTCTATCAACTAGTATGTTATTTTGCATCGATGGGATTGATAATAGCAAAATGGTATTTGGCGAGATGAGGTCGGGGATTCGCCAAACATTACATGACATTCGCCTTACGATTGGGGAAAACCTCGGGAAAAAATCCAACCAGGTAATCAGCCCAAGCGGGAATCGAACCCGCGCCCGAGCGCAACTCTGAATCAATAGGCAAGCGCCTTAGTTGACTGGGCTACTCCGATGGCTATTTTATACTTGGTGGATACTGTAAAAATATATAAATGTTACGAAAATATGAAGCAATAATATGAAACCACCGATAATAATAATAATAATAATAATAATAATAATAATAATAATAATAATAATAATAATAATAATATTCGAATAATATGCGTAATAACAATATGTTTAATGAACATCTAAAACGGAAAATACCCGTAATACTTATCACTTTCATCACTGGATTCTCTGTGTATGTGTTCACTAAAACAAAATACCGAAAAGACAAAATGCAGAAGTACATAGAAATGAGACTTCAACTTTCCGCCATAAAACAAGATTGCAGGCTTAAAAAGCAAATACATTCGTCCCACTGAACAATTATTGAGATACTAGCTTTCACTTGTCTGTTAACTATTAAATACTAATGAAATATTACAAGGATTCCGCAGTTACACTTTAGATTAAAAGGGGTTTCACGGTGGAAAAAGTTTGAGAAACACTGCCATAGAGGAAAGAGTTTACGGAGGTGTACACGTGATAACCGTAATCGCGATTAGGTCGATAATCTCAAGTAGAGACTGTAGTCTACCACTGGTATTAGTGTGTAGTTACAGGAATTGATAAGTACGACATAATTTGTTTTGTCAGGGGACAGCCTATACATTCGCTTGTCCATGGCTGATCTTGCTCCATAGCTGACGAAAGGAATCCTGAAAAGGCCGATGTGTTGAATGTAGGGTAGTAGGCACATGCGGTACCCAGCACCTCCCACTCTCCCCCTTTGCGTCTTGCCCCGCAAAGAAACAGCTCAGGAAGTGAGACATGGACAGTATTGACTGTTACTTTTATATAAATTCTAAAAGTCCTAAGTTGGATTTTATAAAGTCCTAAATCTCTCTTTTTCAGTACTTAGAATTCCGTTCCCTAGACATCAGACACCAGTGAAATGTCTACTGCTGGGACTAATGGCTAGCATGCTTGACCATGAAATGACTGGGCCCGGGTTCAAATCCTTGTTGGGACAAGTTACCTGGTTGAGGTTTTTTCTGGAGTTTTCTCTAAAAAATGCTGCATAACTTTCGGTGCTGGACTCTGGACTCATTTTACTGCCATTATCACCTTCATCTTTTTCGGATGCTAGGTAACCTTAGCAATTGAAAAAGTGTCGCAAAATAACCAATTAAAAAAACATTCAAACTCCAGCATTAAGACTTTGTCCTGTTGAGGTACAGTTTGTTATAACTCTTACTGTAGTAATCTGTCATTTTTCACTGACATGCTTGAAGTGTTTGGGCTTCAGCCAATGGAGAAGCAGCAATTCACTTGCAATACCTCGCTGGCAGTGTAAGTGCCACCTAAAATTGTGGTGAAGTAATACAGGGAGTGCTAAAATATTAACACAACATTACTTTGCTTTTGATGTGGAAGGTGTTCCATAGAACTGTTACTTATTCTTCAATAACATGTAAATACATTCGAGAAGGATGGGCGTTCTGACCACATTAAACCTCAATGTGCATACAATTTCATACACATCACAATATCTTTAATTCCTCCCGTGTGTGATATAATATCTCAAGGGTATTTTTTTCGAAAACTAAGAGAGTCCTTGCTTTAGGATCCTCGGTATCCCTGGGTTGCTTTCCATAATCTCATTCGTCACAAAACTGCAAACAAGAAATCGGGTGGTGTCAGGTTTGAAATATTTGGTAGCCATAATTGGCCCACCATAAATTCTTACTTCCCACAATTTTACTTACTTACAAATGGCTTTTAAGGAACCTGGAGGTTCATTGCCGCCCTCACATAAGCCCGCCATTGGTCCCTATCCTGTGCAAGACCAATCCAGTCTCTACCATCATATCCCACCTCCCTCAAATCCATTTTAATATTATCCTCCCATCTACGTCTCGGCCTCCCCAAAGATTTTTTTCTCTCCGGCCTTCCAACTAACACACTATATGTATTTCTGGATTCGCCCATATGTGCTACATGCCCTGCCCATCTCAAACGTCTGGATTTAATGTTCCTAATTATGTCAGGTGAAGAATACAATGCGTGCAGTTCTGTGTTGTGTAACTTTCTCCATTCTCCTGTAACTTCATCCCTCTTAGCCCCAAATATTTTCCTAAGAACCTATACAATGAAGGGAAAATACTGAGTTCTTTGATAGTTCTACCACAGTATAGGTATTAATACAGTAAGGGAACTCTGCCATTTTTCCTATCAGACAGACATGCACGCACATACTGCTAGCGATCCAAGTGGCAGATAACTAACACTACTGGAAGAGTCAACTGTTTTATTATGTTATGGTGATGAATTGATGATAAAGAAGCGGGAGATTTATTTGAAGAATGTTTTGAAAGGATCTTATTGTTCAGCCATAAATTTCTGCAACAACAAAGAACGAAACCCAGAATTGCATCTGTTCACTTTTCTCAAAGATCAAGAAAAATGTATACATTTAGAATATGCCTGCTGGCCTGGGATTTTATTTTTTATTTCGTTTAATTTTTATGTTGAACTCTGTTGTAATGATTTCATATGTAAAAACTGGATTACAAATTGTCAGTGAAAGGACCTATTAAAAATATACAAAATATTTGAGTGCAAATTGCTGCCTTTGCACAGAATACTTGGAGAACAGCCAGTTCATGAATTTCAGTAAAACTGTTGTAACCCTGCTAGGAGGTTCAGGTGGTTACATTCAAGACTCGCATTTGGGAAGTCCAAGGTTTAAACTCCGTGGCCAGCCAATGTGATTGGGATTTTTCATGGTTTTCCTTAGTGACAAAGGCAAATGTCTACTAATATGCCTACACGAGATAAATGCTGAAGTATGTATAAATTGATACTTGAACTGTTGCACCACTGATATTCTTGGATGTCTGTATTTTCTATTTCGTCTATTTAATACTGGCAACAAGGTCTTTGGTACCACTGCACTCTGTACTATCTTTACATTTCCCAATTGGTCAGTTGAATATGAGACTTTTAGGAGTCCTTAAATATCCTTGTCTTCAATAGTCCAAAGCTCTCGGATGTTAAACCTGTGAACTTCAGCTTATCTATTGGTAATATCACAGTAGGCATTGCCCATTTTGTGTTGATGGCCTTAAATCGAGTTTACTATGTAATGATGTTTCTATTCTATTTTTTTCCTTTGAATAAAAACAGTGATACCAACCTTCCATTAACATGAATCATTCTGAAGTTCATAAATCTAAGAGGAAGGGGCAAAATAGGAAAGATTGGGGAATGCTGGGTTTGCTGCCCTTGGGCAGAACATTATGTATGTATGTAAACGTGTAATGATAGAGTCTGCAGTACAGACAATGAGGCCTACAGGTTAGTGTTAGTTGTGGAGTAAAATTCTGTGCTTTCCATACTGTTCCTCTATTTAAATTTACGGTGTCAGATGTGCAATACTGTGCATCTTTTTATTTAATATTACCTACTTTGTGATGTGTTTACTTATTTTCCCAAGTTAATAGATATGGTGAGCATGTAGTTATAGTTATTCGCCACCAGATGCTCAGCTAGCAGGTTGTCATAGTAGTTCCCATCCTGTATCAATACTTGTACTGTGGTTCCACTAAAGGTTTTGATGTCTTAAATGAAGACCATTCTTCTAAAGCAGACTTCTCCAAAAGCGTACTCGCGAGTAAGCCCCTGAACGGAACCGAAGCCAGTACGTAATGAGCACGCTCTGCCTTACCCATCTCCACCTGTACTCTACTCAATGTTTATGCGCAAATGAAGAGCAGTGGCGGACTGCCATTATCATTGTGTGGTCGGAGTGTTCCACCGTTTCAGAGTGTCTTCTAATCATGGACGTAATACATTCAAGGATGAAAGGGAAGAGAAATATTTTTTGTGTTAGTGGGGAGAATGTGAAATGCTTAATTTGTTCGAAAATTTTTAAGGTGTGTTAAAATTCAACATGCAACGACACTACTCGACTCTTCACAAAGAATATGATACAATTACAGGCATGTTGGACATGTGAAAATAATTTATTTTGGGGCTATCTGTATAACTGTTATCAGTATGTTACAAAACTTTTACACTCAGTTCTGCATGACAAACATGTAGTTTTTTGTATAATTTTAGGTGAAGTGCGTAGGCCTATAAATATTTTGATAAATATAAAATAAGAAAGTGCAAACACAAATCACACACGTGTCCTCAGTCTTAAACAATAAAAGCTTCTTGCTAGCTATGTTCTAGCTTGGAATACTGGAAAATCAATGAAGCCCTTTACATAAGCATATAGGACGTTACTGAAATACTATGTCCAGAACAAAGTCAAAGTTTAAGAAAATTAAATTGTTTTCAATTACAGTTCAGAGAAGGAATTTCAAGATTGTAAATGTAATTTAATCTGAAGTTGAAACAACAATTAAGCAGTTTGTAGCTTACCTGCATTGGACGAAAGCACAGATAGAAATGACAAAGCTCACCTAGCCATTTTCATCCGAGGAGTTAATGAACATTTTACTGTGTCTGAATGTCTTCTAGATGTAATTACAAAATATAACTGGAGAAGATCTTTTCCAGGCACTGAAAGGCACTATAGAACAGAAGAGGTTGAATTTGCAATGGCTTGTGTCTATAGCAACAGACGGGGATCCATCTTCATAGTATGTCAAAATAATATACAAACGTATGACATTTCTTATTCTTTTGATGTTATTAGTTGTAAACATAAGCACACCGTTGCCGCGATCCCCCACTGATCGCTCCCATCTGTTGAGGTACGAGTCTCTTCCCCTTCTCTAGTCTTACAGCACACTGTGTTCGGCGGGTAGCATCGAGAGCACGAAAGACGATACGCTTTTTGGAGACCTATGTTCTAAAGGATTGCTCTAGTCACTCTTATTCTAGAAAAGCAGTGACTTGTCCTTAAACACATAGAGCAGAACACTGCATGATGTGCGTATTTGTGACTGACTTCGTGCTGTAGTGCCGATTTACTTGCTTTGTGCTTGCCAGTTTAGTGCCTTCCAACAATTCATGGCTAAATTTAGAAATGGTTTGGAGATAGCACTGCTGTCTTGCCTAGAGACTGGGTGATGTTGTGTGTTGTATCCAGTGGAAGTAATTAACACAGTTGTATTTATAGTGACAGAAGAAGAATGGATATTTACTAAGAACTAGGCATGAGGATTTTCGTGTTAAAATTACGAAATAGAAATGAAACTTGATTTTCTTTATTGTATATTTCAGTAGGGACAGTCTTTTCTGCCAGTTTGCACACAGAAGGGAGTCAGTACTGTAACAAACATTATTGAAAAATTCGAAGATTCAGAACTGTGGAATTGTTTGGTAATTTGTAAACAGTTTAATTATTTGAATAATTTCAAGGGAAAAATTGTTCCGGGGCCGGGTATTGATCCCGGGACCTCTGGTTGAATGTACCAGCACTCTTACCAACTGAGCTACCCGGGAACTCCACCCGACACCGTCTCAATTTTTCCCCTTATATCCACATAACTCACATGGGCTGACGAAATGCCAGAGACCCACATCGAGTGCATACAATCTCTGTGTGACTTGGAATTGTGGTTTTCTGTTAACGTACACAGTGACGTATATATTATGCAAATCTAGTCTTTCAGGTAAAGCTCCCTGTAAAGCAGATTTGAACAGTTTTTCCCTTGAAATTATTCAAATCTGCTTTACAGGGAGCTTTACCTGAAAGACTAGATTTGCATAGTTTAATTATTTGATAAGTAATGAACATACAGCTCGACCAAGTTAAGTCTGCGAGCCGAGAGGGGAAGTTGGAGGCAGTTCTGTAGTGAAAGGAGGCGGTAACGAAAGGAGACCAGTACAGTCTCATACGACAGCAAAGTTTTCCTACTGCGCTTCAGTTCATAGAGCGATAACAATTTAAGACGCTTTGGAATAGACTGTACTTCTACTTCTGCTTGACAGTGAGGCTTGGCGTTCTGATTGGCAAGCGTGGGTGTAGGAGAGAAAGTTGCATGAGGGGGAGGCAGCGTAACTGTTGCCTTTATCTGAAGACAAGGACAAAAAATGCGTGCGCTCCGTAGTGTATTTTAAACAATGTGCACACGTTGAAATCTGAGCGTCAAGTGACCTATGTGGCAACTGTGTTTGCCTCTACATTCCATCCCGATATCCCCACTCGCAGACTTGACTTGGACAAGCTGTAGCACTGCATCTGAGCGTACACGGCGATCTTAGACTCTCAGAAAGGACCGTCCCACCTACAACATTTAAAAGGACTCACTAGCACTGACGTTAACTTAACACAGCCTAAGAAATTATGCTTACACAGTGGCACATTATACATTTTGTAAACCCAAAAGTGTTTAGCAGAAGAGTAAATTGTAAAAGCTAGCCTATCGTAAATGTTATCTGCCGCATGGCTTGACTGAACATGGAGACCAGGTGTTGTTTCATTATTCCCTGTTGTTTACAATAACAAGTGTCAAATGGAGAAAAGGGCCTACTGTAGTTGTTAGCACATCAGAGACTGAGAACGT
Source organism: Periplaneta americana (assembly GCA_025594305.2). NCBI lineage: Eukaryota > Metazoa > Arthropoda > Insecta > Blattodea > Blattidae > Periplaneta > Periplaneta americana. The sequence goes on from JAJSOF020000015.1 coordinate 156,556,266, forward strand.
TGATATACAATATAGATGAAGTATTGTATGTGCCTTATCATATGGTTTGTAGCTTCGTGTACAGGGAACCCAGTATTGAGTGGCGTCCATGCCCTCCACTGCACAGTGGTACTGCTCAACAGGAATTAATTAATAAATTATTTATTTGTAGTTTTTAACTCTCCTCTCATAGTGCTTCCTGTACAGTTAAGTTATTGTGTATGCTGTGAGCTTTCAATGTAATACATTGCTCTTTCAAAATGTGTTTGTGTTTTGTTTTGTCTGCCTTCTTCTTCCTGCCACTTTAAATTCTGACATCTATAGAGAAGATTCTTCTAATTCTATATTTGTGTGTACTGTTATTACAATTCAACCATGTTTCAATAGAGTGTGGGCAGTTTAAAAGTCCCGAAGCATTTCTTGGCTGGTCGTTGGTCTGAGCCCCGTACAGTCACTGGCATTCCCCTCCATGAAAGTGGGGCACTCTTCCTGCCTGCAGTCAGTTGCGAGTGAAATTTCATCGGAGTGGGACAGTTGTGAGTGACATTTCATTAGGTATTATAGTAATGTTGTGCAATGGTGAGATATTCATTGCGTCATCTTAAGGCTCATTCACAATGAAAATTAAACATAACGTAATTGTTAATTTAAGAATATAAACGTTACGGTAAAATCAAGAAGTCATACCACAGTTTAGTATGTACAGTTGCGAAGCTTGGGATTTTTTTGCATTTCTCGCGATAGTTGCTAGCCGCTCGGAGCACTGTGAGTACTAGGAACAATACTGTGTCACTGCCATCGTGATCTAATATAGGCCATGTGACTCCCTTAACCCGATCACGAAGGGTGGTGTTTCAACCATATAAATTAGTTGGAATGCATAAAGAGTAACATATGTTTCTCTAAAATGTAGTGTAATTGCATTAATAAAATTTAAAACAATGATTATGAGACACTTCAGACATAAATCACTTGCGAGTTAAGATAAAATATTATTTTTGGTGTGAAAATTACGTTGTTCGTATGTGTAATACTTGCCTTTATTTCAATTGAATCGTTGAGTTGGAAAAGGGGTCATGTCCTGAAAAGTAAATTGTTCAGGAGAGACAAAAACTCTGGACATGACCCCTTCTCCAACTCAATACTAATCTAACGCACACTTCTGTGGATGGGACATGACTCCTTGTTATACCAAACAATGCGTAAAGACATAGCAGTCAGGTATCGCCAGTAAATGCCATTTTGAAAAATGATGGACTTGACTCCTTTTCCAACTCACCGATTCAATTAAATATTGCGAAATTCTTGTACATTCATTTATGCATGATTCAATAATTTTCAGTTGCACAGAACGGATATTTAGATATGTTGGAATTATAGGTTATGTTTACTGTCCCAGTTGCCCCTTTCTGTCTAATTTTAATGGTCTCCAATGCCCTGCCATTCATATGGAAATATTATAGGTTATGTTTATTATATTTAACTTATATTCCTAAATTCGCAATTATACATTATAATTAAGCATAATGTCATGTATGATACTCCGCACATTCAATTTGTCTGTATTTTAATACTACAATTGAGCACTGAATTATTGTACTTATCTACTACCTAAGAGATGAAGTAACAATCGTACGTACACTAATTTCATAGGAGTGGTATGATAAATTTTCTGTCTTTATCAAGGAAGGTAGATGTGCTATATTAAATCACAATATAAATTCTTTTTATTAAACCTCAAAATAGCTTCCATTCTAAACTTAAAATGTTGATGCGAAAAGATTATGTTAACATGTAAAATTCTCTTCACATTAAAATAACACAGTTTTGTAATTATTTCTGCAACATAGGCTATTATGCAACAAGAATTAAAGGGAACTTATGGACACATTACACTAAATAAAACTTAGCTATGATACGCAATAAAGTTACAATATAATAATTCACTGAGCTCCTTACACTGAAATAGAAAACCCGAACATATATTACGGCCTGATCTAGATCGAAAAGGCATTGGCTGTGCCGTATTTCGCATTGTTGTGAAAAGTTGTGTAAACTGAAATGTTCGTTATCTGTTGTAATAACTGTAAATGGCTAAAATACAATAATTTGAATAATAAATATGGGATAAGGAGACGTTTGTAGCACTATAAATTCTAAGAAAAAGAGGTCAGAGTTATCCTTCTTCCGAAAGATCCAGGAAGGTGAGTTTATAAAATATAATATATACTTTATGAAAATAATATATAAACCTTATGTATTTCGTATTTCAATAGTGGAAGGAAGGTGTTAATTTTTCAAAAGAACACGATATCAAAAGTACAATACATTTTATCGTCTGCTAGGGAAAGAGTCTGTGATGAGGCGATAGTAGCGATCCTGGTGGCTAGCAACTATCTCTGGATGCATATTTCAACTGTCTATGTTTGCATATTTAGTTTGCTTCACAACTGTATATACTAAACTGTGGTCATACCATCATTCACGATGGGAACATAAACTTAACAACAAACATACTTGGTAACCATGGAAACATAACAACGACGCCATTTTCTCATATTCTGTCGTATACTTCAGCACTCCACGATTGTGTTCTGTTTGCAAATCACGTAAGCATAAGCATGAAAGTTTGGAGTTTGCAAACTTTCATGTTAATGTCTTACGGTAATGTTTATGTCAATGCTTATGTGAATCATTGTGAATGATCCCATTTGGTAGCCTGGGCGCAAACTTCTGTGTTTATGTTACGGTTATGTTTAATTTTCATTGTGAATGGGCCTTTACAGTCATCTTGAAGACATACAGTGTTAAGGAAAAGCATTCAGTATTCTGAGAGGAGGTAATATTCGTCAAAACAAGAAACAAAGGCTAATAAATATGAAGTGAATATAGGTTTAATGCATCCGTACATGATAAGCAAACAGAGGGACCCATTAAACCTATATTCGCTTTATTCAATTGCTTATCGGTCTACACCGCCTCTTCAAAATGAAAATAATAAATATTTCTGAAATTAATATCTTCTGAGATACAATATTGTAAGATGCTCAGTGTGATTTCCATTAAAAGAAAGCATTCAATATTCTGAGATTTGGCAGTATTCATCAAAACAAGGAAACGAAGTCTAATAAACACGGTCCTAAATTAAATTTTGTGTGAAACGAGCTTTGAAATTGATATTGTGAGAAGAGCATATCTTCTAATGTGAGATCTTTGCTCATTTCTTATTAATGCAGGGACCAAAGGACTGCACACCTTGTTACTCTTTTGTTTCCGCTATGATGCTGTATACCCAATATCCCCGAGTACGAGTGTATATATAATTTATTTATTCAGGATCTATGAGTTATCACAAGTCATGGCATTTTGTGGGAAATACCCGATCGCAAAACAACAAATTAATAAAAGAGTAAATGAGTTTGCGTATCTTAGCTATAATTTAACAATTTTTGGTGAAACAGATATAACTTCTAAGATTTGAAAATACTGTCCAATAAAACAGAGGGAATAATCAACAAAATTATGAAGTCTTCCCTAGTACAGCAACACATAAGAATACGTTTGTATAAAACCTTAGCTAGACCTGTACTATGTTATGGAAGTGAAGCATGGACAATGAGAAGTACGGATATCAGCAGAATAATGGCCTGTAAAATGACATTTATGAGAATAACACTAGGATATAGTCGCTTGGACCACAAGAACATCAATTACAACCAGTTTGACAGTTTATAAACAAGTACCAGCTGCAGTGGAAAAACCATGTGCAACGAGTGAATCAGAATAGACTTCCAAAAGCCATGCTTCAATACCGTCCCCAGGGGAAGAGATCTTTAGACTGTCCAAAAAATGGTAGACTAAGAATGACTCACTGAGACCTTAACAGGCCTTGGACCTTTTACTTGTTTGGATGATGATGAGTTATCATGACAGTATACAGGGATTTGCCTCATTAGTTGATCTAACAATTATTTAGAGGTCTTTTCTTGCTCTCTTACTGCACTAGTTCGGTAATGTTTCATTATTCTTGGGAGAAGTTCTTGTGCCATCCATTGGACATGTGCAAACCAAGTATTTTATTATTTCTGAATTTTATCTAAATCTGGGATGACTTCTATTTTGTTTAGAATTTCTTTTATATTCTGATAATATGTTACGCAGTTTTTTTTTTGCATAAATTTCCCCCAAGAATTCCACATAAGAAGAGAAAGCTGTCCCATCCTTCTTGCCATGCAGACAGTCAATTCGAAATGGTGACATTGAAACTAAAGTACCTGAAAGTGGAAATTTGTCACCAGAAACTTCAGGCATTAAAATTAGAGGGACAGACCTAGGATTATTTCTTCTCAGTTTAGTTGAGGCGTTTGTAACGTTCCATAGCAAGAAAGTAGAGCCGGTTTGTATGAAGACGGTTCCATGTTTTTACTGAATAATTGTAAAACCTGTTATTGCATAAGTAATAAAAGTTAAACAAGAATGTTAACCTCATAACTCGATTCATTTCAGTTAGTGAAATATTTAAGCAGACTGTTAGCTTTGCAATTGCACAAATCTTCATGTTCAATGTTTTTTTTCGCCTGAGGTAAGTTATTTGAGCACATTATCTTCCAATTTTGCATGCTACATGTAATGTTATGCATATCAAGGCAACTTTTGCTGCTTTTCTAGGCTTTAATCTTAAATTATTAAAGCAAGGAAAACTGTCTTTTAGAATATCAATACTGTTTCCACTCGGCTGTTTTTATGGGCATGATTAAATCATTGCTTTAGGATTTCTATTCAGAGGTGTTAGCCATTTCTTTATTCCATATCTAGAAGGCTGTGATAATTCTAGCCCTGTTGGTCCATGTGCACTGACACCAAATATAACAACTCGATATGAGTGCACTGTGCAGACTACGCTACCCAGCAGTTTGCTTTAGCAGCACAGTCTATGCCACTGATCACAACATTCAATACAATCACTTCTTGTATTTTTTTTTCCTATTATATTTTTTTTGTGGTATTTGGGTTTTTTCTTCTAATCGTGAACATTTACTTATTACATTATTAAGTTTAGAATTTATTGTTTTAGTATTGTTTTTAATATTACATATTTATTTGAATAATTTACAGGTGAAAGTTCAATGTTTATCAATGTCTCATCAACACAGTCACAAACAAAAGGAAAATCACCTCTCAACAGGAATTATGGTGCTAAATCATTTATTTTGAAATGAGATACTGATTATAGCATTTATTACATTGTTCAGTAGTCTGCATACAGTCACTTTGATGTCCCATGCATTGATGCAGATCCATGTTGAGCTAGCAATGAAGACTTACGAGTAGTTGGTCACTGGATGAAAGAAATAAACGACAACTTGGTTTTTATCCTAGAATAGATGTAATTTTTTCAAAAACATAATCTGTTGAATTGGATAATTCGAAACATTCATAGAATTGAGATATACTTTGGGTAGTGGAAATTTAGTTGATAGTAAATTTTCTTTTATCATATTTCTTCTCTAAAATATTATAAATGCAAAGTAAAAACATATTCATAATGAATTTAATCTTAATGGCAAAGAAACTTGGTTTGCAATGATCATTTTCAGCATATGACTGCACTTTTCCAAGCTGGAAGAAAAGTAATATGTTTGAAAAGTTTCCTCTACTTTTTCTTTTCACTTTATAGTTTGTGATGAAACAGAAACTCCAATGAAAACTGAGAAGTCCAAAAGTTTAGTGGTGAAATAGACTCCTGCTAGGGTTTGTTGTAATAGTAACGGTAGAGGCCACATCTGAAAGACAAAAGAACGGATGAAAAACTTAGTATGAATGAGGCATCCAGTATCGAAACCAACTAAGTGACAAAATTTAAGAAAATGAGTTTTAATTATAAACTGGAAGTACTAGTGTATCTCTATTGGGTGAAACAATTTGCTACAAAATTGGCCACGTCATATTACAGACCACTGAATATAGGGTCGTGAAACGGACCAAGTCATTCGATCAGTGAATTTAAAACTGGCCAAGTCAAGAGTGACTTGGTGTCGTTCTGCTGCGATGTTTTTGTTTTGAATCCTATATTGCTGGATTATGCAACAATGTTACCAATGTTACCAAATCAGTAGACAACATATTTGCCTATTCTTGAAATTCTTATATTTCATTTTTGCGATGTTGGCAATAAAAATTCTGAAGTTTTGCATTGTTAACAGCAGGACTTGCAGAGTTTTGCATTTATTATCTGGAGACGAGATTTATTATGTACGAAGAATCTTTCATTGCAATCACCAAAAGTAGCCGACTGGCGCGGACATACATCTTACATTTTCTCTCCGTGGTTTTCCTCAGATGCAAAGATTTAATTTTCAGACATTTTGCAGGAAAATTGAACTACAGACCTACTTGTCTTGTCGATAGAATTGATGATGGCGAGATGATATAGAGGATTTGCCGTAGATTACCTGACATTCGATTCACTGTTGGGGGGGGGGGGAACTTAAGAAAAACCAAACAGGTAATCAGCCCAAGCGGAAATCGAACCCATGCCCGAGTGGAGCTCAACTCCAGATCAGTAGGCATGTGCCTCTGCCGACTGAGCTATGCCAGTGGCTGATTTTGCCTTTTTCAGAAAATTTATAAATAAAAAAACCGTAAAATTGTACAAAGTTGCAACAAAACCGGCCAAGTCAAAATTAAAAAAGAAAAAAGTATATACACTTCGAAATAGATTTTAAATATGAAGAAAAACTAAATCTACAACAGTTAACTATGTAACAATGAAGAAACAGCTTTTCTAAATATCATCAGTTCGACTCTGGAGGTTTCTGCTTGATACTTAAAAATTTGCCTTCAGTGACTTGGCCAGTTTTGATATTAGACGCCTCAAATGGAAAATGAGTGCATTATGATTTGTAACAGGGTTAGAGACAACTTAGTGAGGGGTACCTTGTCATTTACCCAGTATTTTTGGTGATATAATAATAAATTATGTATTTATTTTTCAAGAGAAAATTAAAAAATTTACATACACAATTCTGTACCTCAGAGGTAAGGCATTTAAGTCCAAATTTTGCGATTTTTAGATTACTGAATTCCTTACGGTGAGATCTATCTCTATTAAGTCCTGGAACAACTGATTCGGGATTTAGTGATTTTTTTTTTCTTCAAAGATGAGGTTATACTAGATAAGTCCCGCATAACTCTGTTTACTTAGGATTGTGAATCTTATACTTTTCAAGGTGTACTATGGTTCCACTACAACAAAAATGAAAGGAATAGATTTGTAACTTCACCAGGGATGAAAGAAACATGAACGTGAATTCCCCCTAAAGTTGATAAAATGGGACTTATACAATACCTCTAAAGGCAGAATTTAAATGAATCCGATACTTCTAAGGCACAGTATTTAAATGAAGTGTTGGAAGTATGCATGCAAAAATTATGACGTGTATTGTCACATTATGCTAGGTTATATAGCGCTGTCCTGTTCACGCAACTGCCGGTATCGGTAATGTTTCAAATCAAGTGGAAATTGAGGTAAATGTCTACAAAGCTCTAGCCTTGACCTTATTACCCTACCCATTAACCTTCAATGTCTTGGCATTGAAATTTTAAGGAAATAATGCATTTCTTATGGCAATTATTATGCTAATATGCATAATTGAAAACTGTCATCGTTCATATTCACAATTTAGTGAACTTCATTCTCGCAGTTGGTGTTTTATTCCTGTTTCCGTTAGTATATTGCTGATTTAATAAAATATGCGTGAAATGCAAGGTTAGAAATACTGTACTTTGGTACGTGTGCGATGTTGCTCTATTCTAAAGGAAAGCGGTCAATAACTTCATAGTTCATGCTACTGCCGGCTGTCGAAGTTCCAAACGCATGCGCTCAGTCAGTTTGGTTTTTCGCTTCCGGCTGGTAGGTCGGGTTACAGAGCTGCCAGTCAGCAGCCTTCCAAGAGCAAGCTCCTCGTGTGGTTGGTTATCAACTGAAGTGCCCCTGTTACATACATAGGTAAGTAACAACAATGTATTACTTAACGCCATGACATCATTTTCGGCGTTGAATATTGTTGCATATTAATATATGAAAGAGGTTATGTGCAAACTGAAGTGATAAGTTATTTTCAAGGTAAAAGCGGTTGTTGTTGCATAATACAGTTTATCATATTTCTGTTTTAGAAATTAATTGAATAATATAGTAATGCTTCTTAAAATGTGCGATTTTTATTATTATGTTATATTTTAAAACTAATTGCGTTGGCGGAATTAGTTTCAATTAAAATAATTATTTCGTATAATGTAGATATTGGAGTGGGTTTAAAATATAATTTTAAATTTATTTTAAGCGTATATTACTCATTTGATCAACTATTACTTGTGAAGTTAAATGGAAAAATTATGTATTACATTTCCTTTTTTTTTTTTTTTTCCTTCATTTGTGAAATGCGGCATAAAGTAGACCTGACAGACAAAATCGATATACATCGTTAGGATTGTTCTTAGACAAGTATTTAAAATTCGTTAGCAACAATGCAATCTCGAGCTGTGAATCTCGCGAGATAAGTCGTTGTGCAATTTAAACAATTGACTGCAGCTATTCGTTACTTCCGGAGCTGAATTTGAAAATTCGAAATACATAATACATACATACATACGTGTTCTGCCCATGGGCAAGTCTTTCACTGCAAATCCAACATTCTCCAATCTTTCCTATTTTCTGCCTTCCTCTTAGTCTCCGCATATGATCCACATATCTTAATGTCGTCTATCATCTGACATCTTCTTCTGCCCCGAACTCTTGTCCCGTTCATCATTCCTTCCAGTGAATCCTTTAATAGGCAGTTTCTTCTCAGCCAGTGACCCAACCAATTCCTAATTCGGAATAGACCAATAGAAATGAACGTTTACGAATTTCTTATGAAAATAAAAACTGAAACTTTGTTTCGTTCAATGTTACAGACATATTTTTAAAGCCTCAATGATAAATACTGTGCATCTTCAGGGTAAGTTAATACGAACGCACCAAGGCTATTTTTCAACAGAAAATTCAGCCCCTCCTTGCAGTCATTGTTTGGGACCCCTTAATTTATTCATAAATATTTACATAGCCAACAAGCTGCATATTTATTACATCATGCAGGTTCAGTTAGGCTAAGTTTTAGGTAAGCTTACCGCCGGTACGACGCACGTATCGACTAACAACAACAATAGGAACGTATTTCCAAGGTCTGATCGATGCATCATGCATAATAAAATTACCTTCATACTTATAGTTTTCTGTATTTTCTGCAACGTGTTTATGTGTATTATAATCATTTCTATATTATTTTCAGTTTACTAAAATCAATAATTTAATGGGGCATGAATGTTAAAAATATAGACGTAGACTTGGCTTTGGATCAGCCACGCGTAACAAAACTGTGTTCACGACAATCTAGTACTGATAGTATTCCAGTTTAATGACATGTTACAGGGTGAACCTGGAGGCTATTTTTGGACTTTAGATATTTGCAACGAAAAGTACAGGGACATCATTTTATTTTTACTTCAATTTTTATTGTACCTCAGTTTTTCGAATGTACTTCACTCCCACCCCCTCTACTAGTAAACTTACAATCGTTCTCCACACAGAACCGAGGCCGCGTATGCAGTACTGAGTTAGCGAGTATAGTACGTTCCAGAAATATGTTCGCGTTTTCCAGTGACTAAAGAGCTTTCAATATTGAATCATATTTTCGCACAGGTACTGTCGTCCGTTTGCCTACGTCGCATCCCGATTTCCCCCACCTGCTTCTGTTCGCCCCTCTGTGAAGTCTAGTAGCTGGGCTGTCTTAGCTCTTTTCTAAAAACATTAATTTCTGTTAGGAATTGGACGTCTGCGTAATATTATACAACTGTTTAAAATAACTTAAATAAAAGGGCCTCGTTAAGTAATTAACTGTCACGTGATCCCCCTTTCTACGACCCTGCGACATAACCACTTGGACGGACAATAGATAGCATTTCTGAGTAATTTTATCTGTGCGGGTCGGGCAGAAGTGAAGATTGAATTTACAGTACGTAAGGTACTCTTTTTATAGAGTAGGTACAGAATTATTTCAACATGAGTTACTAGTACGAAGGACGAAACTGGTAATTGGAATTAGGTACAATAGTCTATAGTGCAGTAATATGCATAAAGAACTGAAGTCTGTATCGAAATGAACGGCCACTATTTTAAAAGTGTGTTTAAATATCCATATTATGATTATTTTTCAATTTAACTTCATTCTCTATATTGTACGCTAATGTGCTGTAACAGTACAATATACACTGCATAATTAATACTTCCGAATGGATAGCTCAATTCGTGAGTAAAAACACTAAGGCCCGATTGTATAAACCATTTAATCTTAGATCAGAGGTTAAATTGATCCTTGTTTCAGCTGAACTTGGAATTTTGTGTTGTATAAAGTCTAATCTGAGATTAATTTGTCTCAAACTAAAGTCAACTTTGACTGAAGAAATTTCTCCGATTAAGTTAGATGATCCAAGTTCAGTTATTTCTTTTCTGTTTGAAATATACGAGTGACAGATTGTGCAAATAAAATATCCATTATTATTATTTATTAATAGATATGATAGGTACATTTATATATATTTCTTTCAATTTCTTGCCTTAATACACAAACAATCTTATATTTTATAAGGCTCTATCACGTTCAGCAGTATCAAATAACATAACCTATAATTATATTATGTTTATAACAACCATTAATTATTAATGGATATGATAGGTACATTCAGTTAACTGTATTACTAAACGAAAATTGTCGTTTTATAAAGCTTTATTATGTTTAGCAGTATAAAACACCATAACATGATAACAACATGGAGAACAGTCAACCTTCTTCTTATTGTCCACTATTATTTACAGTGCAAAAAAAAAAAAACCAGTGTCTCCAACAGAGTGTAATACGGAAAGTCGCGAAAAAGTAGTTGTAAAGTCGCTAGATTTCTCATTATCAACAAAGAAAGATTAAATTTTGTCACTATGGGGTGCTAAAAAGGTCACTAAATCCCTATTTAAGCAATATAAAAGTTAAAAGAAATTATTGTTGAAAAAGAGTTACAGTCGCTAGATTGGCAACACTGAACAAACGTGTCCGCGCATCACTTATTTCACCTGTTTATGCGATGTTGCCAAATCCTTTTCACGTGAACTTAGATTGCATTTGAACCAAGGTAATTTGATCGCAGAAAAGTTTTATACAATAGAAGAAGTGTCTGAACTCGGTTCACTTTTCGATCTTCGATCAAAGTTGATCTTTAGTCAGGGAGTTTTATACAATTGGGCCTAAGTGTTAATACAGTAGGGCTACTGTATTTTGGTTAAACAAAAACGTAATGAAAATTATCACACTAAAAATTGCGATATTTCCTAGTTTACATAAATGGATGAACTACTTTTCTTCCCTCCTATACCTAGTAAAGTTATTTGTATTTTACGCCAGTATCATGGAACTCCAGTCTTGGAAAGGGAAGCAAGCGGTGTTTCCGGTTCTAGACCTTTAATTCAAAGATATAGCCAGGTTAATATTAAAAATGTTAGTAAAAATAAACTGATGTCCCTGTATAAATTGTAGTAGGCGTATTTATAGTAATTGATTTCTCCGAACTATAAAGATTTGGGGACATAATGGACCGCTCATTTAATTTATTTCTTAATTTCATGGAAGAACTAAAATTAAAAAATAAACCATCTGAACCATATTGTTATTTTAATTTTTACGAAAGTATTTTTTTTTTTCTTGCGGAGGACGCGTGGACAAGCACCTATGGACCCGTCATTTTGAGATAAATTCTCTTAGATTAGCCCTAGGTATTGAATGTAAACAAAATTCGTCCAATAATTTAGGAGGAATTGCTGTAGGCTACACGGACAGACTGCATGCTCAGAAATAAAATTTTCGGTACAAGTGACGCTGAAAACCTATTTCCGCGAAAATCTCGAAATCGGTTTTTTTTTTTTTACAGAGACTTGTGAGAAAGTAAAACAAAGAAGTTAGAAATCTGACATTTTGGGGCTCTGCTAATAATAGGTACTGCGAGAATTATGAGCGCCCTGCTAGCAGCACTCCAAGCAAAGTGTTGTTCTGCAGCTGCGCTTGGACGTGGTTTCGATTCCTGCTTGGGCTGATTATCTGTTTTTTCCGAGGTTTTCTCATGCTGTAAGGCGAATGTCAGGCAATCTATGATGAATACTCGACCTCAGCTCGCCAAAAAGCATTTCATATCAGAAATTGTTAGAAATAAGTTATTTACGTATTTTCTAACGGTTAAGATAGGCCCTAAAACAACAGATGTAAATCTAAATACAGTAACTGAGTATTGCTTCAAATATAAACACTTAATATTGCTAGTTTAATATCAAAGAGGGACATCTGTCGTCTCCATAGTTTTGATCTAGAGGCACTTTTTGTTTCACAGTGTTCTTTGTAGTATTTTAAAACAATTTATTTTTATAAATGTAATGTTAGAGTTTGTATATAGTTTCACCATAACTGAAAAAAGCATGAAAAAATGTATAAGAATCCACATTATCTAAATTTCATCTGAAGGTCAGATGTCCGCCTTTGATATTAAGCTACTCATATATTAGTTTTTGTATTTCCAGTAACCGAATGAAAGGAATATATTTACTTATGCTATTTTATCTACGTTAGGAAATACGTACATAACTCATTTTCATTATATTACAAATAAGGAGGATGTCCGCTAAGAAGACGCCTATACACCCGATGGTGTTTTCTAAACTCGGAATGTTTTTTAATGTTATGTTTTATTTAACGACGCTCGCAACTGCAGAGGTTATATCAGCGTCGCCGGATGTGCCGGAATTTTGTCCCGCAGGAGTTCTTTTATATGCCAGTAAATCTACTGGCATGAGCCTGTCGCATTTAAGCACACTTAAATGCCATCGACCTGGCCCGGAATCGAACCCGCAACCTTGAGCATAGAAGGCTAGCGCTATACCAACTCGCCAACCAGGTCGACCCGAATGTTCTGTAGTAGTTGATACGGCGTCGTTAAATAACCGACTTAAAAGAATGGACAGTGAAAGAACTGCTTCCGAGATAACCCGATTTGACTACATCGTTTCGGATGGGGTAGTCCTGTCTGAGGGCGCGCAGTGGACGTCGAAGCTGCCTCACATCTGAAGCCGCGTTACAGACCGCTTCATTGCGACAGCGGCCGGGCCGTGTGGGAACGGCGTGTCCGCGAACTTACCGGTAATATTTTATCATATTTAATCGACTCCATTGTTATTTGTACGACGATTTATTATCGTGCATTGGAAAATATGTAGGATTCGTTCTGTAACTTGCTCATAAATTTAATGACTGTCTTTATTTAATACAATAGATACGTTGACGCTGAAACCTCTTGCGGTAAGTTACGTGCAATATGACTGTATATTACGATTTAAACCAGTGATTTTCAACAGGGGAGCCGTGGCCCTCTGGCGATGATCAGAGTGGTTTGTGAGGGTAGGCTAGAACAAAAATAATAATAATAATAATAATAATAATAATAATAATAATAATAATAATAATACTTACTTACTGGCTTTTAAGGAACCCGAAGGTTCATTGCCGCCCTCACATAAGCCCGCCATTGGTCCCTATCCTGAGCAAAATTAATCCATTCTCTATCATCATATCCCACCTCCCTTAAATCCATTTTAATATTATCTTCCTATCTACGTCTCGGCCTCCCTAAAGGTCTTTTTCCTCCGGCCTCCCAACTAACACACTATATGCATTTCTGGATTCGCCCATACGTGCTACATGCCCTGCCCATCTCAAACGTCTGGATTTAATAATAATAATAATAATAATAATAATATAAATTTAATTATTCTCTTAATAACGTCTGTATTATTAGAAGAAATTCTATTAAAGATCTTGCTGTACTACTCGATTCTAAATTATACTTTCACGATCATGTTCAATATATTTATAATCATTCAATAAGAATGCTTCGTTTAATAAGGTCTATAACTTATTCTTTTTTACTCCAGAGTCTCTATTAATTCTATATTTTACTTTGATTCGATCTAAACTTCAATGTAGTCTGGAACTCCATTACTTCAACTGACTCGGTTAAATTGGAAAATATTCAAAGAAAATTTATTTCCTTATGTGCTTTTCGATATATACCCAATTCCTCTGACTTCAATTATGAGATTACCTGTAAATATTTTAACTGTTGTAGCCTTTATTCTAGACGTCAAAATCTTGATTATCAATTTTTTTGCAAAGTGATCAAGAGTGATATTGATTGTGAGTCTATCGTAAACAATATCAGCCTTCGTATTCCTACAAAAGGTTTAAGATTTAAAAAAATTTTTACAACAGAAATTCAAAATCACTTTCTCCAGTCTGTAGATGCATAAAATATGCCAATTTGCATGGGCACAATTTAGATCCTTTTAAGGTATAGTTTCGTTTTGATTATTAGTATTTACTGTTCTTGTTCTCAATTTTACTTATGTATGTTTTTGTTTATTTAAGATATTATTTACTTGCCGTACCCGTGCGCTTCGCTGCACCTGTTAGAAATAAATATAAAGTAATTACATAATTAAAATAGGACGTTTGATCCAGGGAACAACTTTTACAACAGCGCAAGACAATTTGCTTCGCTCATTACCCAATTTTTTTGCATTGCATTTATTGCATATATATTTTATGTATTTTAACACGATTCAATTGAGCATAGTTAAAATATGAATGATAAAATAATGGATTGCTAAGCTAACGTACTATTACTGCATACTAAATGAATACACTCTCGTTGTTCGTTAATTCTCTGAGATTAAAATGAGTGTACATAAATATTATTTTAAGAAATGCAGAAAACGAATGTACAAAATAGCCTATCAAATTTTCTTTGCATAAGAAGCTATTTTAATCTTACCTGTCCTCGATTTACTCAGACGTTACTGTAATAACATTATAGCATTATGTCCATCTAGAGAAACTACACTTTCCAATGGTGAAATAATAATTAATTGTACAAATCTGTTAATTTAGCTTCTGATATTACTTCATACATCATACATCATGTTTAATAGTTTTCGATTGTTGATGTCCAAGGCCCCTGTTTCGATTGTTGTTGTCCAAGGCCCCTTATAGACGAAGTCATTTGTTCTTAATTCATTGCACCGTCTTAGATGGCGTTATTTTAATTTTAAAACTCATTTATCTCATTAAATATCAGTCCTATCAAAATTTTGTAAAGAATAAAACTTATCGGAAATCATTTTCAAAGAAACGTTTGTTATGTAACATTTTTCATAAAAATCAATAATAAGCGAGATAATTCGATTTATTTAATTCAGGCCCCCTTATAACCCCCCTTTTAAATAAAGTATTTTGAATGCCATATAGCCTAAAATCTAAGTTACAACTAACTTAATTTATATTCCAATTTTCATATAAATCGGTTCAGCCATTATCGCGTGAAAAGGTAACAAACATACAGACAGACATACAAACAAAAATTTCAAAAATGCTGATTTTCGGTCTCAGGGTGGTTAATTATATATGTTAGGACCAATTATTTTCGGAAAATCGAAAATTACCAGAAAAATTTCGGCTACAGATTTATTATTAGTATAGATTTGTTTGTATCTTCTGTTTGTGTATTGTGCTGAACTATAATTGGCCTCTAGCACACAAATATTAATAATAAATAAATAATAGTAATAATAATAATAATAATAATAATATTATTATTATTATTATTATTATTATTATTATCTACTTTTTTTAAGTTCTGTGAAAATGTAAATATTCGACAATTTTTCGTTACATAAAAACATAATTGGATTGCTTCCTATTCAGATTGGTACCGAATTTCACATTAGTACTATGTTAGGTTCTATATTCTGCTCTGCATCTATGCCAGGGAGCCGCACTGATGTGAGGAAAAGCGGGCCCTCACCACTAAGAAAGTTTGATTTAGACTGGGTACCTTCACAGTGAGAATTAAACAAACACTACGAGCACACACGTAGCTTAATTGAATGAAACCATTAGCAGTGATACAAATAAACAAATTCATAATCATGAAATTAAACGTTCACCACCACCACCACCGTGATGGTATGGGTGATTGTCCGAAGCTGGTGCAATTAACCAATGACAAGACAAGTTATAATGACATTGATATCGGTTGTTTACTTCTACTCCGTACACATCCTGGATAGAGTATAAAATAAAACGTATGGAAGACAAGCACACAGGTTGAACCCTGAAGATACAGTAACTGTTGTGCTCGTTTAAAATCGTAATTTTAATGAAGATATGTGAAACTTAATAGGCATTCTGTAAATTCATTCATTAATTCATTCATAGTTTTTCCTGGTTGGCAAGTTGGTATAGCGCTGGCCTTCTATGCCCAAGGTTGCGGGTTCGATCCCGGGCCAGGTCGATGGTATTTAAGTGTGCTTAAATGCGACAGGCTTATGTCAGTAGTTATTTTAATGTACCGAAGTACATATGATATTTCCATGCAGATATTCTGCGTCATCATACGATGAAAGAGTAATGGAACGGAGAAACGGATATGCGTGATTTAAGACGGCGCTTATTCCGTCGGATCCCGGCCAACTAGTCACTCATATCGAGTGCACCTCAGCACATGTGTGGACTTCGGTCCTGCGTTCATAGACATCTATGACGTAGTGCAGAGGGCGGCCACCAGAGGGAACCCAAGAGTTGGAGCTTAATCTGAGACGATTCTGACCGGCGTCGGAGTTGTATCCGGTGTGGCTTAGTGGATAAAGCATCAGCACGTAGAGCTGAAAACCCGGGTTCAAATCCCGGCGCCGGAGAGAATTTTTCCGTTCCATTACTCTTTCATCGTATTATGTCAGTAGATTTACTGGCATGTAAAAGAACTCCCGTGGGACAAAATTTCGGCACATTCGGCGACGCTGATATAACCTCTGCAGTTGCGAGCGTCGTTAAATAAAACATAACATTTCATAGTTTTCTGCCCAAAGGCAGGTCTTTCGCTGCAAACCCAGCATCTCCAGTCTTCCCTATTTTCCGCCTTCCTCTTTGTCTCCTCATATGATCCATATATATTGTCGACCTGGTTGGCGAGTTGGTATAGCGCTGGCCTTCTATGCCCAAGGTTGCGGGTTCGATCCCGGCTAGGTCGATGGCATTTAAGTGTGCTTAAATGCGACAGGCTCATGTCAGTAGATTTACTGGCATTTAAAAGAACTCCTGCGGGACAAAATTCTGGCACATCCGGCGACGCTGATATAACCTCTGCAGTTGCGAGCGTCGTTAAATAAATCATAACATTTAACATTTCCATATATCTTAATTTAGTTTATCATCTGGTATATTCTTCCGCCCTGAACTTTTCTTCCCTTCTTATTATGCTTAAGTAATTGGGGGCGTGTGGAAGGATATTAAAATGAAAAATCGTTGCAATAATGACAGTAAATATTACTTTTTAACATTCAGCAAGTACCACAGATTAATAGTTGAAGTCTGTAGCTGTGCTTCCTTTCTTCCGTACTGTGGTAACGTTTCAGGGTGTTAGCGTTGAATGTCCTGCGCCACACAAAATGTTGTCACGCTGGCGCATAATCTACGTTGTTGAATGCCAGTAACTGTAAAAGAAACAAAAACTCTTTATGTAAATTAAAGAGTAAATACCTACATAGCTCTCTGCTACGTAAGTTATTTTATGGCATAAGCGTCATCATAGACAGAACAAAAAAGGAACAAAATGCAAAATTCGTTATCTTCATGAAAGATAGGCTACCTCCGAATTGGACTTGAACTCAAATTCTAATAATATTGAACAACGAGGTTAGATCCATTCATAGACATGGCATAAAATCATTCATAGAAGTGATATTATATCCATTCATATACGTGGTATTAGATCCAATTAGATCCATTCATATACGTGGTATTAGATCCAATTAGATCCATTCATATATGTGGTATTAGATCCATTCATATACGTGGTATTACATTCATTCATATACGTGGTATTAGATCCAATTAGATCCATTCATAGATGTGGTATTAGATCCATTCATATACGTGGTATTAGATCCATTCATAGATGTGGTATTAGATCCATTCATATACGTGGTATTACATTCATTCATATACGTGGTATTAGATCCAATTAGATCCATTCATAGATGTGGTATTAGATCCATTCATATACGTGGTATTACATTCATTCATATACGTGGTATTAGATCCATTCATATACGTGGTATTACATTCATTCATATACGTGGTATTAGATCCAATTAGATCCATTCATATACGTGCTATTAGATCCAATTACATCCATTCATATACGTGGTATTAGATCCAATTAGATCCATTCATATACGTGGTATTACATTCATTCATATACGTGGTATTAGATCCATTCATATACGTGGTTTTTCTCACAAATGTAGATAATGTTTTAACGTTATTGATTGGTAACTTGGGAACTGACGTTCTGTTAATTTTTTTGTTTTTCACATACGAGATGAAGTATTTTTTTTAGAAAATAAATAATACTTCTACATCGTCAGTTACCATTACGAAGATCGCACAGTCCATAGTATCCTCTAGGAAAGATGGCGGTATATTCCCATTTAACAACTAATTCTTAAATAATAAATTAATAAATAACCTGCCTTCAAATAGAGAATGATCTTCGGGGCCTAGAAAAAAGAGATAATTTTAGAAATAAAAAACAAAACTTATAAAATAGTGAATTTTACATAGCATTTACACTGCGGAATAACCTATGAAAACATTTTAACAGAATACAACGTATTACCTAATCGGTATACACAAATTAACTATTAAAATATAAATTATATTGTAAAATATGCAATGGATTCTTAATTTAAGTAGAACTTGGTCAGTTTCAGAAGTTTGCGTATTTTAAGGATTTAAGTAAATTTTGAAACCGAACCTCTAGCTCCAAATATTAACCCGATGGTTGTACAGTTAGATAGAGTGGACAGGTTCATACATATACTTGTGCTTTGCCTTCTCTTGATCTAGTGCTGCACTTGCCGTTCAGAATGGACAGTTGGACCTAGATATTCCTTTTCGCTTTATTATTTTCTGTAATTCATTACCCGTCCAATTTTACGGTTGTGTCATATTTATGAATAGTGTTGGTTTGTCTCTGTTTAATGTAGTCAGATGCCCCCAGTGTCATTGTTGTATACTGGAAAATATATTTCTTCGTCGTTAGTCTATTACAGCGGTGGCGAAAATGTCATCGTGCGCCGAGCCACTGTGTAACCTGCAACGTGCATAGCACCTATGGAGGGAGGCGGACACCCGAAGGGGAAGTCAAGCAACTGTCTGACTTATTAACGGATTTAATTTTCCTTAGTCAAGCACTTAAATATAATTTTATATAGTATAAGGTTAGAAACTAATGTTTAGTACGTGTAACGAAGAAAGAAATGGACAAAAAAAAAAAACAAAAACAAAAACATAGGCCAAATTATCACAACCTAAAATTAACTGTCTTCAGAAAGTCTCTGCGACAGAGTTTCAAAATCAGGAATTATGTCACTTACTGCCAGTCGTAGTTGATCACGAAGGTATTTGTCTGTCAGTCGTGATCTAAATTTGGTTTTTACTATTTTAATTGTTGAAAATAACTTTTCACAAACGTAAGTTGTAGCGAACATGGCTTCAACAGAGCAAGCGAAAGAACGAAGCTTCGGATATTTATTTTTTGGCAAAGATTTGAAAGTTCAACATTTGTCAAGTCCTTACATCTAGCTTTCATTTAACATCACATTGTATATATGTGAGTTTAAATTGAAGATCTAACGGCATTATTCGTACATCTGCTGAAAAAGGATTGATGTACAGAGATGATAATAATAATAATAATAATAATAATAATAATAATAATAATAATTCACCTTTTAATGTTTCATGTAGTGACATGTAGTATAATGCCGTTTTATGTTATACAATCGTTTTCCTCGTAATACTTGTGAACAAATCATACATTTAATATTCTCACCATATTGGCAACAGAAAAATGCGTCCTCCCATCCTACTTGGAACTTTCGTTTTTGTAGAGGTACATGGTTTCGAGAGAGACATTGCGACGATACGCCACTCACAGGTCAGAGACAAATAAGCAAATGGAAGGAGTTTGATTCCAGTGAGTGAGAGGGTGAGGGTTGGGGACGGCAGGAAGTAAGAGAAATGCACAGCTATCATTGCGAGCCACAATGTGCTCGTGAGTCACATTTTCGACATGTCTGGTCTATTACATTAATTAACAGCGTCAGGCGATCAAATGGGCGCGAGAGAACCTGGGTCGGGCCCCGCAGTTCCGAGGCTGACAGTGGCACTCGACCTGGAACTTCTCTAGTACGACCTGCTGAATGGATTTCAGTATCTTCCCTTTCACTTTCAAACTGAATCTGGAGAAAATAACAAAATTGCTCTGAACAAAATAATGTACTGTAGACACGCGTTACTGTGCGGCAACCTACCGCTTTGCAGTGCACGCGTCGTCCAAGTATTGCTGTGCGACATGTGGGGACATATCGAAGTTTCAGTTTACCCCATTCACAATGAAAATTAAACATAACCGTAACATAAACACAGAAGTTTGCGCCCAGGCTACCAAATGGGATCATTCACAATGATTCACATAAGCATTGACATTAACATTACCGTAAGACGTTAACTTGAAAGTTTGCAAACTCCAAACTTTCATGCTTATGCTTACGTGATTTGCAAACAGAACACAATCGTGGAGCGCTGAAGTATACGACAGAATATGAGGAAATGGCGTCGTTGTTATGTTTCTATGGTTACCAAGTATGTTTGCTGTTATGTTTATGTTCCCATCATGAATGATCTTGATTTTACCGTAACGTTTATATTCTTAAGTTAACGCTAACGTTATGTTTAATTTTCATTGTGAATAAGCTTTTTTACTGTTTTTATTTATTTATTATCAGGTTTTACATCTTCCTCTGCCCATTTTCAGAATTCCGTACCCTTCCTCAATTCTTCTCTATTCTCCCATGCCCCATTATTATTCTGTTTGGTTATTTAACGACGATATATCACCTGCTATGTTATTTAACGTCGATAAAATTGGTGATAGATGGTATTTGGCGGTATGAAGCTGAGAATTCGCCGTACTGTTGGGGAAAACTTCGGAAATAACCCAGTCAGGTAATCAGCCTAAGCGGGAATCGAAACCAAGGCGTTACCCTTTGCTACCAGCTATAAAAGTACTTTTTAAATTTAGATTAAAATTTCTTTGTCAATAACGTCTGTGTTAATTTCTTGGAACCAACGCCATATTAACAGAAAATGCTTGTAATTACGTATCATATTAATGGGATAAGAAGTTAAAAACTAGGCCTGTGTGTGGAAACTGCAAATATACTGTAGGTGGGGTAAATTTGATCACAAAATTTAAAAAAATTGAACTGTATGATATCAGTTCTATTTGTGACTTAAATAATAAAAAAATACTTAATAAATTTATAAAAAAATAATGAACTTTAAAAGCATGATCAGTGCTTATGATGATTGAAATATTTTTTTAACGGTCAAATTTACCCCACTTTACGGTATGGAAAGTGTTAACTAAAAAATCACCCTCCCTCCCCAGCAAAAACTGAAATGACGCCCTTGCAGCACAGTATGTCTACGAGGTACAGAGCTGCAGGTTCGTGATATTGCCGTCAGATGTCACGATATCAGCCGTTAGTGCGCGTTATTTGTGTGTTAACATAGGAAAGTAAATAAATGTCATTGTGCTTGTCAAGTTCTCGTTTAGTGCAACATTGTTTCAAAATAAGCTTCATAGAAATTTGTAACTGTCATTATAGTCAGTCAGTAATAATTTATTTGTTTGGACAAAGAAAGTTGTTTGTCACCCAGTAGTAAGTACTTGTGAAATTCACACAAGATATCTTAATTAAATTTTACAAACTTCATTCCTCTAATGGACTTCAGACATAGATGGTTTTTCTCTTTTGTCCATAGAGAGGAAAGCAGAACAATTTCTCATTTTCTACGGGGACATCATTTTATTTTTACTTCAATTTGTATTGTACCTGAGTTTTTGAATGCACTTCACTCCCACCCTTCTACTAATGAAGTTCCAACTGTCTTCCACACAGAATCAAGGCCGCATATAATAAACATCACTGAGTTAGTGAGTATAGTACGTTCCGGAAATATGTTCGCGTTTTCCAGTGACGAAAGAGCTTTCAATATTGAATCATGTTTTCGCACAGGTACTGTCCGTTTCCCTACGCCGCATCCCTATTTCCCCCACCTGCTTCTGCTCGCCCCTCTGTAAAAGCTGGGCTGTCTTACTTAGCTCTTTTCTGAAAACATTAATTTCTGTTAGGAATTGGACGTTTACGTAATATTATACAACTGTTTAAAATAACTTAAATAAAAGGGCCTCGTTAAGTAATTAACTGTCACGTGATTTCCCCCCTTTCTACGATCCTGCGGCATAACCACTTGGACGGACAGTAGATAGCATGTCTGTGTAATTTTATCCGTGCGGGTCGGGCAGAAGTGAAGATTGAATTTACAGTACGTAAGGTACTCTTTTATAGAGTAGGTACAGAATTATTTCAACATGAATTACTAGTACGAAGGACGAAACTGGCAATTGGAATTAGATGCAATAGTCTATAGTGCGATAATATGCACATTAGAACTGAAGCCTGTATCGAAATGAACGGCCACCATTTTCAAAAATGTGTTTAAATATCCATATTATGATTATTTTTCAATTTAACTTCATTCTCTATATTGTACGCTAATGTGCTGTAGGCAGTATAATATACACTGCATAATGAGTACGTCCGAATGGACAGCTCAGTTCGTGAGTAAAAGCACTTATTGTTAATACTGTACTGCATTTTGATTAAACGAAAACCTAATGAAAATTATCAAACTCAAAATCGCGAAATTTCCTAGTTTACGTAAATGGATGAACTACTTTTCTTCCCTCCTATACCTAGTAAAGTGATTTGTTTGTGTTTTACGCCAGTATCATCGAACTCCAGCCGTGGAAGGGGGTAGCGAACGGTGTTTCCGGTTCTCTAAAGGTATAGCCAGGTTAATATTAAAAATGTTAGTAAAAATAAAATGATGTCCCTGTATAATGCCTGACCGGACGCAGAAAACACACGTGAAAAGCAGGACATGCCCGGCAAAATCGCTTGCACCGACTGTACACAGGCTACAATCATTCTCGCAGTATAGAGTTCTGCCGAATCACCATGCGTGCTATCTGCAGCTCAGCGTTACGTCTTCGTCTTCTGTTTCTGTCCTTCGCAATGATTCTGCAGACTCACTTGACGTCGCTTTATCTGTCCTGGATGTGAGACGAGAGGCTATTTGCTTACAGTGTGTAAGCATGCAGTTCAATTGCCAGTTGTAAAAAAAAAGTAGTTAGATAAGCAGTGTTCGAATTGAAGGGGATGGGAAAGCGGGAAAGTTCCCCCTTCTGGATTTTATTTTCCCGACTTCTGCATTCCTGTGTTCATTCCCGACAAGCGGGAAAAATTGTCTTTCCTTATATTTCAATATTATTTGTACCACATCTATCTGAATAGAGATATGTCGTATACAGCGTTCCATCATACGTCACAAAACCTTGCTTAATAGCAGTGGCGGCTCGTGATAAAATATTATGTGTTCACAATTTTGTGTTCCAAAATCGAAGAGAATTTGAAATCGTACGTTTTTAGTCTATGAAATGTCATGATTCCAATGTTTCACTGTCGAAAAAAACCCGTATATAAACTCAAAACAACATATAATAATAATAATAATAATAATAATAATAATAATAATAATAATAATAATAATAATGAAACCTAGTCTTTTTATTTCCAATTTTTCCTGGAAAACCAGTTTACCCAGTTCTTTACTCTTCAAAATTACTTGAAGAGAGTTCATTGTTTACGTTTGTTAAAAATTAATACATAACACAATTTACAAAAGCGTGTGTTCAGTAATATATTTTGATTCACAACACACTGGTTCACTATAGCCTGTACCAGTACTCTAATCCCATTTGCATAGATTGATTACTATAAATACATGCCAGTAAATATTATTCTTAAATAATATACACCACCATACAGATATTTAAATTCATACCACCATCACATTCAGCCAGCACGTCTTTGAAAGCCAAACTATGCTATATGCCGACACTGAAGTATAGTAATTCACAAACTACACTCTCGTAACAGCACTGTACACACATCCACATAAAGTAAACGTTCCGACAAGTGAGATGCTGACACCTGCAGGCTAGAATACAGACTAGTAAATTTCCTCCTCGAGATATAGCACGTAAACGATAGGCATCGATGCACCTGACATCTGTAGGATAGATTCACTGTTCACTTAACGCTTTGTGCTCTTGACGAGTCATAAGCGGCCAGCGAAAGACAATTTTCTCCCGCGCATGCGTGAAATTTCTGTAACCTTCTTGAAAAGAGCACGGCTTGTACGTGAACGCATGTTGCCAAGTTTACATAAGAAGTTTATGCAAGATTATGCGGGAAGTTTAAGGTATTAAATAATAAAACTAGTCGTGCATTAATGGAAACAAGGTGTTCGCGTGCTCTTGTGCTCTTATTGACGCACCGCCACTGCTTAATAGTTGTATGTCTGGCAACTCTGTATGTAAAGGATTGATTCAGGTTGACTCCGTTTTCTAGAAGATAATCACGTAAGCGCCTTGGCAGTTCGGCAACTGTTCCAACAGGACGGCGTGTCTCGTAATCAAGTGGCGTTTAATTATTTCTGGGCTTGGAAACAGCATCTTGTTTACATTTCACTTATCGAGGTCAAGGAGGTCTCTGTCAACTGTCTCCACATTGCGATAGGACAACGTCAATTATTGTGTAATGTAATTCATACCTTCACCGTTTGTATTAGAAGAATCGAGTTATATTTCTGACAACAGACAAAAATCTGAAAGAGAAAGCTGCAATACTGCAGGTAGAACAAAATTCCGTGCCACGAAGAATGCCTTTTACACGTTCAGTAACAATTCAGTGCCTTATCGTTTTACCATTACACTTCGCTTTGTAGATTTTCTCCAGCTGTCATTTACAAGGACTACGGAAGTATTATTTTAGTATCATCCAAATTTAATTTTTTGCATTGCACACAAATGACATTCAGTAATTCAGAAATCTGGCTTCATTGAATGGTTTACGTAATTACCTTTGCAGAAATTTCCAGGACATCTATCTCTTTGTACATATCCATGGCAACTGAAATCACAATTTTATTCAGATGGCAGAAAAAAAAGTTCAAATTTGTTGTACAGTGATAATTGTCCAAATACATGACCCGCATGGCATTAGTGAATCTGATGTTAACAGGTGGGCTATCCTGCCTCAGACGTGACAGCCCGGTGAAGAAGGAATCGTTCTAGCGAGAGAACAGCACTTGTGTGCAGTAAGTGGAGTTTGCGTTATCGAGTAGCAGTGGCGCCAATTTATATGGGCCCATGGGACTCGAACCCACCCAATAATTTGCCGTGTTATTATCATTATGAACTATGAGATTTATTTATTTTAACTTAACGTCAAGTGTTCGTACCCACCAAATGTTTTACAAAAGTTGACGCCACTGTCGACTAGGATATGCCATCTCGTGAATGCGACGTAATGTATCAGACCATCAGACTTTACAGAGAACTCTATTTTAAGGGTTGTATTCATAGACGACACTTTGGACCAAAGTTGACTTTGGAAAGTACAAAGTCACCATTTTCCTATTCACAGTCGACACTTTGACGAAAGTAAACTTCGACCGTGACTTTACTTCGAAGTCGCCGAAAATCTAGACTTTGACTTTCGTTCGCGGATATGAGGAAAATGGCTGATATTTGGGAAATTGTTATATTTGCCGAGAAGATTGATAACATCCAGGAAATTATTGAAGCGCCTCATGTTTCTCGGCGTATTATTAGACATGTGCAAAACTCTGTTGAATTTTATAGACATAATGAATTCAAATCAAGATACAGATTTGAAAAATGGACCGTATTAAATAATATCCACGATTCAATATGCACTGACGAATAATAGAATAATAAAAAGGATTACCTGTTCCATTAATAATAGTCTTATTTCACTTCGATATTGCTCTATAGGTATAAGGATTAATGATTTACTATTGATTAATGATTTACTATTGATTTTGTATATTTAATTGTATTCTATATATATGTCTTCACCAGTTCTAGTAGCATGTCTCTCATAATCTGTCATTGGTGGCATCTTCTTATCTTTCACGTCTTCACAATTTTATTATTTTACATTGAAATAATTGTATGATACTGCAACAATCGCTTAACGTCTGCCGATGTTCAATTGTTTCACTGATATGAGACTCAAAAGATGGCTTTTATTGTGGCAATGCCTACTCTACTTCAGCTATTCATTAATTTAATTAATTTAGAAGGCCATGATTGTGATTGCCAACATTAGAACAAGATTGTCAAATCTCGACTTACCGAAGTCAAAGTCAAATTCTCAGAAGTATTGTCTATGAATAGGACTTTCAACAAAGTTAAACTTTACTACGAAAGTCGACTTTGGGAAGTCTTCATCCAAAGTCTCGTTTATGTATACAGCCCTAAGACGAAGATGTGCTGTGAAAGTTAATACAATAGCTTGTTCCGTGCATTTCATCCCTGAGGCCGATGATGCTAATTACAAGAATTATCGCGAGGTGTTGCTACATACGATGATGTTACGGCGCATTGCAAGTCATCGGCAAGCGGAGATGGCCTTGCCCTGTCTGATTTCAGGAGCAAGAAACGAAATACGCAAAGGGTTTAATTTAATTGTTCAATCAATTGATTCATACGTCACGCCAAACTCGAATCCCCGCTGTTGACGTGTGACGTAATGAGCAAATTAGATTGCATCTGTTTTTTTTTCTGCTTATAGAAAAAGTTCGTAAAACAAGAGCGGGTCGAACGCGCAGTTAAATGAAACCCAGATGAGCATAGCAAGTAGCGTGGGGCGCTTATGGCAGATACTGTTACTGCAAACACAGTGTCCCCTTATCTACTTGGAAATCATCCTATAAAATTGTATGATTAGAACTTTCTTGTGTTAAATATTATTAACGTACCTTGTTAACATGTTTCGACCTATTTTCGGTCATCTTCGGAACTGATCGTTGTTGGTCTTGGCGCCTCTTGTTTCCTGTGAGGGTGCGTTCGTAGTGTAGAGTCAAAGAGTGCATGTGTTTTGAAATTCAGTTGTGTGTTGAGAATGTCGTTGGGGTATGTTTTCGTGTGTCTGTATATTTCATATTGTTCTAGTGTGTTTAGTTTCTGGCTTTTTGGTTGGATGTGTAGTATTTCCATGTCTGTGTTGATGTCTTTGTAGGTGTGGTTGGCATTTGTGATGTGTTCTGCATATGTGGAGGTGTTTTGTAATTTTGTTATGGCTGTGATGTGTTCTTTGTAACGTGTTTGAAATGATCTGCCTGTCTGTCCTATGTAGAAGTTGTTGCAGGTGTTACATTTGAGTTTGTATACGCCTGTGTGGTTGTATTTGTTTGTTTGTGTGTTGAGATGTTTTTGTAGATTGTTATTTGTTCTGTATGCGATGTTGTAGTTCAATTTCTTGAATGAGATTGCAATTTTATGTGTGTTTTTGTTTTCATATGTTAGTTAGTTAGTCAACAAGGTACGTTAATAATATTTAACACAAGAAAGTTCTTATCATACATATTCCGAAGTAATACAGTGTTAAAAGTTGTGTAATCAAGATGTATATAAAATTGTATAAGCCATGTTGCTAACAAGTGTGCTGTCTGTCTCAGCACTCATTGAACCCGTGTTGTTAATGATACAGTAAAAGAATGCAAAGTTCAGCGGGTGTCTCCCGAACATTTTGAGGTAGGGAACTTGAGATCTGCAAAGCCAGATTAAGACGATTTCGCTGTAAATATGTGGGTTAGCATTGTAGACTACAAACCATCTCATTGGACCATATCTCATTCTGAACGCCTACATGCACTCGTGTACTTGCTGTTCGTGCCAGAGTTGTTGCTGGACTCACTCTTTGCTGTCCATGAGAGGAAGTGGCTGCACCGCCTCACTTCTGTGTAATGTCCGCAACCATCTGGATGATACATTTCCTGGTCGGTGGATTGGAAGGGAAGGCCCTATTTATCCTGCGAGGTCACCCGACATGAATCCACTTGATTATTTCCTATGAAGATTGATACCTGAAATCACTTCCTGTAAGGAGTCAGTATACACGGGCATGGAATTAGTTGTCAGGGTTGTAGCCGTCTGTGATGTGATTAAAAACACGTCAGGGATGTTTGAAAGGGTGCGGCAGAATTCGTACGTCGATGTCCTGCTTGTATTGATGTTGGTCACCGTCATTTGAGCAACTGATGTGAGGAACAAAATGGTACGTTGTTAACGTAGGTTTGTAAGTGATATGAACAGAATTTTAAAAAGTAACAATTGTATAATATAAATAAGAAAACAGTAATCGATAGCGATAGACATGTTTAAGCTCATATCTCCTTAATCTGGCTTCTCAGACCCCAAGTTCTCTGTCTTAAAATGTTCTGTTCAGCATCCCCTATCTCTTATGTAATTTTTGCGCGCTTTTACTCAATTACCCTGTATTAGGCTCAACGTGTGCAGTATTTTTATTGTTAAATGCGAGGTCCGGCTTCCTATCCCGGGCACGCCTGGGATTTTTCATTGAAAACTACCTAGTGATGCTTGTGGCGAACCTGGTTTTTCTCGGAGTTCTCCTTATTCTTGTGTTAGGCCTTCACATCACGACACCGATCCTCCCTACTTCTTACCTCTCGAGAAGACCCAATTCCTCTCTGTCAAGACCACTAAACTTGAACTATACAACAGCGTTCAAAGGAAGCGTTCAGATCATCTGTTTCCACGCAACCAATACTTCTTCCCGCACTCCTCTACTTGAACCTCACCGCTGAAGATTCCCCTTTCTGTCAACATGACTATCTTGTGTCCTGGAGCTGTTCTGTGTTTTCCTTATTTATTTCTGATCAGTTGATCATTTTCTGTACTCCTTCCTACTCACTGCTGGTAGCAAAGCATTTTCTTTTTGGTATCCACTTGATTTCTGCACATAAGACTTACGTATTTACATTTTCATTGAGGAGAACATTTAGGGTCGATTTATAAAACGAGTCTAGACCACGGCCATGGCTTTAAACCGGTTTGGATTTATAAAACGAGGTCTTTTTCATTTTTCTGAGCCATGGCTCGAAACCATGGTCTGAAGCAGAGACCACGGCTGGGGCAGGTTTAAAACCACGGTTTCATGTATACAAGATGGAGGCAGTATATCAGCTGAATGATTATCAAATGAACATTTATCTCTACGGGCATTAAATCTCCGGATTAGAGTGATGGGAGACAGGAATAATCCTTTGTAACTATATAACGACGATAATTTCAGGCGAATATTTCGATTTTCGAAGGAATCAACGCAAAATTTAGCAAGAATGCTAAATAATAATAATCTGCAACGAAATGCAAGAGGCTGCGGGTTGTCAATTTGTTGACACCTTCTTGTTGCTTTGAGGGAAGTAGGATATAATATTTTATATTAATTATACCTTCATGTCTATAAGACGATATAACTTAATTCTTAGTCTTTACAGTGGTTTTGGACATTTTATTTAATACTCGAAATTGATGTGAGCCTATAAGAATATGAAGCAAACGTGATTTTGTCTTCTTATTTTAAGTTTTATGCTACTGAGGCTTTCCCCATAGTAAATTAGTATAGGCCTGTGTGAAAATATGTAGAACTACACTACATTTTCGTTTCATATGAAATCTTAATCCAGCTAATATTTAGGTTATTAATTCCTTAGAATCGGGTTTGCAGGTAGTTAATGTTGGTAGTAGTTATGAACAAATGATAAACTACAACATGAACGCTCGATTTGTGCTAATTATTTGGGCAATATCATTCTGGTATCTAAAAATCCGTTTCCTATTAAATACTAAATAATGCTAGTATTTTAAACGCACATATATTCTGTAAATTAGTAAATATAACAATACCTTAGCTGAGAAGAAAAGAATGTGACTTGCTGCAATTGAATAAAATTATTAATCCGATGTTCATTTATTTCTAATATCGACTGTTTACAACAATAAAAATCGATTCTAAGCTGCGTTGCCATATATAAAACCCACAAACCTCGGGTTCTTCTCAAGCCGCGTCTCGACTTCGTTTTAGAAATCGCATAAGGATTCAGACCTCGATCGCGGTCTAAAAGCCGAGGTTCGGAACCAGGATTTCTTCCGTGTTTTAGAAATCGACCCTTAGGGTTTCGAACCGTATGTAGTCGCAACGCTGTAGTCCTGGAAAACTTCTAGTGCATTGCTGCCAGAGTCCGTTTTATAATGTTAACAAATTACAAATTGACAATTTACAAGTCACAAGTGAAAGATTACAAATGCTTGTAAACTCTGTTACACAGTGCAGCCTTATTAATTTGTAGTTTGAGAAGCTTTACAAAATCGGGTAAAGAAACTAATAATGGGAGTTTTCATTATGCGTTGTTATCAGGGACAGCTACGAAAAATCTCTAAGGAGCACAGCTACACCTGGAGTCTTCTGATGTTAATGGGCTTAAATAATCTATACTAGAATAAAATACGAACATTCCATTGACAGTATTCTCAAACTCCAGCTCGAGTAATTTTTCATCTAGTCTCTTCCTGTAAAATGCTGTTATCCTTCAGTAGTTCTAAATTATACTTTGGTTGATTTATTAAATTTGTTTTATTATTGTAATATTATCCTCTCATCTACGTCTCTTTAATGCTAGGATTGCATAAATAAATTTAATAAATATGTATTTGTTTCCCTTACGCATAATTTCTTGCACTCACAAACTTTACACACTTAAAGACACTTGTAGAAAATGTGCTAGCTTTACAAGTAAAATTTGCACGTTTGAAAAATCATCCAAGTGGTGCAGCAGCAGTTGCGGAATTCCCACCGCTCAGCGTGACTTTCAGGAAGGCTTGCGCTATCTGTGCTGTAATCTTGAGTTTCCAGATTGTTACGTAATGTAAACATACGCGTATGATTGTGTGACGTATTTAATGTGGATGGGGTTGGTCTAAGGAAAAATGGCGTGGCCTACTGAAAACCTGGACACTCGGAAAGTGTGGGTTGGAATTTAGGCAGTGTGCCCAACTCCAGAAACAAGAAATCCGCTACGGATCTGCCAAAATTCCGCTACATTCCGCTATGGTTATGAATCTGGAGCAATCAGAAATATGTCAAAGGATAATAAGAATAGGTTTTATTGCGTTTCCTGACGTAATTTATATTGTTTGAAATTCAAAGCTGTGAATTATATTAATTTTATTTCATATTTATTCAGAAATGCTTAAACTTTAAGAAACACGTATTTTTTAAACAAATATTAGTTGGGCCTAGTGATATTATTTTATTGAATCATATGTATTTTATAAAGACAAGTCTGAAAGCAAGTTGCTGTGCTTATTCTTCTTTCTGTAATAACTAATGACATAACTATACATTTTAATTCAGCTCTGTTATAATTTTTTTAAGTGGAAATATATGTAGGATTAATAAGCATATTCTAATGTATTTATTTACTTACACACACACTAGAATACACAATGCATAATGAATTTGACAGAGTTGGATGATGAATGCTGAGAAGGTGACACAAATGAAGGGAACACGGGAAAAACGATCAAGGTCCATAAAAAATCGAAATTGAGTTAATAATGCTATCTTATAGTGGAAAGGAAGTACTATCATGTGGTCTAGCAAGTAATAAGAAATCATCGTTCTTGACATTCCACTACGTCAGTTTCTATTAAATAAACACATAACAAAGCATAAAGTGCTTAAACTTTAAAATTCGTTTTTCTCGAAACTTTCTAAAATGGACCTTGATCGTTATTCCCGTGTACCCTTCAAATGTAACGAGCTATTTACCTTCCATGCTGTGATGATCTCAGTCATAAATATAATATTCAAGATTGGAATGTCATTGGACTTATGTTTGATGCGCGAGGAACAATTCCCAAAATTACATTGGAGATCCTCAGAAAATTAAAGGTTCCGGAAAAGACTCTTCAGACAATTGCATCAACCATTTTAAAAATCTTCATTGAACATCATCGATCACCATCTCTATTCATCTTTATAATATTCAATGTATATTATTTATTTTCAAGAAATTTTTATCGTTTTGATAGCTACCACATCTTGTCGCAGAATATTCTTTTTTAAAATTTCATTATGTATTTTATAACATTAATTTACATTTTATTTTTTGTTCATTTGAATTGATTAGGATGCCGATATTTTAAATCCAAGATTTGGACGGCTATAATTATGATCGAGTATGCCTCTACTGCTGAAAAAGTCTTTTTTTTTTTTTGATACAAAAATTAATCAGATTTCTCCCTCAGGTGAATCCTATGAAGTTGATGAGGTTTCATTATCATTAATTTGTTGGTTGAATCTCCTGATACGATTATCACCAAGTTTATAGTCTCAAAACATATTATATTTGTATTTTTCAGATCTAATTTTATTCTCAGTAAAGCACTTACAATGGCAAGTGACAGTCTATTTGTTACAGTTGGGAAAACAATGATACAGTATTTTAAGCATTAACGCCATTTGTGAGGCAACAGAGTTACGCAAAATCTTGTATAAAAACGAATATATATATATATATATATATATATATATATATATATATATATATATATATATATATATGTGTGTGTGTGTTTTTTTCACAGAATATACATAACTTTTTTTTTTTTCGTTGTTGGTAACTCTATAGCATCTGTTAGATGCTTTATGGTTGTGCTAACAGATGGAGTTACTTGTCAACAATGTGACGCTGAAACGTGTGTTCGGGTTATTGCCCTGCGACAGTCCTGATGTGTTTTTATGTTTGTGATGATTGGTTAATTAATATTAACCCGGCACACTCATAATCACACTCACATTCATATAAATACACAACTTTATGCTTGTAAAATAAATTTCTTAAAATTCCGCTACGCGTAGCGGAATTCCTCCACAGCGGGGCACACCGGATTTTGGAATGAGTGGCTTGGTGGTTATTTTCATAACCGTACTGTGACTTGCTTCCAGCCTGCTGTACCAAGTCAGACGTCGCACTCTAATCTCGGCCAAGGTCGCAGCAGCTCAAAGTCCATCCAGCAGGTGTAGTCAGTTATCAGTCCGTCACTCCGCCGATAGATATAGCGCGCCAGTGTCTAACACAACACAACACTACTTGACCGAGTATAGTGAGGGTCACGTAAGAACAGTTCCTAAACAGCAAATATTGCCGTCTTGTCAGCAGTGTTGCCAATTCAGCAGTTTTCCAGCTAAATCTAGCTGTTTTGGATAACCATCTCGCGGGTAAAATTATATTATCCCGTTTAGCGGGAATACTAGCGGTTTTTAATCTTTAAAATTTCTGAAATTAAATTCATATTAGCATTATAAGCGGCTTTCATAATTACGTTTAATTCGTTCAATGTGTGTTTTGTGAAATAATGAATGTGTTAATGTAGTGATAATTCCATATTATTATGTTACCGTTAAAACCCGAAATCCGTCAAAACCAATTTCAACTAGTAAAAACTAGTTTAAGCAAATAAAGATAGAAAGTGAGTTTTCCTATAATGTAGAATCAATGTCAGGTTAGGTTTAGTTTGTTTAGGTGTTTGTTTGGTTAAAAAAAACCTATATAAACCAAACCTAACCTGTCATTGATTCTAGATCTTACGAAAATTCGCTTTCTATCTAAACTAGTGGCTTGTGCAGAAAATGCTGCTGCAAACTAAGTTCGTTAGACGTTCAAATAAAAATTTTTCAGATTTATTTTCAATGAAGAATACTTGTCTTTTTGATAGTTATTTGCTTCCATAATAATGAAACATACTCCCTCTGAGTGGATTTTTTTAGGCCAAATACTTTTTCTTGAACCTATCCAACTTCAGTTTTTGAGTTTCAACGCGAAAACGCAAGTATCAATGTCAGGACGATAGCAGTAGCTATTTCAGGTCATTGTGAATTGTAGGCAAAAGTTAAAAAAATGTCAGGTTTGCTAAGCTTTCGAACAATAGCATTTTCGTATAGCTGCTGCATGTAGAACTTGAAATGTAGAGCGTAAAATCATTTTAACCTACTAAGAGATCTTGCTGAAATGATCTGGAGACTACAAAATTTTCTAGGCCTCTTATTTTATCAGTAAGTAATACGTTTTGATCTTTCCTTAGGAACTGTAATTTTTGCGCTCTCTCGAGCCAATACTGAAGACAATGACACATATCAATATCTACACTACACCGCCATTAAGTATATGGAAAAAGACCCAATCCCACTGGGTTAAGAAGTATAAAAATATTTAATTTTTAATAACAATATTATTATCTTAAGTTTTGTAGTTATATATAGCAACCACTCAGTAAATTATAGAAATGAAGATCTAAATTAAGATATTCTCTACATTTACTTACATAACCTCAAAACGTTTCACTTTCATGTCATCAATATAGCATCAATATTATGTACAATTAATGAAAAATAGACGCATCATCATATTAACTATAATAATATTTAATTCCTAATGGTAATAATGTCATCAAACCACCTCAAGTTTCGTAGATTTGAATATCCAATACACAGCTTATTCAGAAAATTATACACTGCAGAATCAGTTTTTAATAACAAATTGAATTGAGCTCTAAATATGTCGGCAATCCTGCAGGTCATGGCCTTCGTGTAATAGCCTATTGTTTATTGTAGTGTGTGTTTTGTTCTGAAATTCAATCAAGTCGGCCGTGATTCAATAAAATTAGTTCTCAAAACTGACAACAGATGGATTTTGGAAAATAGGAAAATTGACATTTCAGTGAAAACTACTACTTTTCCGAAAAACTTTGGATGCCAGGCATGAAAATGAGGGGTCACTCATTAAAATCCGTTAAGCCGTTTTCCCGTAATTTCCATTACCAGTTCAAATTATATATATATATATATATATATATATATAGATTTTAAAATTTTGGGTTTTAACGGTAACAATATAGT
Source organism: Periplaneta americana (assembly GCA_025594305.2). NCBI lineage: Eukaryota > Metazoa > Arthropoda > Insecta > Blattodea > Blattidae > Periplaneta > Periplaneta americana. The sequence continues at coordinate 156,591,475 of JAJSOF020000015.1, forward strand.
GCAATAAGAATTTAAATATGTTGTGTCTGTGATAAAAGTGTTCAAAATTGCTTTATAGCGCCACATTAGCAATGAAAAAGTGTGCAATATTCGTTACATTGGCGGGCGGATGTCGTTACACTGGCGGATGGATGCTCTATCTTGACCGTTATTATTATTATTATTATTATTATTATTATTATTATTATTATTGAATAATAAGTATACATTAAAATCTAGAGATATTTACTAGAAAATCGCGGGTTTTCGAAAGTCATCTAGCAGTGTTGCCAACGGTTACCCCAGATCCTACGAACTGAATGACATCTGCTTACCAGGGGCGGACGCAAGGGGGGGGGGGATTAAGGGGATATATCGCCTCCCGGAATTTTGAGAAAAATACGAAACTAGAAACAAAAATAATATTCATTTTAATTCCTGAATGTACATAGGATTTAGAGGATTTTCCACGTAAATTCTGTTCCAAGAATTGCAGGGAGACAAATACAGCGTTCTGTTGAAATAATAAGCATAGAGGTCAAGTCGTAGCAGCAAAGCCTTTGTGACTTAGCGATAATGCTCTTCTCGTTACAAAGACCGGGCTTCGAATCTGTACAGGGTGTAACAGAACCTAACCGACAAACTTTGAGGCCACACAGAGAGAATAATTTGATATATAGGAACATATGCTCGAAGACACGCCCTTAAGGAGCTAGTGTCAGAGGTGCGGTAATTTTTTTTTACAGAAATGAAATTTAATTTCCCATGCATGTTTCGACAATTTACAACAGCTGTTAAAATTACATACAGTATCGGTAGCTCGTCACATTTTTGACGCCTTCTCAGCATTCATCCAACTCTGTCAAGTATGGTGGGGATGTTGAATGGTAAGACGAACTGAAGATGCATCACACAGATCAATAATAAACTGCAGCAGTGCAAAGATATGATAAGGGCTTAAAACGCACACTGACGCAATATTTATTTATGCGTCTAATGGCTAATAAATGATATTTACTATCACTGACTGAGGGGAAAAACAAGAAAGTGGTGAACAAAACTACGGATTAAGTAATGAAGTCCACACCTGTGGAGTAACGGTCAGCGCGTCTGGCTGCGAAACCAGGTGGCCCGGGTTCGAATCCCGGTCGGGGCAAGTTACCTGGTTGAGGTTTTTTCCGGGGTTTTCCTCAACTCAATACGAGCAAATGCTGGGTAACTTTCGGTGCTGGATCCCGGACTCATTTCACCGGCATTATCACCTTCATATCATTCAGACGCTAAATAACCTAGATGTTGATACAGCGTCGTAAAATAACCCAATAAAATAAAAAAATAAAAAAGTAATGAATTTAAATACTATTATAGTCACAATCATGCCATGGTATGAAAGAAGACCGGAGAACAGGAAGTCGCAGGTTCGATTCCCGCTCGAGGTTGTGAAATTTTTCTTTCATACCATGGCATGATTGTGACTATAATAGTATTTAAATTCATTAATATGTCACATCAACGGACGTGTATACGTCACCAAACATCGTAAGATGAAGATTACGGATTAAGTAATTAAAAACATTCGGGCTCTGGCTTCCCAGTAGCGGTCGATTTCCGTTGAGGATTCCAGAGCAGGCATTTTGCAAGATGTTGTCTATCCATGTCTTCCTGTCGATGGCACAAAATGCAGGATGCTGATGGAAGGATGCCAAGACGATTGAGGTGTTTACCCAGGATGCCAAGTTCAGTGTTAAGACGAAAGCTTGCAACTGCCAGTCTTCTGGGTTCAGCAGGTATATCCTTCAGTAATTTCCTACGTTGTTGCGAAATGTTTATGTCCAATTGTTGGTGATTATTTTGTTGTAGTTGCTTGATATATTGTTTTACTGAGCTAAATGACAAAGGTTTCCGTGGGTTTATTTTGAGATTGGCACCCTTCTTGGCTAATGTGTCAGCCTGTTCATTCCCATGTAGATTACAATGTCCTGGGATCCATTGTAACACAACTGTTTTGCCACGTTCTTTTAAAGTTGCAAGTATTTTTTGACAATTATTGATTTGTTCTGTGTAGGGGTGATCGGTTTTATTTATGGACAAAATGGCTGTTTTTGAGTCCGAGAGGATGGCGGCGTTTGTGAATTTATCCATATGGAATAAAAGTTGATTTAAGGCAACATGTATAGCTTCAATTTCTCCATCATATGCAGATAGATTATAACCAACTGGGAGAGAGAAGCAAAAAAGGTTACTAAAAATACCAGCTCCTACATTTCTTTGAGGGTCTGTTTTTGAGCCATCGGTATAAATTCTGATCCAATAGTCTTCCGGATATCTGATGTTGACGGTTTCAAGGGCCAATTGTTTTAAATTTTCTTTACTGTGTTGATTTTTGGTGATTTGTTCTAGGAGGTCTATTTATGATTGAATTATATCTATCTGAAGTGGGTTTTGTGGAAGCATTAGAGGTTGAAGGAGAGTGGGTATATCGAGTTCTTCTTTTAGTTTCTCTGCATATTGGATGAATCCGTGTTGCGTTTCCAGATACCTTTCTGTGTTGAGGTATGTGGACCGATAGACTTACGCAATATACGTGATGCAGAATACGCCTCTAAAAAGGACGCATAACTCAAGAAGGACGAGTTATCGAGCTTATGTTTCTTGACAAAAAAATGATCCTCTCTACGTGACCTATTATTCCTCAAAGTTTGTCGGCGAGATCTTGTTACACCCTGTATATTATGCAAAACGCACGCGTGTAAACACACCTGTTCCGAAGTGGGACTTCGAACAACGACCAATTTCCATGTCAAAGGGTGTACCATCACATTCTAATAAACACTCCGCAGATTCTGATCATCTCCGGTTGTTATTAACTTCAGTCGTTGTTGCACTCTTGTGTTATCAAATTCGCACTGCAGTCTGCATGGAGTGGCTAAAAATATTTGGTTAGGTCGTAAATATTCCGCGCCTGTCTCTGCTCCAGGTCGTGCACTTCAGCATTGGGCAGACTTGACCTTCTCTCAAAATACCAAGAAGCAGAGAAAATCCATCGTTTTATTTTTAGAGGCGTGTGTCACCAGTTTTGTCTGACACACTGGAATTAATTGGCGTTTCTCTACACTACTATCAAGAGCTGGGATCGGAACCAGTGTATGCACCTCTGGACGGTGTGACAAATGTCTCAGTTCCGGTGGGGTATATGTTGAAAAATAGCTCAACAATTACTGTACCTATTACAACAAATGTTTCCATGAAATTGTGTTTTCTTTCTGTAAACGTCCCCAAGAAAATTACTTTCTGGACTGCCTTCGTAATTGCGCTCGAGTGGCCAAAATTTGTGTAAGCACTTCTTTTGACATTATCCTAGATTATTAACATGGTAGAAGAAAAAAAAATAAATTTATCTGCCCCCATGGGAATGTTTGCTTGTTAGTCTACAATCTACATTATTGTTTCTTAGATTTATTCTAGCGCAGAACCCCATTTAAACTATAGTAGGCCTGTAACCACCCTTGTAATTTATTTCTTTGTTTTGCTATTATTATTATTATTATTATTATTATTATTATTATTATTATTATTGTTGTTGTTGTTGTTGTTGTTATTATATAGAAACTATATAATTCATGAAAATACTGTATATAACAGAAAATTAAATAATAAATTTATACGTTAATAAACTTACATAATCAGCCAACAAACTCCATTACAATTGTAGGTCTATTAGCATCTTTCTTATTTTTAACATTAATATTGCAGTAGTAAAGATTACAAATATTTCAAATTTTGATTTATATGGAATACCTTTTTTTAGTAGGTCTTTATTCTAAGGATTTAATTTTGCAAATAGTATCTTACTTACTTACTGGCTTTTAAGGAACCCGGAGGTTCAGTGCTGCCCTCACATAAGCCCGCCATCGGTCCCTATCCTGAGCAAGATTAATCCATTCTCTATCATCATATCCCACCTCCCTCAAATCCATTTTAATATTATCTTCCCATCTACGTCTCGGCCTCCCTAGAGGTCTTTTTCCCTCCGGCCTCCCAACTAACACTCTGTATGCATTTCTGGATTCGCCCATACGTGCTAAATGCCCTGCCCATCTCAAACGTCGGGATTTAATGTTCCTGATTATGTCAGGTGAAGAATACAATGCGTGCAGTTCTGTGTTGTGTAAATTCCTCCATTCTCCTGTAACTTTATCCCTCGTAGCCCCAAATATATTCCTGAGAACCTTATTCTCAAAAACCCTTAACCTATGTTCCTCTCTCAAAGTGAGAATCCAAGTTTCACAATCATAAAGAACAACCGGTAATATAACTGTTTAAGATAATATAAATGTTTGTTTTTTTTTCTGCTGGTTTAACTGTTTCTTACTTATTTCGTTTCTTTCATTCAGTTTTTATTGGAATTTTTGTTAAATTATTTGTTATTTATGATTATGATGCAATTAGTCATTATTAAGATTTATTTTTTAACATTTTTCTTACAATTTTAAAAATAACTAGGCAAAAAATTATTGTTGTTATTATTATTATTATTATTATTATTATTATTATTATTATATATATATATATAATTTATTATTGGTTAATATTTTCGTGATTTTTTGTGCATTTTATATTATCCACTAAGTACAACCCCAGATCACATATAGATTGCTCATTCCTATGTTAAAATCGGTTGCACTTTGAAGAGAAGAACCGCCAGGATCGCCACCCGTCCGCCGTAAACGAACACGAGATTGCAGGACAGTCGCTAATGCAATATAAGGAGTCACGTGACTCCTTATGTAACAACTAGATGGCACCATAGTAAACCTGACAAAAATAGTTACCGTCAAACCCTATAACGCCGAGCAATCTAGGGTACAACACAGAACTTGCGAGTAACGGTCAGCGCGTCTGGCCGAGAAACCAGATGGCCCGGGTTCGATTCCCGGTCGGGGCACGTTACCTGGTTGAGGTTTTTCCGGGGTTTTCCCTCAACCCAATATGAGCAAATGCTGGGTAACTTTCGGTGCTGGACCCTGGACTCATTTCACCGGCATTATCACCGTCACCTCATTCAGACGCTAAATAACCTGAGATGTTGATAAAGCGTCGTAAAATAACCTACTAAAAATAATAAAACTTGCAAATCATTTAGGACTCGCAGAATCCCTCAGATTTGCTCCTGAAACCCTGGGGTTCCGCGGATCACGCTTTGAGAAAACAGAAGTTGGTCTAATTCAGCCCTGGTCTAATCTGCTTGGTATTTCATTTCGCCAGATGGGCAGCTATCGATCTGACGCGCTCCTTACTTTGGAAGGAAGAAGAGCGCAGGAAAAGCCTTCGGATAAATATGTTGTGGGGTGGAAATCAATTTAGAAGATCAAGTAGAATGAGACGAAGAGAAAGAATGCGCAGCTATTAACAGCGGTTAATTTTCTCATTGTCCAAGCGGAGCGTATGAGCTATTCCATCTCAAATCGACCGAAATATAGAGAAAATTGACCGTGCAATTTTTAAATACAATGAAACATTTTCTGTCCGATGACAACTGTGATACAATGCTTTGTGCAAAGTTTGAGGCATCAGAACTTCATAGTGTTTAAATTAAAAATATTTTAATTTATCGTATTTTCATAAAATTAGCAACTTTAAACTGTTGTGGCTCCGAAACCCTTTCACCCAGTGATCAAAACCATGGTTTATTTTGATGCTGAGAAATTAAAGTTTATATTGACATATAAACAGATTTTCTTACTTTTTATGGAAATTGAGAAATTTAGATTTTTCTTAATTAAGACACCTTTGCCCACGAAAAAATATTTTTAAAATATATGGTTAGATTCCGCACTGAAAGTACAAATAAACACGTATTTTTTTACTGATGCAACGTTAATAAGAAAGTATTGAAAAATCAAATAAAGAAAATAAATAGTACGCGCGTGAGATAACCAGCTGACTGTGAGGCAGGAGCTAGCCTAGGCAAGCAAGGCCAGGAGACATAAACACGTGATGTTTCGTCTAGTAGCGCATAGCTGAGTTAGCTTTATCACAGGTTTTCATAAACACAGGAGTAAAATGACGCCCAGCGCTCGCTTATCTTCATCTCTCGGCCAGTGCACAGCACGTGTTGTGTCAAGTCTAGGCGTGTGAAAATAATTTATTTAATGCCCTCGAAACTTATTGCCGAGCCACTAAGCAAACAATGCCGAATCCCTCTTAATAATGCAAGGTTTTTCTCAATATTTTTTTTACATTTTTACAAATGGGCAAAAAGCCTAAAAGTAAGTAAAATCAGATTATCTGTCTCTCTGTGTACAATAAAAATAAGGATTACTTCTTAACATAACCTACCAAATGTCAGCTTCAAAATGAGCTCTCGTTCAATGTTCTGCAGTAGATGGTTCCAGAGTTCTGAGCGCTGAAAGAGGCTTGTTTTTATAAACTACGCTAAATTTGTTGCTCAACAATACGAAAACCGTCTGACTTTCGATAGTATATTTTTGCAAATGCACTCTCCTCAGCACCTTGTATAAATAAGGGAAAAATTAAAGTATAGAAAATGCGAGGTTTTTTTCTGATCGATTTCATATGGAATAGCCCGTATGTATCTCCATGCTTTTCTCCTTGTTAACTTTAATTACCGGTAATTAATCTGTGTACAATTACCGAATTCAGCGTTTCGTTGCCTGTACTGCATTCCTTTTCCAATTATTGCGTCATAGTTTAAATGGTTAGGGCGGCCTTGGAATTTTAATTCTCTGCACGTGGAATATCAATGATCTTTATGTTCGTTGAAGTTAATTTCTTTTTAATGGGCAACAATTGAGTGTGAGCATTTTATTTCTTTCTCTTCGAGATCAGCCATCGTAGAGTCCGCCAGGACACTCGGAACTTGACGAAATTCTGGAACAATGACGGTTTTATCGACATTGATAAAAATACCTCCGTGTGTTATAAATAGAATTTTATCGCTCATGGTCAGGCGATCTGCAGTGACGCACAAAAAAAAAATAGTTAACAGCTAATCAAGTTGAGGAAATAACCCAAAGATTAGCAAACTACATCAGATTGTCTTCTATGACCAAAATAGAATAACAGAAAAAGCGTCAATATGACATTCGTTGTATTGTTTTGTTTCCGATAATGAAGCACTTAACCTCAAATTCAGTTAATTGCGTAGGAAAAAACCGAAATCACGAAGACAGGAAAGTTGTAGTTTATTTCATTTCATGTATTGTATTCCAGACATGTTACAACAGCATTTTAAGCTTTGAGTTGTGGAGCAAGCAAGAATTATATCGTTAAAGAACTAAACAACTACCTCCCTGTATTAATATTAAACTTTGTTGATATTTTTAACCTGAATTGCATAGGCTAGTGTATTATCTTCTGAATTCTAGTGAAGTCCATTGCTATCTTCTGCCTTTCTGTTGCTGTCTTGGTGTATTGCAAAGGATGTGTTGTGAATTTCAGTTGAGTGTTGAGGATGTGTTGTGCTTGTAAATTGAATTTCAGAACACATCCTTTTCGATACATTACCAATCATGAACACACTCCACTAAAGCTACGGTTTGGCTACTTCGATCTTGTCGAACGAACATCGCTGACGATTGAAATCGCCAGCGGTCATCGTCAGAGAGTGGTTTCTTTACCGGCGAACTTCGTAGATGAATAGTAAATTGTTTTATGTAGTTGACCATGTCTGATCAGCTGTTAAGTGGATGAAAATATGATAACGTTATAATATAAGTTTTGCCTTGAAAAGCAAGTACGATCTTTAAAGTAGTTAATGTTATGTTTAGAAATAGATATACATAGAGTCTTTTAATTCATTGATATTAAGACATCTTGAAAATGAACCCACCAATTTTAAGGAATATTTCAGACTTTCTCCCGAACAATTTCATTTTGTTTCAAGTTCAATTGAAAATATTGTAAAATTACCCCCAAAATTTATTCACAAACAATAAGCCCAGCTGAAAGATAAGCATAACTTTAAGGTAAAAACCAATGATATAAACACTTTATTTTCACTTTTTACAATGTTATTTTTTTCATTTAGGAGCATTTATTTACGAAATAATGTTACAAATAAAAGAAATAATGTGAGGAGGTTGCTGCACTTCTCTCCTTTGCTCGGAATTCCACTTCGCTTACTATTTCACACTCTAACTTTTGCTTCAGAAGCTAAATCTGCCGCATCGTGTGTGTCCTTCAATTATGAATCACTTTACTCAATTGTATTAACAGTTCTGATTGTTGCAAAATATAGATTTGTTATTGTTTACGTTGATTCTTCTTTTTGGCTCATGTCGAACAGGGATTTGTGTTTAATCAATTAATATCTCGTCTTCATTAGTGGAGAAATTGCAGAAAGATGTCTGTTTCACCGCCATTATGGTATGTATGATGTATACATCACATGTTATTAAATGACTTAATTCATGACCTACTGTAATTTTGCAATTGGTTTTTCGGCGATGATCGCCAGGTTTTTGCCTCCAAGGCAAACGCCGACGATGTTCGTCGAGCCCAACGACGTTCGTTGACGTTCATCGCCGTAAAAAAACCAAGCACATTCAAATCAACGGGACAGAATCCCAGCGAATATCGCCAGCGATGATCGCCGTAGCGAAACCGTAGCTTAAGACTCGCAATAGTTACCGAATAAGAGGGTGTTAAATATTTGGGAAGAAACATTTTTTTTTTTCCTGAGAAAACTATGAATTTTTCTTAAAATTGTATCGCATTTTTGTGCAGTAGCAGTTTTGTTTGAAGTACATGTTCTGGTATCACATCACTTCTCACCAAGAGAGCGCCTTTCGTCTGAAAATAAAGTCCTTACGTGCTTCCCATTCTGAGACTGTTTTCATGGGTGATGGAAAAAAAATCGACGTAGGAAATTTGGGTAATAAATTTAGTGAAGCAGGACCCGTATGGGACAAGAAATCCAAGGAAAACGTGAGCTTGACACGTAGAAACCAGCTTGGAACGCCTCTCTTTGTCTTCTGCAATGATTGTGCATGCCGGTATTGATGGTACATCTCCAAAAAAATATAGACATGTATGAAATTTGAAGTAATTTTAAAGCAACGGAAGGATTGGCACGGATACACATCGAATGAGTGGCAGTAGATTACTAAAAATATAATTAAATATCAACCTGCAAGATAATAGTAATGTTGGAAAGCTTCTACGAAGATCGGAACAGATGAAGCTCGGTCGTATTCTTGATGCAGAAAAAGAGGTGACTACAGCACAAAGAAGTTTGGGTTTCTTTACAGGTTTTGCATAAAAGCTAAAATGTGATGCAAGAACTGACGCGTGTTTGCCTTGGATTTATTCCGCTCTTTTATTGCTGTGAACATTAACTTCTACCCCGGTTTTTATCCCGGCGTAAGAAAGTTAAACATGAGTTTATTGGATGAGGAGGCAGAAAAGAGTACATTACAAACATGTGGCTTCTACTAGGTCACGTGTTCTCGAAATAAATTCCCCAGTTTATTTTAGCTCCACTCCACTTTGCGCCTTGTTTCCCTAACTTCCATAAAGTGGGAGTCATCACAGTCATAAGTTGCTGTACGATCTTGGCACAGTTCATTTTGCGCCCTACGTTGCCTCGTGGGTTTTAAGTAAAAATATTTTAGTGTTCGCTTAATTCTGCTCTTTCAAGTATGAGAGTCATGATTATGTGTAGTGTTACCACTTCTAACGGAGTTGCAGAGCTTCACCTCGCTGTAGAGAGACGGCACAATACTGTGATTATGCAAAATATAGGTTATGGTAATTACTTACTTACTGGCTTTTAAGGTACCCGAAGGTTCATTGCCGCCCTCAAATAAGCCCGCCATCGGTCCCTATCCTGAGCAAGATTAATCCAGTCCCTACCATCATATCCCACCTCCCTCAAATCCATTTTAATATTATCTTCCCATCTACGTCTCGGCCTCCCCAAAGGTCTTTTCCCCTCTGGTCTCCCAACTAACACTCTATATGCATTTCTGGATTCGCCCATACGTGCTACATGCCCTGCCCATCTCAAACGTTTGGATTTAATGTCCCTAATTATGTCAGGTGAAGAATACAATGCGTGCAGTTCTGTGTTGTGTAACTTTCTCCATTCTCCTGTAACTTCATCCCTCTTAGCCCCAAATATTTTCCTAAGCACCTTATTCTCAAACACCCTTAACCTATGTTCCTCTCTCAAAAATCATATAAAACTTATCTCTTAACCGAGTCATACGCCTTTTTGAAATCTATGAATAACTGTTGCACTGTACCCTTATACTCCCATTTTTTCTCCATTATCTGTCGAATAGTCCACACCTGTGGAATAACGGTCAGCGCGTCTGACCGTGAAACCAGGTGGCTCGGGTTCGATTCCCGGTCGGGGCAAGTTACCTGGTTGAGGTTTTTTTCCAGGGTTTTCCCACAACCCAATACGAGCAAATGCTGGGTAACTATCGGTGCTGGACCCCGGATTCATTTCACCGGCATTATCACCTTCATCTCATTCAGACGCTAAATAACCTGAGATGTTGATACAGCGTCGTAAAATAACCCAATAAAATAAAATAAATCTGTCGAATACAAAATATCTGGTCAATAGTTTATCTATTACGCCAAAAACAATATAATATAAAAAGTGTCAATTGGCTTTTTAATTATTTGCAGTATATGGTACCGGTACATCAATAAAATTAAAAATATTTGTAAAACATGTCTTTCTTTATAGCATATGAAGAGTACAGGGGAAAAAGTACATAAGTCACGTTTTACTGCTTTTACAGGAGAGCAAGTTAAAAGTTTCAAGACGCATGATATTGTAGTGGGTTATCATTCTTCCAATTTATTTGGGCTAATGAGGTTGTTGTTCTGTACAAATTAAAGTACAAAATCTACATTACCTAAGGTATTACATGACATCTAAAACAGAAAATTGATAATTTTGGACTTCTGCGTTTTCCCTTGCCCTTCATATGGAATTACTATAAAATAATACGTGTCTTTGTTCAAACTCACAGGCGTGTAGTTGCAAAATCAGATACACCACTTTTTTTTCGAAAATGAGTTAATGTTATAGGCTATTTCATATCTTCATATGATTCTACAACTGCTACAGCACTGTTATGCTCCAAAGCCAGATACATCACATGGATTTGTATGACGAAAGAATAGTATTGATTGCAAATCCCTGGTTCCTTGCAAACGTTTTTCCTTCATACTGAATATTTTAGTGATGTGTCTGATTTTGCAACTAAACGCCTCATTTAAAATGAATTAAAATTCGATGAACCTATCGAATCCGGTTAACCTATCAAAATTTTTAGTCGATCCACAGCTCTAGTAATAATAAGTGCTAAAGCCATTGTTGAGTCACTTTCCATTTTGCAAATGGGTTGGGAGGGACAAGTCACTAATACCACAAGGAAAGCCTGGAAAGCACTACATTTCTCTATGCGTATTCTGAAGAAATCTAACCGAAAGTCAAAAGAATTAGCGTACAAAACCCTTGTTCGTCCAATTATGGGATATGGAGCAGTAGGTTGGGATCCGTACAGACAAAACCAAATCGATTCAATAGAAAAGGTTCAACGCAGGGGAGCAAAATATGTCAAAATGGGGAAGGGACATGGTGAAGAGATGGTAAAAGACTTAGGGTGGGAATTTCTCAAATCAAGGCGACGAAAAACCAGACTCACCGCATTGTTCAAGGCACAAATGGGACACAAAGCATGGACCGATATCAATGCTAGATTAGCAACACCATCATACTTAGGAAGGACTGATCATATTAGGAAGTTTAAATGTAGAAAACAAAGAACGGACGTGGCAAAATTTTCATTTGTTAACCGCACAATAGTAGACTGGAACAGCTTACCTGCGGCAATCTTTCAGGGTGGTCCTCTTAAAATCAATACATTTAAGGGAAGGTTGAGAAGATTAGACTGAAAATGTAATTGGAGGTGCAGTGTAATTATTTAAGTTGTGTCATGTAACTAATTGAGTTGATATATAATTAATTAAGTTGATATGTAATTAATTAAGATGATATGTAATTTAGTTGATATGTAAATAAATTGAGGTGATATGTAATTAATTAAGATGATAAAGTTGGTATGTATGTAATTAATTAAGGTAATATGTAATTACTTAATTGGTAATAATTGGGTGAAATAGAAGTACTTATAAGTTAGATTTACTTTTGCTTATCGTAGGCGTTATTACAGAATAGTTTTTATTTATAGTCCTAGGTGTATTGCATGTACTATTTATAGATTTACGCTTATTTTATTTTATTTCATGTAATTGTAATTATTGTATATTATATATCACTGCCACAGGGTGTATACCCAATTGTAGTGTTAATACATACATAGGCCTACATACATTAACTTTTGAAATAATGATAAATTTCACTGTATCATTCCCAGTGTAATGATTCGTAGTCACTAAATCTGAACAAAATCCGTTCAGTAATTTAAAAGAAGCCGCTGAACACAGATAGAGAGCGCACCTACGACTGTCACGTGATCAGAGTGCTGAGAACTTCACTCTATTTCCTTAAATGTTAAAATTAATGTTTGCAGCATCACAGTTACGCCTTGCACTCCTCTGGAGTGAAATGCTGACATGGAATTAACTGCGTGCTAATGCTGCTCAATCAGCCACAGATAGCCTACGTGCGTGCAGTTATTCAACGGTGTGATAACTTGACGACATTTATTAGCAGAAAATTATATTTTCGGCAGGCGCTTTTCTTCTCCCGACCTTTGTGATTTAGAGATTACATTATATTACATTTAATGAGCCTCGTATTGCTGCGAGATAATGGAAGTCTGTAGAAGATATAAAGCGATCTGCGTCAGATTACAGGAGCGATACCATTTGGAGAAACTTTGTGTCGTGTGCTTGTGTGTCCTTCCTATAGTTTAGAAGTATCTCTGTCAACTTGGTACGTAGCATCTGCGAACTGCGGCGAACTAATTTTGCATTCATGGAAGACTTCCGGGTGAATCTGAACATTGCAGGCATGAATCCAGGATAAGCTGTCAGAACTCACCGGACTTCTCATTTCACACTTAGCCTTTGCGCGTTCAGTTAACTTCATGACTTACAGGGGATTGACTGCTGATGGAGATCAGCAGTAAATCGACCATCCACCAAAACCAAACAGGGCGTTACACATTGTATATTATAATCAATCATCATCATCATCATCATCATCATCATGATGAATGTTAGACGGGGTGGTCCGTTTCGGCTAATAAGTGATTGACTACAGAGTTGCAACGTAATAGTACATTATGCAACGAGCCTATAATGGTAGTAATTAAGACGCGAGTATGTTTATGAAACGAGCGCAAGCGAGTTTCATAATTTTCACACGAGCGTCGTAATTACCATTATAGGCAAGTTTCATACGACTTTTTATCCTCGAACATATTTCTAACATGAAATTATTCATAAGTATTCATGTTATGGTTATGTAAGTGAGGAGCGGAACTGACCTGAATTGTGAGCTGTGCGCAGATGCGAAAGTATTGATTTTTTCCGAGGCACGAATGTCATTGACCTTGATATAATCTAGAGCAGCGATGTTAGACAGGGACTAAACGGAGCGGAGCGCTCCACTAGACTGGTTGCGTGCTCCGATGTTTCCACAGACATAAGCAAGTTCAAGCTCCGATCTAGCTCCACAACCGGTATTCGCGCTTACAACCCTGACACTACTGATCTAGAGAATAACATGAAGATTAGTCTTGATATAACCTGGAAATTGATTTAGAATTGAAAAACGAGATGACAAATTGAATTTATTTGAATATTATTTACAATTAACGCTAATTATTATAGTAACAGAACATAACCTTCTGCGACAGTATTGCATTTCCAGCTTCCGTGACTTTTCGCTAATTGTCTTTCGATTGCATATCCGAGAATAATCGATACTTGCGGTTTTATAATGGTACAATGGTGATTTCTCATTGGCTGAACAACTGAATTATAATGAATAGGTGTACTTTAATGACATGCATTAAAGGGCTACTACCAGGTGTATAATTACTACATTTCGGCATGGTCGAGCATAAAAACTAATAAGTATCGAGCAGCGTTCGATAGGCTAAATATCTGATTTCATTTGAAATACTCCTCTGATCCGGAACGTAAATAACAAGTTCGATTACCCTTTTATGATCACTTCTTGCAGTATTTCTTTTATTACTGCAGCTTTTATGTAGGCCTAACATGTAAGCACAGAGTTCTTAAACACAAATGAAAAATAACACAAAATTAGCAAATAAAAATGAATAGTCTACAGCAAGGAGTGACAGCCCAAAACGTCACGCAGGTTGGTGCGCATTATATAAGCGAATTCCCTTCCAGTGTGCGGCGATGCGGCACAGCGTTATGAAGCAGGTGACGCGGTGCTCAGGTTCGTGTCAGTGTAAACGAACTCGAAGGACCCCTGCATACGAATGGAGAGCATTTTAACCGAATTTTACTCAAGCAGGAGGCCTAGTCATATGCAACCAAATAAATTAGGTACAATCGTTTCGATATGTACGCAAATCTGGCTTTCAGGTACTCCCTGTGAAGCATACTTGAATAACTTTCAGGGAAAAATTGTTACGGGACCGGGTATGGATCTCGGGACCTTTGGCTGAGCGCGCCAACGCTCTACCAACTGAGCTACCCAGGAACTGCACCCGACACCATCTCATTTTTTTATCATGTTTAGTTTTATATGAAATCAATTCAATCTTGAAATCTAAATCAAGAACCAAGCAGTTTTCCTATATGTCCTGAGAACTAGCGCTTTCACTACAGCCAACCTTATTTTCCATTAAGTTATAATTAAGCTGCGGATTTATGCCTATATGCCTGTTTTAATCCTTAACCTGAAGGCGGAAGATTTTAGGTTACATATCCATTTTAAGACATTGTATTATATGCGAATTCTATAGTGCCTATAATTGCCTTTTCACTAGTAAATGCCTATTTCCTTATAAATGCCTAAAAGTTGCCTAAATATCCGTATTATATATTATACTTGAATTTACTGACCATTCTATCGATATTTTTTGAATCTGTAATTTGTTTCTTTTTTTATCTAGCTGAGGGAAGTGATATAAAATATCGATAATTCTGTGTGTTACGTTTTACTGCCACCAGAGCGCGGAGAAATCGAATAATTTAAAATCAACCAATAAAAAAAATGTATTTCGAAAACCGCATGAATCATTGTGGTAGTTGACTAGGGTAGTTGTTTTAAACTGTGTATCCGTTTTGTGAGTTTTTGAATTGAGTGTGGAGTTGAGTTTTCTGCTGTGATACGTGAAAAGCCACCAGCGGGGCTCAGTCGGTTAAGGCGCTTGCCTACCGGTCTGAAGTTGCGCTCGGGCGCGGGTTCGATCCCCGCTTGGGCTGATTACCTAGTTTGATTTTTTCCGAGGTTCTCCCCAACCGTAAGGTGAATGCCAGGTAATCTACGGCGAATCCTCGACCTCATCTCGTCAAATATCATCTCGCTATCACCAATCTCATCGACGCTAAATAACCTAGTAGTTGATACAGCGTCGTTAAATAACCAACTAAAAAAATACGTGAAGTGTACCGTGGAGATATGCCAAAGCAAAAGTCATCAGAAGCACTGATTGGAAAATACATTGACATTACTTCGTTCCCACTGGTTTGGTCCCCAGCTGAGATTGGATCCCTGAAGTATTGCCCCATCACTTCATGTGAAGTGGAAGGGAGTTTCTCCCAATTTAAGAACATTCTTACAGACAATAGACATCAGTTCTCAGTACAACACTTGGACGAATATTTAATTATTCACTGCCATAATGACATTCCTATAGAAAGTATGGTCGTGTTAGCCGTTGAGAATTAGAAATTGTTAGTGCCATTTTAAATGCCTATTTTAGAATTTTGAATGCCTATTTTGCCGCCTATTTCATATGTTTTTAGTGCCTAAAAATCCGCAGCTTGGTTGTAATGATAAACCACAATTCTATTCACACAGAGTTTGCGTGCACTCAAAGCTGGGTTTCTGGCGTCTTGTCAGCCCACTTGAGGTATGTGGATATAAAGGAGAAAATTGAGACGATGTCGAGTGCAGTTCCTGGGTAGCTCAGTCGGTAGAGCGTTGACGCTGTCAGCCGAAGGTCCCGGGATCGACACCCGGCCCCGAAACAATTTTTCCCTTGAAATTTTAAGTCTACATGTATGTTTGCTTTTCTGTAATTTAGCCCTACTTCTTACGCAATTTAATATAGTCCAAGCGTGTAATTTTAAGTGAGCCGTCACTTTTTTTATAACATTGTGAATTAAATCTGCTCTCATTTTGATCTTGTATTAGTCCTTATTTAATTTAATATGACTTGGAATTAATTGTTAAATATATGCGGCCATTTTATTATTTTACGTAATAATTGAAATTTGTTCTGGTTTTAATATTGTTTCTGTTATTTAATACAACCCGTAATTTTTTAAGATATGCTACATTTTATTCTTTCCAAGTGTAGCAAAATAAAAGCTCTAGAAAGGAGCATAGTTTCCACTGAACAGTTACGATACAGGATCTGCCATTTCAAACGCTGTATCCCACAGAATTCATCCAACTCTCCTCCATATGCCTTTTGTTGAGATATGTATTATAATATTCTCGTCATCTTGCACATCTTTGTAATAATACTATTTATGAGATTCCATTCTTCATTTATATGAGTCCATTAATTAATTTGTAATTATCATTTTATTTAATTACCATTATTTTAATTATTCCAGCGCACTTTTATTGTAATTTATATAATTGCTGATTTTTTTGTTGTATTCTTTGTGCTGAACTGTAATTGGCCACTGGCTGTTGTACAGCACATTAAATATAAGTAAATAAATACATTTATTATTATTATTATTATTATTATTATTACTACTACTACTACTACTACTACTACTACTATTATTATTATTATTATTATTATTATTATTATTATTATTATTATTATTATTATTATTATTGGCCTTGTGCTGCTGTTTTGCACGTTAATATTCTAAATAAATGAATAAATAAAATAAATAAATTACTATTATTATTACTATTACTACTACTACTATTATTATTATTATTATTATTATTATTATTATTATTATTATTATTATTACTATTATTGCCATTTCTATCATTCATTCTTATCATCATTTGTTGTTTTGTTTTGTTCTTTATCGTGCTAAACTGTAATTGGTCTTGTGCTGTTGTTTCGCACGTTAATATTCTAAATAAATAAATAAATAAATAAATAAATTATTATTACTATTATTATTATTATTACTACTATTATTATTACTATTAATATTATTATTACTATTATAATTGTTATTATTATTATAATTATAATAATAATTACTATTATTATTACTGCTATTATTATTACTATTAATATTATTACTGCTATTATTATTACTGCTATTATTATTACTATTAATATTATTACTGCTATTATTATTACTATTATTATTATTATTACTACTATTATTATTATTACTATTATTATTATTATTATTATTATTATTATTATTATTATTATTATTATTATTATTATTCAGGATTCCGGGATAATTACTCAGTAAACTTTTCTGGAGGCAGTATCGGCATTTGATTATGTTTAAGTGATGATGCTTGTTTTAGTATCTGTAATTATATTGGAGTCAGAATCCTTTTTCAATAAGTTCAACTGTTCAAGAAGAGGGCTTGAAGTAATGTGTTACAATTTTTCAGGCGATGGAAGAGAGTGACTCGGGGACCTTCAGCCCGTGGGACTACGTGGTGCTGGTCGTGATGCTGGTCATCTCTGCTTCTATCGGAGTGTACTACCGGTTCACAGGGGGACGGCAGAAGACAACACAGGTACCATGCCAACACACAGTCAGCATTTTGCTATTTTTTTTTTAAACTGCCCCCATTGAGGGTAGCCCTTACGGACTCAGTATATCCTCAAAAAAAATTATTATACATATGTAAACATAGATATTAAATTTTAAAAAAGAGAAACAAAGAAAAGGGCGTGAAAAATTACAATTGCTATTAATGTGGCACCATGTGATTAATCAGGATTTGGCAGGATTTTTTTAACACAATTATCACAATGTCATCCCTCAGAGATGTTGGCAGAGCAAACTGCCGTCGAAATTCTTCCAAAAAGCTGGTATAGTCCCTCGAGCGCCTATGAGCAAGCCGAATACCTCAACGTGAATTAAGGCATATTTCAGCTTGAAATAGTTGACTGTAGGCTCATAGATCGACTTCTTCTCAAGGTGGACCTCGGCTGACTGATGACATTCTACTTCAAAACGTATCGTGGGGTCCACAATGATGCCCTGTTTAGTGTCAGCATTGTACGCTAAAATATCTACTCGTCTCGTTGACCCATTTTCAGCTAGACAGGAGATTTCTTCTTGTACTATCCTGCCTTTAATTCTTAATGCGGCAGCAATTTTGGATCTTACAAGATGATGTCTGGAGTTCCTCAAGAGCAATCCCTGTTCACAGAATCCCAAGACGTGTGCTAAAGTTTCAATCTCCGGGCAGCCATGTCTGCACCGGGTACCATTGACAGATCTTCTGGGAACGGAACGAACAGCTGCTAAATTTACTGTCATTTTCAGGCTAGATATCCATTCACTAGTCGAAAGTCCTTTCTTGTTTGCAATCCAACTGTTGGCGGCTGTACATCTCAACACCTTTTCCCCATCACGACCTCGCAATTCTTCTCGAAAATTTCGAATTGTAGCTTTAGTAAAGTCTTCGGGAAAAGAAAGGCAGAGGGAATCACACGACGATTTGAGTTCGACATCTGTCTCATCATGTTAACTGGAATAAATTTCAAAGTAAAATTTTTATTAAAAACTTACCTCATAGATGCAGACCATTATAAAAGTTCCCACAGACGGCACGAAATGTAAAGGTTGGCTGGTCAGTGCGTCAACAATGACAGTTTATTTTATAAAGATTTTGAAGTCTAAGTTCAACATGCATGAACTTTGTTATTGCGCTCATTAGAGTATGAATAGATTTTTTTGCAGTCATTGAAAAGCTCATATTCTAGAATGTATGCATCATTCAGAAGAAATTGCTGCAAAAGCCTTGGTTCCTGATTTGTCGTTTCATTTCTTCAATATCAGAAGGATGACGAAGAAATCTTTCTTTTAGATAATTCTCTAATCAGAAGTCGATTGGCTTACATCTTTGTTTGCGGAGGCCAAGTGTTAGGAGGCATTGACTGAATACTCAATACGATTAGTTAATTTAAGAGAGCAGTGTATTCGGATAATAAATTATATTGAAATAATTTTAGTTTTGTCTTTTAAATGTGTAGAAATGTAACATTATAAAATTCCTTTGCAGAACGCAAAACTTGCTTCCTAAATGCAAAAGGCATGGGTCCACAGAAAGAACATGCTAAGTTAATCTTTGTTTTTGTTTTTTGGGCCATCTGCTATCTCGTAAAGTGAACTATCTTTCTAGTAAATCAGAATGGCAAAAAGCCTGCGTTGTAACAAGGTAATTTAAACTAAATGAGATATAAACGCATAACTTCTTATGATTGAATTATAGTTCAGAAATGCTCTCCTGAAAAAAATTTAAGAAAAGTGGTTTAACATGTTATTTCCGTGGACACTTATCAGTTTTCTTATTCCTGTATATGGAATAGAGGCACATTTTTAAGGGAAAATATTTTCAACTATGAGAATTAGAACAATATTTGAATACAATAAACTTAATTAATAAATAAAAATCATTTGAGATATCAGAATGCAAATTTGTATGATGCATGGATATATAACCTGTAATGCATGATAAAAATTTTAGTTTCATGAGACTGAAAAGGTAGAAGTTTCAAATTTCAGACATCCATTGCCTTAATACATGCATTGAGAGGTATGAAAAAATGTATATAGACTTTTTGTGTCAAAATGTTCTTAATTTTCGTGCTACCGATAAGGAGACCCTATTATCTTTCGATAAATTATTGTGACTCAGGTTAAATGAGAGGAGAAAGTTACATTCCCTTTCTCTCTTATACCGAATTTTGCACACCTCTACTCCCTCTTACTTATCTGTCCGATTCCACAGTCTTTCTTGGTACCATAACTTAAATACTCGGTCACAATATGATAACATGCTAGAAATACCACTGCACACATCATCTCTTTAGTCTTCATCTTTCACTGTTGCTACTTCTCATCACTGGAATTCTCTGCCGCCTGAAGTCAAGGGCTGCCGAACTTTAATTTCCTTTAAATGTAAATTAGAAAAATATATTATGATGAGTTGCCAGACCTAACGCGTTGCGAATATTTAATGGAATATGTTCCACTGTATTTATTTTTATTTTTTTTTTTGTTTCTTATTATTATTATCTAAATCGTGTTCATTTACAACTTAACGCCTATATGTATCCCTCTGTGTTGTTTTTTTATTATTAATCTATTTTTTGTGTACATTTTATTCAATTGTCGGTTTCTGGTTTAATTATGTAAATCCTACTTAATTGTAATATAATACTAATATGTATACTAATGTGTTTATTTTTATTTTTACTGTGTACATTTTTAAATTTAATTATCGGCTTCTGTTTTTATGTGATTCATATTTGATTCTAACAACATTAATATGTATTTCACTTACTTACTTACTTACTTACAAATGGCTTTTAAGGAACCCGAAGGTTCATTGCCGCCCTCACATAAGCCCGCCATCGGTCCCTATCCTGTGCAAGATTAATCCAGTCTCTATCATCACACCCCACCTCCCTCAAATCCATTTTAATATTATCCTCCCATCTACGTCTCGGCCTCCCTAAAGATCTTTTTCCCTCCGGTCTCCCAACTAACACTCTATATGCATTTCTGGATTCGCCCATACGTGCTACATGCCCTGCCCATCTCAAACGTCTGGATTTTAAGTTCCTAATTATGTCAGGTGAAGAATACAATGCGTGCAGTTTTGTGTTGTGTAACTTTCTCCATTCTCCTGTAACTTCATCCCGCTTAGCCCCAAATATTTTAATACTTACTTACTTACAAATGGCTTTTAAGGAACCCGAAGGTTCATTGCCGCCCTCACATAAGCCCGCCATCGGTCCTATCCTGTGCAAGATTAAGCCAGTCTCTATCATCATACCCCACCTCCCTCAAATCCATTTTAATATTATCCTCCCATCTACGTCTCGGCCTCCCTAAAGGTCTTTTTCCCTCCGGTCTCCCAACTAACACTCTATATGCATTTCTGGATTCGCCCATACGTGCTACATGCCCTGCCCATCTCAAACGTCTGGATTTCAAGTTCCTAATTATGTCAGGTGAAGAATACAATGCGTGCAGTTCTGTGTTGTGTAACTTTCTCCATTCTCCTGTAACTTCATCCCGCTTAGCCCCAAATATTTTCCTAAGCACCTTATTCTCAAACACCCTTAACCTATGTTCCTCTCTCAGAGTGAGAGTCCAAGTTTCACAGCCATATAGAAGAACCGGTAATATAACTGTTTTATAAATTCTAACTTTCAGATTTTTGGACAGCAGACTGGATGATAAGAGCTTCTCAACCGAATAATAACAGGCATTTCCCATATTTATTCTGCGTTTAATTTCCTCCCGAGTGTCATTTATATTTGTTACTGTTGCTCCCAGATATTTGAATTTTTCCACCTCTTCGAAGGATAAATCTCCAATATTTATATTTCCATTTCGTACAATATTCCCGTCACGAGACATAATCATATACTTTGTCTTTTCGGGATTTACTTCCAAACCGATCGCTTTACTTGCTTCAAGTAAAATTTCCGTGTTTTCCCTAACCGTTTGTGTATTTTCTCCTAACATATTCATGTCATCTGCATAGACAAGAAGCTGATGTAGCCCGTTCAATTCCAAACCCTGCCTGTTATCCTGAACTTTCCTAATGGCATATTCTAAAGCGAAGTTAAAAAGTAAAGGTGATAGTGCATCTCCTGCTTTAGCCCGCAGTGAATTGGAAAAGGATCAGATAGAAACTGACCTATACGGACTCTGCTGTATGTTTCACTGAGACACATTTTAATTAATCGAACTAGTTTCTTGGGAATACCAAATTCAATAAGAATATCATATAATACTTCCTCTTAACCGAGTCATAAGCCTTTTTGAAATCTATGAATAACTGATGTACTGTACCCTTATACTCCCATTTTTTCTCCATTATCTGCCGAATACAAAAATCTGATCAATAGTCGATCTATTACGCCGAAAACCGCACTGATGATCCCCAATAATTTCATCTACGTACGGAGTTAATCTCCTCAAAAGAATATTGGAGAAAATTTTGTACGACGTCAACAAAAGTGATATTCCTCGAAAGTTACCACAGTTGGTTTTGTCCCCCTTTTTAAAAATAGGTACAATTATGGACTCCTTCCATTGTTCTGGTACAATTTCCTTTTCCCAAATAGCAAGTACAAGTTTATAAATTTCGCTATATAATGCACTTCCACCCTCTTGTATTAATTCTGCTGGAATTTGATCGATACCTGGAGACTTGTACTTTTTCAGATTTTCTATCGCAATTTCGACTTCTGAAAGCGTGGGTTCGGGTATAAATGGCTCAGCAGTTTGTATTTCAATTTCGTCCCGATCATTTCTATTTGGCCTATGTACATTTAGTAGTTGCGCAAAATAGTTTTTCCATCTGTTTAGGATTGATGGAGAGTCTGCAAGCAAGTCACCATTCTCATCCTTGATCACGTTTACCCTTGGCTGATATCCGTTCTTAAATTCCTTTATAACCTTATATAAATCTCGAATGTTTTTATTCTTACTATTTGTTTCTACCTCATTCAGTTTTTCCTTCAAGTAACCTCTCTTTTTATTCCTAAGTGTACGACTTGCTTCCCGTCTTTCATTGAAATAATTATCTCTCTTCTCCTCAACTGGATCCTGTAAGAATTTCAATTTTGCCTGTTTCCTTCTTTCTACTACCATGCAACAATCTTCATCAAACCACGGTTTCTTTTTCTTAGTTTCATAATAACCTATGCTCTGCTCAGCTGCAATTTTGATACTATCTCTGATATTTTCCCACACGCTATTAACATCTAATTCTTTCTCAACTTCGTCGGAACTTTCTAAAGTGGCAAACCTATTCGAAATTTCGACCTGATAATTTTGCTTAGCTTCCTCGTCCTTTAATTTCAAAATATTGAATTTAGTAATATTAACTTGTTGCTCTACTCGCTTGGCTACTGATAATCTTTCTCTTAATTCTCCAATCACCAAATAATGGTCAGAATTACAGTCTGCACCCTGAAAGTTCGAATATCTACTATACTAGTATGTCTCCGTTTATCTATCAAGATGTGATCTATTTGGTTGTGTGTCAATCCATCTGGAGAAGTCCAAGTATATTTATGTATATCCTTATGGGGGAATGTTGTACTTTTGACAATTAAATTTTTCGATGTGGCAAAGTTGACTAATCTAACTCCATTGTCACTACTAATTGCGTGTAGGCTCTCTTTTCCAATAGTTGGTCTAAAAATATCCTCCCGTCCTACTTTAGCGTTGAAATCCCCCAATAAAATTTTCATATGATATCTAGGGAACTGATCAAAAGTATGTTCCAATTCCTCATAGAAGCTATCCTTTACATAGTCGTCTTTCTCTTCTGTAGGGGCGTGAGCATTTATAACTATGATGTCGCACCATCTACCCTTAAGTACTAAATATGATAACCTGTCACTGATAAATTCGACCTTTTTACTGCTGATTTTATTCTTTTATGTACAAAGAATCCTGTTCCTAATTGGTGATTATTGTTTCCTTCCCCATAATACAACAAGTAATCTCCTATTTGTGATATGCCATTCCCATCTAACCTAACCTCTTGTACTCCTACGAAGTCTATTCTATATCTAGCTAGTTCTTTTGCTACTAATGTTACCCTCCTGTTCTATAAAGACTAGTTACGTTCCAAGTGCCAAATCTCAAAACCTTATTCCTTTGCTGTGGTCGTGCCAGAGAATCAGTCCTATTCCGAGGCTTACTGTAGGAATTCGTAACAAGCTGTTTTTTACGGTGATGGGTTGTTAGCCCTTCGCCCAACCCCCAAGCTGGAGGACCACCCCTTATCGGCTGTCCACGACTGCTTATTCAATATATTCGCAGCTACCCTCCATATATGTATTTCACTATGTTTATTATTATTTTATGGGGTAAATTTTTTGTAACTACCTCTTTTGATCTCATTATGTATCTAAATTGTATCAGTATGTAATTACTTAATTCCGATCCAGTTTTATGTTCAACTATGTAAGCAAGTTTTAATCCTGGTTGAGTGTAAGAGAAGGCCTTACGGCCTTAACTCTGCCAGGTTAAATAAAGCCATTATTATTATTATTATTATTATTATTATTATTATTATTATTATTATTATTATTATTATTATTTTATTTTTTTCTCTCAGTATGCTCCATTGCAGTAATGCAATACTACACACATTTGTTGCTACACTGTTTTTACATTCTGTCGGAACTTAAAACAAAAACTACTAGTAAACTATTTACAATATTTACAAGGATGTAAAGTCAGCTGACTGAATACAGTTTATGAATTATTTAAAAGTATTAATACTAATACTATTTTAACTGGAGTAGTGCTTTCACTATTTACAATATAATACACTGCCATGAAGTCTATTGACTTAATAAAGGTGGTGAATTACTTATAATTATTTTAACATAATATCTAACTACTACTACTACTGAATACTAATACTAATACTAATTTTAAGTTGAGTAGTTTTTTCACTATTTGCAATATTTACAGTGATGTGAAATCTATTGATTGAACAAAGTTTCTGAATCCCTTATAGTGTTTTAACAATAGTTTCTCATGTGACACTGGCCATCTATCTTGATTTCTATATATTCCTGCTTCAGAATTATTATTATTGTTATTATTATTATTATTATTATTATTATTATTATTATTATTATTATTATTATTATATTACTATGTCTGCATACGCCCTCTAGTAATGACTTCTCTTGCTTGCAGGAATACTTGCTGGGGGACCGCAACTTGTCGGTGTTCCCGGTGGCCGTGTCGCTGATGGCCAGCTTCATGTCCGCCATCACTCTGCTGGGGGTCAGCATGGAGAACTACACGTACGGAACGCAGTTCGTGGTCATCAACTTCGCGTACGGGATAGCAACGCCCATCGCAGCTTACTGCTACCTGCCTGTATTCTTCAAGCTGCAAGCCACCAGCGCCTACCATGTGGGTACCAGACATAATTGCAGCTATCTAGCATATAGCGTTATGCCATAAAGTTCTAAGCCTAAGAAGAGAAAACAATTGTGGCCAAAACCAGAATTACAGATTAGCCAAGGCATCAAGACAGACGTGGAAGTTCAACAGAGAGTCACTCTGGACTAGTGAAATACCGGTACCGTAGTAAATAATGACGGCAAGGGCACCAATGTGGATTTTCCAAGGGGGGGGGGGAGCTAATGGAGGTCTCGGCTACAGAGTAGTGTGAGGTCCCCCCCCGAAAACTGTTCAATAATTTGACCTTGTGAAATGAATGTTGGAGTGTCTGAACATAATTATTATGAGTCAATTATTTAAGAGTTCCAAGCACAAATTTTCATAAAATGTGACTGAAAAATAGTTAATGCTGTTCGTCACTAAGCATTTCAGTATTCATCTTACAACTGCAGTTTATCTCTCCTTCGAAATAACAGCTAAGTAAGAGAATGGTGATTGAAATTTTTAATAGTAATTTGCAGACAGTTCCAACATACATAATTTAATTTTTTAGATAAATAAATTAACCTAAAGTAATACATCACATATTCATTATATGAGGTCTCGCCATCCTCATTGAATATTAACACGACTACTATGAAGTAGACAATGTGTATTATCACCATTAAATCGAGAAAAATTCGTTCCGGCACCGGGAATCGAACCTGGGACCTCTCAGCTCTGCGCGCTGAACGAATTTTTCTCGATTTAATAGTGATAATAAATCATTGACTACTTCATAGTAGTCGTAAAATGTTAATATTCAATGAGGATGGCGGGACCTCATATAATGAATATTTGATGTATTAAATGTTTACAGTTATCACAAACTGTTGTTGAATATGGCCATAAAGTCATTTAAATATGCGCTCCTGCATATTGACTTACATAGGTTTAAATGCAGGCAGTAGGCCGTAAAACGGTACAATGAGAGGAGTTCGACCGGCACTGTGGATCGTGTCCCGGCATAGCTCAGCTGGAAAGAGCCCTCAGCATGCAGAGCTGAGAGGTCCCGGGTTCGATTTCCGGTGCCAGAACGAATTTTTCTCGATTTAATGGTGATAACCTAAAGTAAATTTTGTAGAGGTGAAGAGAGGGGCAGTCCTCCCCTTGTCCCTCCGTATTGGGACCCATTAATAAGAGTGTGACATTGTTATAGACAGCAATAGATATGAAGAGTGTGTGATTGGACTGTTTTGCTCTTTTCTGTGTAGCATGGAATAATTCAGAAATTTTTCTTTATTATTTTTGTTCTTGTTGATGTTACATTAACAGTGAAGAATGATATATTAAAATCAAAATATGGCAATATTTTATTTTTTCATAGTACTGTATTAAAAAAAAAAAGACCCCTCTACCCTTGATACTCGTTGATAGATAATACCGTTCAACACAAATCAGGAGCGTCACTCAGAACTAATCTTGACTGCACACTTACATCCTGCTGAGTTTGGCACGCTCTGTTGCAGTACCTGGAGCTGCGGTTCGGGCAGGGAGCCCGCCTGGCAGCGTCTTTCGCCTTCTCCCTGCAGATGATCCTCTACATGGGAATCGTCCTGTACGCCCCTGCGCTCGCCCTGGAGGCAGTGACAGGGCTGTCCAAGACCATTGCTATCCTCAGCATCGGCCTCGTCTGCACTTTCTACTCCACTATCGGTGGCATGAAGGCTGTTGTGGTCACGGACGTGTTCCAGGTGAGTTCACGAGGAAATAGACTTCGCGTTGTTAATGAAATTCCTATTTTCAGCATCCTTGACACCAGGAAAAAAGTTCTTCTGGCATGTGTTGTCTGCCCGACTGTATACAGCAATTTCTCCTGAACTCTCGGATGGATTTTATTCATATTATTCAATATCTACAAGTCAATTCAGCCGGAAATGATGGTGCGTGAAATGTTATTTTACAGAAAAAATATGATACTTTATTTGAAGAACTAAAACAACTTCATCATTTAGTCAAAACTAGAGCTAACAATTTCGTTTTTTGCTTTTCTGTTTCTCTTAAAATAATGCGAAATATGTTGTTGTTTTCTAATGTCGGGCATTTGACAATAAAATCATTTCACCTCTTGCACTCCAATATTTTTCAAAGATATTGTCATGGTCAGCCACTGAAGCACAGATTTTGAGGTGTTCCGAATCCATTTCTTGGTTTGAGTTGCACAATGGGCAGTTAGGGGACTGATATATTCCAATTCTATGCAGGTGTTAAATGGCAAGTTGTAGCCGATTTAAGTGGACACCGTATTTTAACGTTTTGATGGCTACTTCATCCACACACAACCCCAAAATATCTGGAGGACCACACCTGCTGTTGGTTGACGGTCTACTTAGACCTAGCTGGGAGATCTTGTTGATCATCAGCTTTCCCTCCTTAAGCCACTGGAGGACGATTTTAGTGCCATAGCAGGTCAGCACTAGGAACAGAAAAGTAGAAAGAGGAGGAAGGAAGGGAAATGAACCCCTAGGCCTCGAATGCTCTAATGCCATCAGGGTTCGAAGAAAGTAAGAGTTCAGTCAGAGTAAAGAGGGAATTAGGTATTGAATAGAGGAAAATTATACCAAATTCGGTCATTAACTCATCAAGCTGACCAGTGCTAATTGATGAGTAGCCCCTCCTTTTAGTTCAGCTTGTAAAATTATGCTTACTAACAACTGCACCATGGGAAGGTAGGGATGGGACATAGGTTGGTTCCTTACAGCCTTCAATGGGAAGGATTAAAAATGACTCTCCTCCTGTATTCTACAAATACCCTTTTGCAGCCTAATGCGAAATACTGGTATGTTGTTATTTGTGGTTGTTGTTTTCTAATGCCAGGCGTTTGACAATAAAGTCATTTGACCTCTTGCACTACAATATTTTTCAAAGATATTATCATGACCAGCCACTGAAGCACAGATTTTGAGGTGTTCCGAATCCATTTCTTGGTTTGAGTTGCACAATGGGCAGTTAGGGGACTGATATATTCCAATTCTATGCAGGTGCTTGGCCAAACAATCATGGCCTGTTGCCAATCTAAATGCAGCTACAGACGATTTTTGTGGTAAATCGGCAATCAACTGTGGATTATGATGCAGAGAGTTGCCTGATGTCAGTATTAATGAGGAATGCTCTTTGTGGTGTGCGTTGGAATGTGTAATAGGAAATATATTAACTATTTTTGTTTTTGTCCAGTTGTGATCTAGGCTGCTTTGTGAAGAATCTGAATCTGCTTTCTTTCAATATCAGTATCATTAAACGGTACTGAAGTGTAATGCAGTATATTCTTGAATTGCGAAAGCTACATTCACGCTGTTAACTTGAAATACTAAAACATTTTCTGGGAATTAGATATTGAAATAAGTTCAGACCCTGTTGAAGAAAATAGGACATAGGCCTACTATATCTAGAATGAAAGAATTGTTCTAAGGTGTCTACTAATAATCATCATTAACATTCTCCCTAAATTAACTGAAACAACATCGAGTTATTAGGTAAAGGCTTTAAGGAGAAACGGAATTTGATTTTGGGTGAGAATTTTGATTTATTTTTATTTTTCCGATGTATTATTTGGTTTGCCCTCTTAACATATCGATGCCCAGAACCAGACTGTTCCAAGTCCATTTTACTATTTTTTTAAGAGGTATTTTAAGCTCCTGACATTCAAAGCTTCGTGAAACAATTTGGAATAGCTTCATAGCAACCTTATGTAGAGGAATATTTACAATTTTGTTCGATTCATATATGCAGACAAGAACTGGAACACAACGGAACACAAAGTTCTTTCTTATAAAAAGTTGAACTTAGAACAGTCTGGTTCTGAGCCATCGATATGACTGTACTAATATTGTTCCATTTTAATTTTTCGATTTTCTGAGAAGGGGTATAAAAGTTTTAATCATTCTTAATATATTTTCTGATTTTGAACGGAAAATTATATATTTATTTATCTATCTATCTATCTATCTGTCTGTCTGTCTGTCTGTCTGTCTGTCTGACTATTTACCTATTTATTTTTCAATTCTTTGATTTTTGCTTTTTGAAATGGTATGTCACGTGTGACTATATTAAAACAAATGATACCCATGTTAACTTCGGTTTTAATTTTTCTGAGGAGGAGGCGCAATATTTATATACGTCTTATTTAACGCTTATTTTCCTTAAGTTTAGTTTTTCCATACAAAAGGAGCTTTTCCTCAGCTTCTATTGAATGTAGAAAGCTGAAATTTTCAGGACTTGTTTATTTGGATATTTTACAGACACTGAAACAATATTGTTTCGAAATTTTTTTAACTTTAGAAATGTTACAGGCGTACTGAAAATCTTTGAAAGAATAACGATTTGGGAAACAATAAAATTATTTCCCAGTAAGGAAATAAATTAAAGAAAAACTACAGTTTCAACATAAAGTCAAGTAATGTGTTCATGAGATGTGAAAAACATCAGCTTGCTTGCTTCAACAGTTTTTGAGAAAATGTTCCTTATGTAGACATAATTTAATATTGACAAGATAGGCAATTCCGTGTCCCCTTAACAATGCTAGCCATAAATTAATGCAGGATATTTCGCACTCTCAGTAAAATGGAGTCCTAACTCGAAAATTGTGATTTGTAAAGATATGCTATTTCCTAGTAAAATAGATATGTTAATAAATAGGTACTAAAACCTTTGATAATTTACTGTTTCATTATTAGAATTTCATACCTCCAACCAGTAAAACGGCGTTTGAAAAAATTTACGAAAGTAATATGTGATTTTGAACATAAACAGTATTTTACTGGCAGTGCGATTTGTGCAGATCCAGTAAGCAGTGCAGTTGAGAATATGCTGCTTGTCAGTGATGAGAGTGTTTCATGAGTCCACTGGTTTTCTGTTCTCAGTCATTGTTAATGTTCGCAGCCGTTTACGTAGTCGTCATCAAAGCAACTGTGGATGCGGGAGGATTTAGTGAAGTGTGGAGGATCGCAGAGATCGGGAAGAGGATAGAATTCGATAAGTGAGTGAATTCATTGTAACACAATCCTACTGCTCAACTTATGCTCCCTATCCTAGTTTTTCTGACCCATTTCACAATTTATTAATTATTATGACTTATATGGAAGTAGACAAGCTAGATCTCCATCAAAGCATCTTCACATAAATATAAATGGATAATTGAGGGGTCAGCACAACAGTGGTCTAACTCTCCTCAATGCGAAAAATTTAATATTGAGCCTTCTGGTGATTTTGACGTGAACTATCTTCCTACGAAGTGGAATAGACCAATCCACCATTACATAGCTTGTTAGGAAGCATGTAATTTTTTCCCTAAAAAGATACTTGCTTACTTACTGGCATCTAAGGAACCCGGAAGTTCATTGCCGCCCTCACATAAGCCCGCCATCGGTCCCTATCCTGTGCAAGATTAATCCAGTCTCTATCATCATATCCCACCTCCCTCAAATCCATTTTAATATTATCTTCCCATCTACGTCTCTGCCTCCCTAAAGGTCTTTTTTTCCTCCGGTCTCCCAACTAACACTCTATATGCATTTCTGGATTCGCCCATACGTGCTACATGCTCTGCCCATCTCAAAGTCTGGATTTAATGTTCCTAATTATGTCAGGTGAAGAATACAATGCGTGCAGTTCTGTGTTGTGTAACTTTCTCCATTCTCCTGTAACTTCATCCCTTTTAGCCCCAAATATTTTCCTAAGAACCTTATTCTCAAACACCCTTAACCTCTGTTCCTCTCTCAAAGTGAGAGTCCAAGCTTCACAACCATACAGAACAACCGGTAATATAACTGTTTTATAAATTCTAACTTTCAGATTTTTTGACAGCAGACTGGATGATAAAAGCTTCTCAACCGAATAATAACAGGCATTTCCCATATTTATTCTGTGTTTAATTTCCTCCCGAGTATCATTTATATTTGTTACTGTTGCTCCCAGATATTTGAACTTCTCCACCTCTTCAAAAGATAAATTTCCAGTTTTTATATTTCCATTTCGTACAATATTCTCGTCATGAGACATAATCATATACCCCTAAAAAGATATTACTTATAAATATATATAACTTTAACTTGCTTTTTCTACATTAAAAAAAGTGGCTTGGACCACTGCTGCGCAGACCCCCTCAATTTAACTTAAGTTACTGATGATGATTTACATGAGCAGCAATTATAAAATAGGAATATACAACTTATTAACAATATAAATGAAAACATGAAACAGACGTATTGTTTATAATGAGTCAGTATTGACAAAACATAAACAATTTAATAAATGGATCATAAATTGTAGGACCAAAACAAGGAAAAATTTGGGTTACTTCAGGGAAAAATAAAACAGTGGACTATGACATTGATATCATAGTTAAGTTTTTATAAATGTGGCAACTGGAAAACTTTCCATACCAGAAAATAAATTAATTTCCTGACTCAGTGAATTGAAGTTTCTTAACATTTCAGTTAATAGTGAGTTCACATGAAATACGTTTCTCGATCTTGGGATATTAAATAGGAAATTTCTGTTAGATCTAACTGGGGGGATATCAAATGAAACCAGTTAGAGTATTTCAGCGGAATCAATATTATTTCTTAATAGTTTCCTTAGAAATATCATCGAGTGATTCTTCTGTCATTGCGCGTGTATGTGTCTTGAATGTTATCGAGTTATTAGTTGTTTTCATTTCTTATTTTACTCTGACGGTTTTTTAGTAGGATCTATTCAACTCTCATTGTTGGAGTGTCCTGTCAGATTGAGTGATAACATAAAAAGTCACGGAAAATAAATATATGAAAAAGAGTTACTAAATTAAGAAGACATTGCAGCACAAAATTATTAATCTTGTTGTGTCTGTAATTTTACTAGACATTGATTTAACAAAGAGAATGGGTTTGTCTGGCAATGGCTCCTCGTAAAGGGCTCAATTTAGAGAAATCACACTGTTAGAATTTTAGGTTTCAATTCGTGCTTACTGATAACATCAGAACTTATTCAAACCCATCAGACAGTGAAACAAGCAAACACACAAGTGTCTTGGTGTCGTATGACTAGTAACTTGTTAATATTCACATCTAACTAATCCGATAATAAGGATTTAGAGTGTTTGCCGACATCAGATATTATAGGTTTGTTCCAGCAAGCAATTCAGAATGCTTTCCGAACTAATACCGAACATCTTTCGTTGTTGTTGAAACGTTTTTTGAACTCTTCTTTCATGGGCTTCGGACTTTCTTCTCATATTAAAATTATATTCATCTTCTGAACTTAATTCTTCGTAAAATATATCGCTATCACCTTCCAAATCACTCATCAAGGACTATTTTTTTTTTTTTTTTTTTTTTTTATTTAAGCATGCCTAGTTTCGACTCGAAGCATTTTAACCATAATTTTAGATTAAGTTATCTGCGCATGCGTCAGCAATTCGGAATTATCAGTTCCTGCTCTTAATCGAGAACCAATTTCACTCATTCCAAAAGAGTTCTAAAGCACGTTGAAACAGGAAACTGGGAGTTTAATATCGGTTCGGAATCAGTTCAAGTCTTGTTGAAAGGCACATTGAGCTACAGCGCATGAGCAGGCAGTCCAGAATCGATTCTTAACTGTGTTGGAACAAACCTATTGCAGATTTAAATCATTAACTTTCTGTTCTCCCAGTACAAAGCTAACAGATGTTTGGTTAAATTTTCGTATGTTGACTTAACTTTCTTGTACAGGCTGTACCTAGTTCATCATCTTCATCCCTCCAAGTATTAGGCCATGTGACCCGTTACGGTCTCAAAGAAGAATTGTACTTATTCCTGTTTTGTGTATAGATATTCTAAAATACAGACAGTCGTGTTTGTGTTTCTGATCTGTTTCATCTTCTGTGGTTTGCAATTTTTGTAATGTGGACCATTTTTTCCCCTACAACTTTGTTTATTAATTATTGTTGTATTTTGTGTGTGATGGTGCTATTAAAATATGTTAAGTTAATGATAGTTATGGCTTTTGTTTTTATTGTTTTTTTTTCAGGATGGTTTCTAGTACCTATGCAATTCTTTTACAGTGAAACTTCTTTTTGCAAACATCCCTTTAAGGGGTTGATATATAAATATGGTGAAAAACCAGTGAATTTTCAACAACAAAAAAATCTTTTGATGTGTGAAAAGTACATGACATAAAATTTAATTCGCATTTATGACTTTGCCAGCTGCTGTGACACCATTTCAAAGCTCTGGTTCACAGGACTGATTCGAGTTCTACAACGTGCTTCATCCTCTGCTAGGTTTGATTCAGTGGCAAGCATAGTTGGCAACTCTAGATCACCGAGGACCAGTTAATAGTGTTTGATGATAATTTTTGGTTTCACTTTCTTTTTCAGTTGGATGACTTGGTAGTTGTTAATGCTATTTATTCTGTGCCAATTTTGGTTTACAAGATAACGTTCAGGTTGAAACTGAAAATTAGTGTTACAGGATCTCGCGTTTGCCACCAGTCATCTATATTTTTATTTTCTAACTATTGTAAATCTTTGTCAGTTTTAGTGCTGTAAATTCTGCACACAGGTGGCATCAGTTACAGTTGGTATAACCCTGAATTCAAGGCCATATGCTGCATAAGGTTAACATTGTAAACATTTCACTTTGCAGTTTTGATCCTGATCCCACGGTGCGCCACACGTGGTGGAGTTTGGTCATTGGCGGCTGTTTCACGTATTTGTCTTTATATGCCGTGAACCAAGCTCAAGTACAACGCCTTCTTACACTCAGGTGAGGGAGGAGTGCTCAGTGTTTGAGTAACATAAGTGCGATGTTTAACATTACAAGAATGTGCAGCAAAACTTCATATGTACTTCTATTTTTTTTTTTTCATCCATTCTTTACTTAAAAGGAGACTGCTAATAAGCTCATGTCGGAAAACTCCTCGAATTACACATACACAGCAGGACGTACTGTATACAGAGTAAACCGTAAATAATGTTGCTATTTCAGGGGGATATTCTTTTCAGATATTTCAAACAGAGTTCAATATAATTTAAATAATGTCACTATTTCAGGGGGATATTCTTTTCAGATATTTCAAACAGAGTTCAATATAATTTAAATAATGTCACTATTTCAGGGGGATATTCTTTTCAGATATTTCAAACAGAGTTCAATATAATTTAAATAATGTCACTATTTCAGGGGATATTCTTTTCGGATATTTCAAACAAAGTTCAATATAATTTAAATAATGTCACTATTTCAGGGGGATATTCTTTTCGGGTATTTCAAACAAAGTTCAATATAGGCTAATTTAAATAATGTCACTATTTCAGGGGGATATTCTTTTCAGATATTTCAAACGAAGTTCAATATAATTTTGCTCGTTTTGCTTCCTTTTATATGAAACATTTTATAGCGTGTTTTGGGAAAGCCGTTGATTTAATTCCCAATATGCTCAGTCAATTTAAGAGAGCAGAGTATTATGTTAACAAATTTTATTCGAACAAATGTTGTTGTTGTTGTTATCTAATGCCGGGCTCTGGCAACGAAGCCATTAGCGTTCTTGCTCTCAATATTTCTCTGTGGTGGATCCATCAGGTAGAACTTCACAAGTTAGTTAATTAGCATAAGTGTAACAGTTTTTAAGTGGGCACCAATTTTTATTCGAACAAATGTAACATTGTAAAATTCCTTTGCAGAACGAAAAGTTACATTTGTTTGCATAGTATTTCTGCACATTGAAAGGACAAAATTAAAATTATTTCAATTATTTATTATCATAACACATTGCTCTTTTAAACTGACTGAGCATATTGGGAATGAAATCGACGATTTTCCCAAAACACGCTATAAAATAATCTTCTTCTTCTTCTTTTTCTTCTTCTTCTTCTTCTTCTTCTTCTTCTTCTTCTTCTTCTTCTTCTTCTTCTTCTTCTTCAGTCCCTTCTGCTGCTAAGCATCGGGTTCGCCTCTCTCCTTCCATTTCATCCATTTTTCCCGGTCTCTACATATTCTCTTCATCTCTACCATTGTTTACGCTATGAAATGTTTAACATTAAACATTTTTATCTCGAAAAGGAGGCAAAATTGTATTACATTTTTATGTTTGAAATATCTCGAGGAATAACCTGAAATGAATGACATTACTTACAGTTGACTCTGTAGAAAAAGTCGGCTGCTCGTCCTGTGTGTAAGGGTGTAGCAACTGCTTGGAATGTTGCCATTCTTCTGGAAGCCCTCTCTGTCACGTGACATGTCAGCGCACTTCGGCAGTTGTGTTCATTATCTAAACAGTTTTTCGCTAATATTTCACCAGGCTTTAGTTTCACACTCTTACATTTAGTACAGAGGTGTAACAATGTGCGCAGTTTGGACATGAGCTCGTAACATTCTGTTGGCAGGGATCTGAAGAAGTCCCAGCAGGCGCTGTGGATCAGCTGGCCGGTGCTCACTGTTCTCAGCCTCAGCACGTCGTTCTCAGGCATCGCTATCTACTCCAAGTACTACGGGTGCGATCCTCTGAAGGCTAAGAGGATATCTGCGTACGATCAGGTTAGAGATGAAGTGCATTGAATGATCTGCCATCTTAACTGCCACTCACAAATTAATGGGGACTCTTCATTGCTCCTAATACAAATTAATAAGTAAACAGTTTAGATATGGTATTAGTTTATTAAAATTAAGTATTTAAAATATCCTTTACTCATCAAAATTAACAAAACACATGCCGAAACAACCTTGTTTCATTTTCAAAATATTTTTACATTTCTCAAAAAAAAAAAGTAACTAGGGAACGGATTTCTAGGTGCTAAAAAGAGAGATTTAGGACTTTATAAAATCCTATTTAGGACTTTAAGAGTTTATATAAAATTAATAGTTAATTAATAATTTTGATTCTAGTAAACGTTTCATTTTAGGTGGAAATTATATGCAAAGAACTGGAGCTGATATTGAGTGCTACTGAAACTAAAGCCTCAAATTGTATCAGTGAAAGAGACTGATTGCTGATTGGTCAGTTTAATCTCACATAACGGGGATGCGAAAACTAATTTGTAAGCTGAACAACCTACCATCTCTTTTTATATTAGGATCGACTTTTCAAACAAACTTCGGTTCCAGAAAATTAGGTGAAATCTTCTTCCCTCCCCTTGTAGGACCAATATGGAATGTACTTGCCAGACCAGTGTTTGTAAGATATTATATATATATGTAATATATTTTACATTTTAAATGTCATTTTTATAGTTTTTTGGGCATTTTGCATTTTTAGTACCGGTTTTTTTATTTTTAAATATGTTGTTGTTGTTTTCTAATGCCAGGCGTTTGACAATAAAGTCAGTTGACCTCTTGCACTCCAATATTTTTCAAAGATATTATCATGACCAGCCACTGAAGCACAGATTTTCAGGTGTTCCGAATCCATTTCTTGGTTTGAGTTGCACAATGGGCAGTTAGGGGACTGATATATTCCAATTCTATGCAGGTGTTTGGCCAAACAATCATGGCCTGTTGCCAATCTAAATGCAGCTACAGACGATTTTCGTGGTAAATCGGGAATTAACTGTGGCTTTTGATGCAGAGAGTTCCATTTTTTCCTTGGGATTGTGTTATCAAATTTTGTTTGTTGAAGTTTAAGTATGTAGATTTAATAAATCTTTTCACAGAGTAATACGTAGATTTAGTAATAGGTCTGTAAGTAGCAGTGCTGCCCTTCTTTGCTAAAGCATCCGCATTCTCGTTTCCCAGGATTCCACAATGGGATGGTGTCCATTGGAATACAATTCTTTTATTGAGTGATATTAATTGAGAGAGCATTTTAGTTATTTCTGCTGTTTGAGATGAAGGTGTGTGTTTAGAGACTATTGATAGAATAGCTGCTTTGGAGTCTGACAATATAACTGCATTTTTAAATTTACTGATGTGGCATAGAAGATTCCTGAGACTTTCACTTATTGCAATGATTTCTCCATCAAAACTTGTTGTTCCATATCCAAGAGATCTATAAAGTGAGAAGAGACAGCACGTAACACCTGCACCGCACCTTGTTCTCTGGAGATCAAGGATCCGTCAGTGTATAAATGAAGCCAGTTTTGTGGAGGGTATCTAATATTAATTGTCTCTAAAGACAATTGTTTTAGTATTTCAGTGTTTACTTCTGATTTCAGTTTTTCTTCTGTTAAATTTAGATTATATTCTATATTTAATAGAGTTAAAGGGTTTGGTTTAATTTGTAGGTTTTCTTTTAAATTCGGGATATTGATTTTCTGTTTTAATTCTTGAACAATGGATATGAAACTTTTTTGAGTTTTCAATCTACAGAGAGGACTGTATGAATGCCAATTGTTTCCTGGTAATCTGATAAGTTTTTCATATTGAATCAGTGCTTTTTCTTCTATTGTCATTTTGATGCTGTTAATATTAGTGAGGAATCTCATAGAATCTATTGGAGTTGTTTTGATTCCACCAGTAATGAGTCTGAGAGCTTGGTTTTGAACATATTCTATTTCGTTTATGAAAGGTGAAGTAATTATAATTTCTCCGCAGTATGTCAGCACTGGCTGTATAAACATTTTGTATGTAGTGTTCAAAGTATTCCTAGAGCATCCCCATTTCTTTCCTGCTAGTCTTTTTAGAAGGGAGAATCTTTTACGAGCTTTTTCAGAAATGTATTTCAAATGGTTGCTCCATGTTAGCTTGCTATCGAAAATAACTCCAAGATATTTGGATTCATAAGTTCTAGGAAGGTGTTGGCCATTGTATTGGATATTGAATTCTCTTTCTTTTTTTACCAAGTGAAAATATTTGGTAGTTACTTTTGCTTAAATTGAGTGTCATCAAATTTGATGTATTCCATTCATGTAGTTGATTTAGAGCTTTAAGAGCAGAATTTTGAATTTTGTCTCTGTCTGTAAGATCCGGAAGTCCACAAAACTATATCATCTGCAAATAGTGCTGTTTTCATGTTTGATTCCTCTAATAGGGAGGGTAAGTCATTTATATAAATATTGAATAAAGTTGTGCTGAGGACAGCGCCCTGAGGTAGACCTCGATATGTTTGTCTGTAACTAGAAAGTGAGTTATTGAATTTAGTGGCAATGAATCGTTGACTAAGGAATTCTGATAAGCAAAGGTTTTTAAATATATGTGTTACTGTAAATGTACGAAAACTGGTAAATCTTAGAATTTACCGGTATAACTTAACATTTACCATTATGGTGTGATAAAACTCCGAAATTTCTTATTAGATGTATACATTTTGAACTTTTACCAAGAGATGTTGGTAAATCTCAGGATTTACCGATCAGTTGTGGCAAAGTCGTATTAATTTAATAAAAATATCTTTACTAAGATTTGCCGTCCTTCGGACTTTTACATATCCACTTTCGATTCATCTTTTTATTGTTGTTTTAGGATCTATTTAAAAACAAATAAAAATACCTCAGTAATGACTGAAATAATTTATATTTATTTTAAATTGAATTTATTTAAATATTTTTACATTCTAATGTGATTATAATAAACAGTATTCCGTATTAAAAATGGTGAAAAATATTATAATATTAACCACTGTCTGTTATAGTATTCCGTACAAAAATTAGCAAAGCCTTTATATTCCCTCAACAGTCCAGGTCCACAAATAAAGTAAGACAAACATTATGAATGTTAATTCTTGTTACAACAAGGTTGCCTGTTATGACATGTAGAATTGTACAACATGGAAGATGATTTACACAAACATTATTCTGTTGAACTGTTTTTTAAACAATTACACTTTTTGAACCCTTGACCTCCAACAAAAGATAGTTTGCCAATTAATTCCCGTACACTAAGTTCTTCTTCAATGATGATAAAATTTTCTTTGCACAATATAAACTGGTTCCTAATGTACAATGACTTCAGTTTGCCAGCTTTGGTACCAAGTTTACAAAACTCATCTTGAATTTTTATGACTACTGCCATTATTGATTTTGCGTCAATTTTGCCCGGTCTGCATCCAGTACTTTAATTCTCAAATGTCCGACTGAAAGTTTTGAAATTTGTTACAAGTGGCTGCTTTCATTTTCTTCGCTTGCATTTCAAGACCTTCTTTGGCAGCCTCTCGGAGCTGCTTCACTTAATCGATCCTGTAATTATGTCTGAACCTGTACAACGGAGGCAGGATTTTTCGTTCTGGATTCTTCGATCTAGCTTTTACCAGCTCGCATCGGTAAATCCTGAGATTTACCAACATTTCTTGGTAAAAGTTCAAAATGTATGAATCTAATAAGATATTTCGGGGTTTTACCGCACTATAACGGTAAATGTTAGATTATACCGGTAAATTATAACATTTACCGGTCTTCGTACCTTTATGGTACCATATGTAAAATACTAAAAGGTGTTTTTTATATAAGCAAAGGTTTACAATGTGATGTGCTTGGTACTTCTTATTTCTTTTTCTGAATCAGTAGGTCTTCCTACCTGATACATCTCTGAAACTAGTAGTGTGTACAAAAGAAAATTGTAAAAGTTTAGCAGCTTTCTTCACTATTTTTATATTTTTAAATGTCATGTTTTAGCATGTGATGTGCTGATGGCCTTTGAACTTCGTGTTTCAGCTGATGCCGCTGTACGTGGTGGACAGCCTCAACCACTTGCCCGGCCTCTCCGGACTCTTCGTCGCCCGGCATCTTCAGCGGCTCTCTGAGCACAGTGTCCTCATCCGTCAACTCTCTGGCAGCCGTGACCCTGGAGGATTACCTCAAGGTGAGAGGGAGCAAGTTACACTTACTCTTTTTTTTTATTATTATTATAATGGTGAAATTTTGTAACAGTGTAAGGGCTATTCCATATGAAATCGATCAGTAAAAACCTCGTATTTTTTTATACTCTAATTTTTTCCATACTTATACAAGGTGTTGAGGGAGTGCATTTTAAAAATATACTATCGAAAGTCAAACGGTTTTCGTACTATTGAGCGACAAATTTAGCGTATTTTATAAAAACAAGCCTCTTTCAGCGCTCAGAACTCTGGAACCATTTACTGCAGAACATTGAACGGGAGCTTATTTTGAAGCTGACATTTGGTAGGTTATAAGAAGTAATCCTTATTTTTATTGTATACAGAGAGACAGATAATCTGATTTTACTTACTTTTAGGCTTTTGGCCATTTGTAAAAATGTAAAAAAATATTGAGAAAAAACCTTGCATTATTAAGAGGGATTCGGCATTGTTTGCTTAGTGGCTCGGCAATAAGTTTCGAGGGTATTAAATAGATTATTTTTACACGCCTTTACTGAATGGCGCAGTACCGCACGCACTGGCCGAGAGCTGAAGATAAGCAAGCGTGGGGCGTCATTTTACTCCTGTGTTTATGAAAACCTGTGATAAAGCTAGCACAGCCATGACTGCTAGACGACACATCACGTGTTTGTCTCCTGGCCTTGCTTGTCTCGACTACCTCCCATCTCACAGTCAGCTGGTTAGTTCACGCGTGTACTATTTATTTTCTTTATTTGATATTTTCAATACTTTCTTATTAACGTTGCACCAGTAAAAATACGTGTTTATTTGTACTTTCAATGCGGAATCTAACTATATTTTTAAAATATTTTTTCGTGGGCAAAGGCGTCTTAATGAGGAAAAATCTAAATTTCTCCATTTCCATAAAAAGTAATAAAATCTTTTAAATGTCAATATAAACTTTAACTTCTCAACATCAAAATAAACCATGATTTTGATCATTGGGTGAAAGGGTTTCGAGCCACAACAGTTTAAAGTTGCTAATTTTATGAAAATACGATAAATTAAAATATTTTTAATTTAAACATTATGAAGTTCTGATGCCTCAAACTTTGCACAAAGCATTGTATCACAGTTGTCAACGTACAAAAAGTTTCATTGTATTTAGAAATTGTAAGGCCAATTTTGTCTATATTTCGGTCGATTGAGATGGAATAGCTCGTAAGCAGTTGTCTTACAAGTTTACTCTTCTTGATTACCATTGTATTACCAAATGGCGACAATTTTTTTCGACTTACGTAATAAAGAGCTCGAATTATTTGCTATTCTTTTCCCTGTTCAGTATTAGAAATCTTGGTGTTACCTTCGTTTCTGGCACACAAAAGAATCCGAATGCACACGAGCCTCTCTGTTAATGTGCCCTGTTCCCAGCAGCAGCAGCTGCAGTCGGTAACAAAATGCCTCGGACTCAAGCTTGCGTATGAGACACCAGGGGTCGGGTTTTCCTGAGCTGATGTGAATTGTCCAGTGTGGTTCTCTTCTAGCCAGTCCGCTAATTTGAACCCTGTGCCTTCCCCAGCCGGCTTACGCTAGGCTAAAGGGCACGCCGCTGCCCGAGGTGCACGGGGGGCTGATCTCCAAGCTGCTGGCGCTGCTGTACGGCCTGCTGTGCCTGGGCATCGCCTTCGCCGCGCAGCACCTGGGGGGCGTGCTGCAGGCCAGCCTCACCATCTTCGGAGTTGTCGGCGGGCCCCTGTTCGGTTTGTTCACCCTGGGCATGTTCTTCCCATCTGTCAACCAGACGGTGAGTTTACAATCACTGCAGGACTCCAAGTTGAGGGACTGTCTCCAGAGGTCGCATAGGATTGTTAACTATTTTTAAATTAAGAAACATCAGTGGAACAAAGGAATTTCTGCTTACGAAGAAAGGAAACACGTTTGGTGTCACAGATTTTGATGCACTATCAGAAGAAAGATTATTATTATTTTTTTTTGGTCCTACAGAACTCTCTGTTATGGTTATTATTTGTTAATGACCAAGAAAAATTCGCTCCAGCACTGGGGATCGAACTCAGGACGCCCAGTTCTGTGGAGGCTCTGCTGCACAAGTCATTCATATGAGCATGCTCCTTGCATGATGACGTAACGTATCTCGAACATAGAGTAAGGCCACAATGGGGAAAAACCAAAGGAGAAGGATTCGATCAAGTGCCGTGGATTGAGCCTCGGTGTAGCTCAGTAGTAGAGCACTCAGTGCGTAAAACTGGGGATCCTGGGTTCGATCCCCAGTGCTGAAGCTAATTTTTCTTCGTCATTAACAAATATCATAAGAAGGCCAAATTATACAGTGCTCAAAAGATTTTCGACTTACTTGAGCGAAATTTGTGATCAGTTGTGCAACATCAACTCAGTTTCCCCATTGGCAAAAGTTTTGAGATAAGAATGTTGCAATTCAAGAGCGAAGGGATTGTTAGAACAGAATGGGAATGTTGTGATTTTGTGAAGAAATGGAAACGGGAAGAATAACCGAATATATATAATTAAGAATTCTATATTGGAAGAATAGTAAAAGAGAGGGCAAACGAAATTTCAAGACAAGATATTTTTAGTAATATGAAAGACCTAGGATCACTAAAAGCTTTCAACTCTGTAAATTCTGACCTGCTCACCCTTAAATTGACAAATCTGCATTTGTCAGAGACTGCTGTGAGTTGGTTTGAATCCTACTTACGGAAAGACAACAATGTGTTGTATCCGGGAATCGAAGCTCTTCCTGGCTTAACATAACATCAGGTATACCACAGGGGTCGGTACTCGGACCATTGTTGTTCACAATATATGTCAATGATATTACATCTCTTGTAAGGCATTGTAACTATCACTTGTATGCTGACGACCTTCAATGCTACATCTCTTCCCGCTTAGACCGAGTAAATGACGCTATAGATAAATTGAACGAAGACATTGACTCGATTGTGACATGGACAAAAAAATTCCATCTTAATATCAATTCTGGAAAGACACAAGCAATCATATTAGGAAACAAACGGCAAACAGACGCTGTAAAACACCTCGACA
This sequence comes from Periplaneta americana, assembly GCA_025594305.2. NCBI lineage: Eukaryota > Metazoa > Arthropoda > Insecta > Blattodea > Blattidae > Periplaneta > Periplaneta americana. The sequence continues at coordinate 156,634,528 of JAJSOF020000015.1, forward strand.
TTTCCCCTGTTAAAGTAAGTACAGTGCATATCCCTTTCAGTTCTTCGGTAAAAAATCTTGGCATTCACATGGATAATAATCTCAACTGGGACATGCAAATCACAGAAACCTGCAGAAAAGTATATTCTATTATCCATGTGCTAAAAAGGATAAATGTTCATCTTCCTCTTGCTTAAAAAAAGTCCCTTGTGCAGACGCTTGTATTTCCCTATTTTGACTATGCGGACATTTTACTGACTGACCTTTCCAGTGACAACAAAACGAAACTTCAACGTGCTCATAACTTGTGTGTACGTTTTGTAAGCAATGTTCGTAAATATGATCACATTACCCCATCCCTGGAAGCAATAGGTTGGCTTAAACTAGATAAGAAAAGAAATTTACATTCACTTCTCCTTCTCTTCGAAATCTTGAACTCTTCTATTCCTTCGTACCTGTCGTCTCGCTTCACTTACCTTTCTTCCCACCACAATCTGAACACACGCTCTCGCCATGAAACAATACTAACAATACCATCCCATCGCACCTCCTCATACTCATCCTCTTTCACAATAGCCCTGCCAAGACTCTGGAATTCGTTACCTGCTAGCATCAGGGACTGTCGAAATAAAATTGAATTCAAATGCAAACTTACTAGGCACTTGGTCAGTAATTGAGACTCGTTCAGACATGGTTTCTTGTAAATAGTTCTCTTAATCTATCACAAAATATCTCAATATCCGGTAATTTCATTACTATAGATTTTTGTTATTCTAGGTTTAATTTGTAATTCAGTAAATACAAAAATATTCTTTGTTCTTAACTTCTATGATAAAATGTCTAGCTTTCATTAATCAGGTAATCTTGTCGTACTTTAATTTTTATTGTAATTTTAATTGTAAATTTAATGTTAATTGTAATTTTATTGTTCATATTATAGTTGTAATCCCTGGTAGAGGGCAGAGAAGGCCTGACGGCCTTATCTCTACCAGGTTAAATAAATAAATACTACTGCTGCTGCTGCTAAAATATTATAGGAGATGAAGCAGTTTTGGGAACAGGAAGAATATGTCGGACTAAATTCAAGGGAAGAGAGAACGGGAATGGCATGGTGGAGATTAGGTATCTGGAGACTCAAGAATAGGAGAGGGAACGTAGAGAAGGATAAATGTCCTTTGTGTGGACTAGCTGAAGACGCAATGCATATTGCGTTAAAGTGTCAGGCAACGAATTATTTGAGAAACAGTTGGGTGGATAAAAAATTTCTACAAATAAACGCTATAGTAGCTTATAAAAAAATAAATGGTCCCCTAAACGCAAGCAATCTGCATAAATTAGGAAAATTTCTGTTTAGAGTTAAAATTAGATGGGAAGAGAAAGTCAAAGCTCTAACGGAGATGGAATTATAAATGTTGAGTAGTCACACGATAAGAAACTACGAAGAGTAGTCAATGAAGTAATAGAATAATTCTTAAGAGAGTAGGAGTTTTAAATAAAAGAGGTATACTTATTAGTTGATGATTATTATTATTATTATTATTTTTTTTTTTTTATTATTAGTAGTATTATTATTGTAAGCAGAGGATACTTATTATTAATTTTTTGTAATGTTTGTATAGAGAGTGATGGTGGATTAAGAACTGGAATACATCTAACCCGCCATGACGTGAACAGTGATTGATGAAATAAATAAATTAATTAATTAATTAAGAATTTTATTGTTTGAATTATGTACGTCTTGACAACAGCGTTTATATCCGCAGGGTGCTCTGGCCGGCCTGTTATTTGGCCTGGGTATCTCACTTTGGATCGGATTCGGTGAGCCTAAACCACCTCCAAAGATACTGCCAATGTCGGTGGACAACTGCACCTCTATAACCATGAGCAGTATGTTTGTGAATACTTCTAGAAGCGTGGAGGTCACAAGACTGGGCCAGAACGTGACGGCTGCAGCCTCTGACAGGTGAGGCAGCCCACTGCTGCGGTGCTGGTCTTGTTTCAAAATGCAGTGCAATATATATGCGCTGTAAGATCGTAATTGCCAGTATATAACGAATTTGATCAATATAAGTATTGCATTTCCTAAGATTACAATTTCTGTGCATAATTTACCATCTTAGCCGAAAATTATATTTGAAGAGTCCACTGCAAGAATGATGGATGTCATTTGGAATACATTTTGCAGGAGAAGCAATTGAAAGTTTGAAATGCTTAGCGCTCAAAGCTTAACTGTGTTTTTCCGATCATTACTGGACAGTGACTATCAGTGTTAATGCCATATAACTCTGTATGTACATTCTATATGTCTTAAGCTATGCATTGACAGTCTTGGTTCATTTTCGACAAGAAAGTGACATCCATCATTCTTGCAGTGGGCTCTTCATTTATGGAGCTATATGAAATTGTGCGAAGTTCGTGGCATACACTACCCAAACTAGACAGCCTATGAACTGAGTTGGACATAGGTTATTACTTTGCGTGATTGTAAAGATTGTTAATTGTGTGCAATCCAGGAAAAGAAAGTTCAGCTTCTTATTTGGTCCATAGTAAACATAAAATACAGAATTCTGTTTTGACACCTGAAGTACAAAATAAACTAAATTCCTTTGCGCAAGAATGGTTAACTGTGGGTTGACTTCAATTTTATCGTGGAGGTCTACAACAGAAAATGGCATGCATTCATTCATTCAAACTGCATTTATTGTAACTTCTTAGGAACATGATTTTATACGGTTTTTCTCTGTTAACATTATCATAGGCTTGTTTAAAGTTAACAATAATTTGATGGATGTCAATATCGTATTCCCAGAATATTTCTAAACTTGATTTAACACAGAATAACTGCTGCACTGTAGGTTTGCCAATTGTTTGGTGAGGATGATGACGTGGCTGTGTGAATCGTGTTGCAGCTCCGATTACTTCGTGCTGTACAGACTGTCCTACATGTGGTACGTGGTGATCGGCTTCCTCGTGACGCTGCTTGTAGGGTTCGTCGTTAGTCAGATTGTTAACTGGAGGAGAGGCTCTCCCACGCACTTGAACCCAGACCTCTTTGCGCCCGTCATGAGGAAATACGTGAGGAGAAGATACAACACGAAGGCAATGGGGGATGATGACGACGAAGTAAGTATGCAGAGAATTGAAAAAAATAACGCTGTACTGGAGAATTACCACAGTAGCTTTGAACCGTGCCGTTATGTTTACCACCAAATTTAACTACATACACAATGTTGCCAACATAAGAACATGATTTTCGTCTGTGGTGTCGTTAGAAGGAGAAATTTGTTTATTTTTCTCTCTACCTCCTTCGTTCTGAATATTACTGAGAGATAGCACCACTGTTGCTCTCATCTATTGCAATGATTTTTCCCTGGACCACCAATTTGCTTGGACGACATTTCTACATAGAAGATTAAGACAGATCTTACAAATGATCTCCAGTTACTAACAGTATGGTCATCAAAATTGTGTGTCCATTTTATCTCAAAGTAAAATCTCTCTCGCATTTTCTTTAGTTCCATCACGACCAAATGGATTTATCTCTTCGGTATCAATGTTTCTAGTCGGTCATGGCCTTTATGACAGTTTTTGTTTCGTATTATTGATAGACGGAAATATAATTAAAGCGGTGAATAATTTCATGGTCCCTAAAAGATTTTTTTTTTTTTTTTTTTTTTTTTTCGTAAAAGGCTAGGTATTTTCTCTAGGCCACAAATAAAACTACAACGCGGTCATAATTATGTACTTAATGCTTTGGCGAACATTAACCGGAAATTTACTTTCCGTTATTTAAATGATATTCCGTGAACCACACCTTTTTTTCCTCTTTATTTCGTTGTCATAACCTACTTTAAGATCTTACTACATATGCATTTTATTTTAGTGCATTCAAAACATCGTCGTTGTACGGCATAAATCTTGCACTTGACTAATAGAGTGATTTATTTAAGAATATAGTCGCGAATTTTACTACCACCATTTCGATTGTCTTCTGTTTGACACGGCTCGGTACGGCCCGGTGGCTAGTGGCCAGCGAGTAACGTCGACTATCGACATTGCTCTGCCGTGGGTATTATCCAGTTGTTCATAAAATAAATAATGATTGGCATGACTTGTACAGCTGCAGATGATATAAACGGAAATGATCACCATTTCACTAGAGTAATGACAGCTGTTACCTCACCAGGTTGTACATTGAATAGGTTTGCTTCTGTCACCATAGCCTTCTTGTTAGCACTAATTAATATCATTGGCCTTGTGTGTTATACAGGTGATAAAGCAAGAAAATGGCGTCAGCATCTTGAGGATTAGCATTGTAGATGGAGGACCAGAAAGCCTTGAGAGCCAGAAGCTGGCAGCTGCCACGCCTTTGTAACAGGATGTGGAATTTGTTTTGTTTGAGATTATACTTGAAGTATGACCTCGCGACAGACGAAGGTATCATTTATATCAAATCGATAAAATGTTATTTTTCTATGAATCGCATTTCATAGAGTTGATCAGTATTTTAAATTATAGAAAGTTGCACTGTGTGTAGATCAGTGTAAGAAGAATGGCGCAGTTCGTAGGCAATGGAATGGTTTGTACCATGCCCTTGAGCTGCTGTGTGCAAGACATTCCAGATCCGTCTTTTACCCCTACCCTTCGTCACAAGATAGGGAGCTGAACGATCAAACATTCTTCTTTATTTTCTTATTACAGAAGTCTGTGATGTATAAAAAATATTTTTTGAAATTTGCGAAGAAATGTACGTCTTCGGCATTCCTAACATCGAAAAAGTGGTTTTAAGTATCCTGTCTGTCCCTCTTCCTCCCCTTCACCCTCTTCCTCCCCTTCACCCTCTGCCTTCCTTCCCCCCCTGAACTGTTGGACAGATTTTGTTCCTAATCCTGAATTCGAGTCCGTTAATTAGAGAATATGCTATGAAATAATGTGCAATAATTTTTACTCCAAGAATAACGATATTTTAGTACACACACGAAGTGGCCTGCTAACTCGAAATCAGGACTAACGAGTCAGATAAGTGTGCAGGCCATGTACTTCATTTTGTAAAGCTAACATATAAAATGCATAAGCACTCGACTATAAAGTGATTTTTCGGAAGACAGCTGAATTCCTTAAAGCAACCGCGTATCTCAGCTGGTAGAGCAGCTGGCTGTGACTGGGAAGTCCTGGGTTCAATCCCGGGTGGTGATGACGGAATTTCTTTTGTTGCAAAAACTTTCAGAACAGCCCTGGAGTTCACTTAGCTTTCTGTGAAAAGAGTTCTGGACCTTTTTCGGGAGTGGAAGGCAGTCAGAGCATGTTCGTGACCACAGCAACTCATTTAAGAAAGCATAGATCTCTATCTCACGCCCCCTGTTCGCTTTCATGATGCGTAGAAGGTCACGTTTATCTTTTAACAAACTTCCTTATTATAGAAGGTGTGGCAAAGGAATCAGACGATTTTAGAAGGCCGTTTACTGAGCAACATTAGGGGTTATGGATATTGATCGACCGTCTTTGTTAGCATTTTTGATGCCATTTTGTGTAATCATGGAAGTATGGAGCTCGGAGCATCGTGCTTTCGTTATCGAGACATTTTTCAAGAATGTGATTCGGTTGTGAAAACCCAGGGTGCCTTTCGTCTCCAATTTAATGTTGGCCGCCACGGAGCCGTTCCTGCTCGCGGTTCTGTATTGAGATGGGTACAAAACTTTCGATTATCTCAGCATCAGCTTGCAAGAAGAAACCACCAGGACATGTTCGAAGTGTAGGAACGCCAGATAACATTGAGCAAGTAAGAGTGGCTGTTACGAGGAGTCCACATCGATCAGCTAGACGGCAGGCTGCGACTTTCAGAACGTTCTGTGCGCCGAATATTGCATTTAGATCTTAAGTTCATCCACATAAACTTATGATTGTTCAGCAATCGAATGATGGAGACTATGTCCAACGCAGGACATTCGCCAAGAGAATTGTGGAAGTGTTGGCTGACAAAGTTGTTATGTTCATGAGTGACGAAACACATTTCCATTTAAATGGTTATGTTAATAAGCAGAACTTTAGATACTGGGCCGCGAAAATCCTAATGAGCTACACAAGCGTCTGCTACACTGTGCAAAGGTTACAGTTTGGTGTGCTGTGTCTAGACACTGCGTCATAGGCCCGTATTTTTGAGGAGAACGGGAACACTGTGACAATGAATAGTGAACGCTACGTCCAAATGCTGAGGACATTTCTTCAATCAAAACTCCGTAGGCGTCTACGTGGAATTGATAGACAAATGGTATGGTTTCAGCAAGATGGTGACATGGCTCATACGGCACAAAATTCAATGACAGTTCTGCGCTGCATGTTTCCAGGGCACATCATTTCTCGGCGTGGTGACATTCCCTGACCTCCCCACTCGCCTGACCTTACCGTTTGCGACTACTTTCTGTGATCTTACTGTTTGCGACTATTTTTTGTGGGGTTACCTGGAGTCCAAAGTGTACGTAAACAGGCCCCAAACAACTGATGACCTGAAGATTGCCATTGCCCAGGAAATCGCCAACATTGATGGCGAAATGTTGGAAAGAGCAACACGCAACTTCAGGGAAAGACTTGAAGAGAGCATAGAGATAGACGGACACCATTTGAAGGACATCATTTTCAATGTAAATGTATGTCAACAAAATGGCATACATAGCTAATTTTTTGGCAGTAATAGATTTGTTCTAATAGATATAACTACTGAGTTATTTCCATTTGAAAATCGTCCGATTCCTCTGCCTTACACACCTTATTATACTCTGGTCTTAAGTTCACACAGACTGAAAGGAAAGAAAATCAGTTAAAGAAGAAAATGTGAACTTCTTTGCAATTTTCCAAAATACCGTCTGTAGATCGTTTTTGTTATAAGCTTCCTGGTTTAAGCTACGATTCGCCTTATTTAAGCTGCAGACTGCTAGTGTTTGGGTGGCTGTGAACTCGCAGAGATAAAAGGGGAGTGAAACTGCCTCCTGACGTGATAACTTAATACAAAATATTAGCTTTATTAATTAATGCGTAAAATATTATGCTGTAAAAATCAGTGTAGAAGGTAAACAGGCGTAATAGGCATATTGGTGTTGATTTTGTGTTAGGCCTATCATAATTGGGTTCTAAAACTGGATGTGATGTGGCCTATTTTAAAAATGGTTTCATGTTTAGTAGGTGTTAAATGCATTCGAATCATTTGAACAGCATGCTGAAGCACATAAGTAGTCTTACTTGAAAGGAAATTTTAATAATGTTGATAAAGCGTAGAAATGAAGTATTTTGTATTTATTACTGTATATTTGAGCTCAACATAATTATGCACCATAGCTTACGACAGGAGTTCCAATTTGTGATCAGTGTTACAAATTATCTGATTAATAGTCCTACATTGTAGCAGTATTAATGATACAGGCAGTGTACTATGTAAGAAGTTGTGAGGTCTTCAGGGGCCAGAAAGGTATGAGGCATTACAAACCAACTAGCCAGCCATGATCCGATCAATAACGGGTACATTCAGACGCAAAAACTGCTGTGCAGTAAAAACAGATAAACTGGAAATTTGATTATACATCTTGATTACACAACTTTTAACACTGTATCACTTCGGAATATGTATGATAAGAACTTTCTTGTGTTAAATTTTAACGTACTTTGTTAACATGTTTCGACCTATTTTCGGTCATCTTCAGAACTGGTCGTTGTTGGTCTTGGCGCCTCTTGTTTCCTGTGAGGGTGCGTTCGTAGTGTAGAGTCAAAGAGTGTGTGTGTTTTGAAATTGAGTTGTGCGTTGAGAATATAGGACAGACAGGCAGATCATTTCAAACACATTACAAAGAACACATCACAGCCATAACAAAATTACAAAACACCTCCACATATGCAGAACACATTACAAATGCTAACCACACCTGCAGAGACATCAACACAGACATGGAAATACTGCACATCCAACCAAAAAGCCAGAAACTCAACACACTAGAACAATATGAAATATACAGACACACGAAAACACAACCCAACGAAATTCTCAACACACAACTCAACTTCAAAACACATACACTCTTTGACTCCACACTACGAACGCACCCACACAGGAAACAAGAGACGCCAAGACCAACAACGACCAGTTCCGAAGATGACCGAAAATAGGTCGAAACATGTTAACAAGGTACGTTAAAATATTTAACACATGAAAGTTATTATCATACATATTCCGAAGTGAAAATTTGAATGATTACAATATCATAGTGTAGGTGATGGGAGACAAAGTGGAAACTTTTGAAAATTGGTTGGATAGCTGTAAGCATAAAGCTTCTGGCTAACAATCTCATATTTTATTAGATAAGAGACTAAGACTCTTTCTGGGGCCAAACAATTAGTTATGATACACGGCGATTTATAAGCTAATGTTACAAACACAGTAGGCCTAGTACTGCTCAACTACCCCAGGTGTGTGTGTTGTATGTTTGAGTGCGCATGCGCGATCTGAGAGACAATGTTGATGTTTTAGTGTGTTCTTTCTTATAATCTGAATGCATATCCATTCTATTTTTGTATCTAACAATCCTATCATTTTTCTCACTTCTGAATCATACATGAAGAGCTGAGAAGTAATGTTTTAAAACAAATGACCCAATGTTTAATATATTTAAACAGCTGTTTGAATTTTAAAGTAGAGGAATGAGGAAAATATTTGACCCAAGAGAACTGAAGTGACAGAGGTGTAAAATAGGTAGCAGTACCTACTATATTAAACAGAAGATTACCACAGGAGGCGTTGACTTGATCAGCGATAGATTATTATTTTATTAGAATCGGTTTTTTCTTTCTGGCACACAGCATACAGCAATACACAGTACCAGTACTTTTCCTCTTTCGTTTGTTCGTGCATTTTCATTCACTTCTCGATCCTCAGTACTCACAAATAACATAACTTTGGAATCACTTAAAATAAGTGGGCAATTAACCTCGATTCCCGCATTCCCTCTTTATTATATTATGTCATAATATGCTTCATTGTTACGTACATAGATGTACTTCCGGTCGTTGGTTCAATTGAAATGAAATAAACGTTTGTTTGACTGTTGGCAGCAATTGATCATGTGGTTTAATTTAGACTACCGGTACTCATTTACATAAATATGAAAGAAATTGTTGCTTAATATGGATACTGATGTTCTGTTGCAAGATAAAATGAATTTCATATTGATATGTGTTATTTTAGTATCCATTTTCAGTGTAGGTACTGTATTAACATTTTTGTTTCGCACATTTATACATTTTTTCCTCTGTTGTGTTGCACACAGCAAGAGAAGGAAAACCGAATCAATAGTGTGTGAGGTCGAAACTAATTGCTCATATTTTTATAGTTTAGGTATTAAAGGAACTCTCACCCATCCCCACTCCCCGAAAATTTTAGTGGGAGATATTTTTAGGATAAAAATCTTGGTGGGGAGGGGAATTCGCCTGTCCTCCTTATTGTGGGATTCCTCATCCTGGACCACAGGTCACACATTCATGGCTTGCCTGAACCTTAGTGAAGTACCTAACCGTAAGAATGTGTTGTGTGCATTAAATTTGACACTTTCTGACGTAAAACAGTGATCAGACTAAAACTGAGGTTCATTTCTTTAGATTGAAGATGTAACTTTCAAAATACAAATCGAGGAGCTAAAGTGCTGGATATTTGCAACCAGATACAATGAAATTGTAATTAGTTGTGTTGTGAGTATTAAGGGAAGAGGATTTGTTAATGTAAGAAATCTGAACTCAAAATTCTGAGGATAACAGCCTCTATTACAAATTGTACAATAAGTCTGTATTATCCTCAGAGTTACCACAAAAATAATGCAACTAGACTAGACGGCATTTCGGAAGGCGGTTAGCTTCTATATGCGCTGTAGCATTTCTGGTATGTGACGTCACAAGCTTGTACAGTAGAACCAATCAGAATCAGTCTATAACAAGCACTTCCCGAGTTAGTTTGTTCATATGAGAGTGTTTCAATACACTGAATAAGCAAAATTAACATTTACTGTGTGTGTAAGGTAAATAAATGGAAGAAGAGACTGTAAAAAGACAAGTATTGCACAGGCAGGCGTGGAAAATAGTGTTTAAGGTGTATAATTATTTCAAAAACGTTGACGAGCAGAACGCTGCCGGCCATCTTGATGCTGGCTGCAACGTTGCCAACGTGCAAGAAACGACTGCAGAAGCATGTGGTGTGGGATTGAGAACCGTGCGAAGAATATTGTTAGTGAAGGAAAAAGGGTTTGTTTGGTGTCATGCTTACAGTAATCAACGGCTAAGGTCATTATTGTCTTTTGATAATTTAAATTCTCTCCTGCGCTATTTGTATTGCACGTGCGTGAAGTAAGATGTGGCAATGTTGTACGCTGCCTTGCTCTCTCTATCTGTCTCTCTCGACGCAAACGCTAGCAGACAACCGCCTTCCGAATTGCCGTTGACTCTAGTGGTATAGAATATTCTAACACAGTTCACACAGTTTTCAATTTCTCTGTTGAAATGAACACAGCTACAGTATGTTGAATATTGGAGAAAGAAATAGTAGGTATCAGTATGGAAGTTTTACAAGAGATTTCTTTCTGAACTGTAGTTCAGTTGTTGGGATGTGGTCTAATGTTTTATTCAAGAAGTTGAATTTTAAGGGTGCCTACAGATTTTTTGTCTTCAGCTCAGTTTTCTTGTCTACTAAGTAGATTTTATCCAGTTTGCTTGTATACAAAAAAATAAAACATAAAAAAATAGAGAAACATCCAGGAAACGTACTTAAGAAGTGGAAATATTTAAGCACAACTTGAAGCATAAGAGGCTTAGCTGCAGCGTGTTATAAAATGTCTTCCACAAAACTGTGTGTAATTTAATATGGTCTTGTTATTTATAAATTTGCCTTATATTGGGTCAGTGAAGTGGAACTGTTGGGTTGTGTTAATTGGTAGCTGAACATGATCACTCCTAGTTGATATTATTTTAATAGGGATTGTAGATCTCTACTAAAGAAATATGTTGAAGCAAAATAATTTGATCGCGTATCATCTCATCTACCTACTTGTACGAAATGACTTTATACCTAAATTCATTTTGTTGTAGCTTGCATAAAAGGAGAGTTCCGTTGAAAATTGGCCTTTCTTTGATCGTATATGTCATTTGTCAGAAAAAAAATTGTAGTCCGCACCTAATAAATAAATCAGTCATCAGAAGCTGAGACCAGTTGTCAGTGGGGATAATATTAATTGATAACTGACCTCGCTTTTGTTTAAAATGAATAATTTTCCTACAAGCAAACAGTCAGCTGAACTAACAAAAATAACCTAATTAAAACCCAGAGACAATAAATTGTCAACGGAATTCTTAACACCTCATCGTTTACACCAGATTCCTGTCGTTATTTCAGACAGAGATGAGAGAGTGATGTCATATGTATGTGAATGTTTACACGTTAGTCTTTGAACTCTGAGACAGATATTTGGTGGAAAAATGGCGCCACACAGGGTTACTTAACCAGAGTGAGAACAATACAAAATGTTGTAGATTTATACTGTTGTTACTTAATTACACTTGATATGATAATTTATTTTTAGTAATTGTTTTAGTAATCTGGGACAGGGAATTAGTTACTGTAGATAGTTTTGTTATCAATAATAACATACTCTTATGGCACTTGCCTGAAAGGAAATTTAACTTTCAGCTTTGTACATTATAAAGTTCTGCAGTTCTTCTTCCTAAGCAATTGACACTTTAATTGGAACTGGTAATGGTATTGAATTCTGTTACTGTGTTTAAGTAGTGGCTTAAGTCTTGTACAAAATTATATTGCAAAGTATGTACCGGTAGTTAGCTCTTGTTTGCACTATTACTGCTACTAACCAATCAACGTCAAATGCTGTGCTCCTTCCTTACAGGCTTGTCATAACAGTGTGAATTTGTACACCATGAACTTGAAAATGAATATGAAGTGAATCAGTACGAGTTATCATTTATTAAACCTATCCTCTTCCATATCAAAAGATCCTTCAGTGTTAACATGTTCTATTAAGCCATTGGTGTAGGTCAGGCAGTAAGCACATTCGCACATGGGTTCGATTCCTACTTGGGCTGATTATGTGGCTGGGTTTTTGTGAAGTTTTCCCTAGCTGTAAGACGAATGTCAGGTAACTTACAGCGAAACCTCTGCCTCATCTCGTTATGATCAGTTCCATCAATGCTAATAGTTAATATTGTGAATCTTAATGGTACAAAATATATTATCAATGCAAAGAAATAACATTCTTATTCAAAAAGCACTTTCAGATATGGTAATGAATTTGAAGCATTTTCTTAAGCTAATTTATAATAATAATAATAACAATAATAAAAAAATTCCATCACCTTTACTTTTTAACTTTCCTCTAGAATATGCCATTAGGAAAGTCCAGGATAACAGAGAGGGTTTGCAATTGAACTGGTTACAGCAGCTGCTTGTCTATGCGGATGACGTGAATATGTTAGGAGAAAATCCACAAACGATTAGGGAAAACACGGGAATTTTACTTGAAACGGGTAAGGAGATAGGTTTGGAAGTAAATCCCGAAAAGACAAAGTATATGATTATGTTTCGTGACGAGAATATTGTACGAAATGGAAATATAAAAATTGGAAATTTATCCTTTGAAGAGGCAGAAAATTCAAATATCTTGGAGCAACAGTAACAAATATAAATGACACTTGGGAGTAAATTAAACTCAGAATAAATATGGGAAATGCCTGTTGTTATTCAGTTGAGAAGCTTTTGTAATCCAGTCTGTTCTCAAAAAAACTGAAAGAATTTATAAAACAGTTATATTGCCGGTTGTTGCGTATGGTTGTGAAACTTGGACTCTCACTTTGAGAGAGGAACAGAAGTTAAGTGTGTTCGAGAATATATTTGGGACTAAGAGGAATGAAGTTACAGGAGAATGGAGAAAGTTACACAACGCAGAACTGCATGCATTGTATTCTTCACCTGACATAATTAGGAATATTAAATCCAGACGTTTGAGATGGGCAGAGCAAGTAGCATGTATGGGTGAATACAGAAATACATATAGAGTGTTAGTTGGGAGACCTGGGAGAAAAAGACTTTTGGAGAAGCCGAGACGTAGGTGGGAGGATAATATTAAAATTGATTTGAGGGAAGTGGAATATGATGATAGAGGCAGGATGGAGACCGATGGCGGGCTTATGTGAGGGTGGCAATGAATCCCTGGGTTGTCATTTGTAAGCAAGTATAAAATTATAATAAAATGGTAGTGGTGGCATTGGTCTTGGTGGCAGTGATTGAGGCTGTGTCAGTAGATGTAGTGGTGGTTGTCATGTTGATAGCAGTGCAGAGGTGGTGGTGGTAATCGTGTACGTTTAAGAACCAGACTTCCAAGTTCATTCTGCTCTCACTCTCATGAAACCCATCTTCATCGGCTCATAGATGCTCTTCTGAAAACTGGTTGTTAACACAGGTGGCCGCTAAATGGAGGTGAAATTGTGAAATAAGGGCTGCTGGGCTGAAGCTCTACCTGTAGTAAGCCATTTCTGAAAGATATGCCTATGCATTGAATATATAATTTATTTCTGTTGTGTTCATCTTCAGCAAAATGCCGGTAGATACTTTTGTCAAACTATACGTTGCACACTGCCAGCAGACACTTTTGTCAAGCTATATGTAGCGGAATGGGCTGTGCCCACATAATGCGGTTTAGGCTGGTTGCTGTCTGAGAGAGGGGGTACTAGTGTTATGAATACCAACAGCTTCGGACTGCAGTGAATGCAGACATACAGCGAAGCAGTTACTGGTAGCTATCTCACATTTTTTCATGGTGTGTAGTGTTCTTTTTTTGTGCCAAAACCAATGGCGGCTGATTGAGGCAAGTGAGGCCAGGCCTCAGTCACTTGGCTTAACTGAAATCAAATTTTGTTTTTATGTAATGTATTAGTTATTTGAATGAAGCATATATGAATGGTAAACTGACACATCCTTGGGAAGGCCGAGACGTAGATAGGAGGATAATATTAAAATGGATTTGAGGGAGAGAAATATGATGATAGAGACTGGATTAATCTTGCTCAGGATAGGGACTGATGGCGGGCTTATGTGATGGCGGCAATGAACTTCCAGATTCTCTAAAAGCCGTAAGTAAGGTAAAGTAATGGAAATGTTAAAAGTAATTTCTTGTGTATGGGATTATCTGTCCCTGGAAATTGTTAAAATAAATCTGGTAGCTTTACTCTACACTTTGGACGCAATGGTCTACTACATAATAGAACTAGTAGTATAATTATTGGTTTCAATGGGATGAACAACATTAGAGACTGCGCAGTTTTTTTTTTGCCCCTCAGTGTATTTATTTCTTTTCGATTAATATCACCAACTGCTGCATAATTGGTATGCATTGTACGTTATTGTATTATAATCAAATAAATGGCAATTAATAACGTTTTCAGTGATATGCAGTAGTTGTACTATGTGCACAAGTTTTCACAAGCTTCCATCGTAGAAAGAAATTTCACACACCTCTCTTCATTCCATATCATTTCTTTATTTACAGTTCAGAAATACATAGACACATGTATATATTAACATTAAAGTACCGGGTGTGTACAAAGTTAAGCCCGATTTCTGTTCATGCAAGCATACCCTGTGTACAATTATTATTATTATTATTATTATTATTATTATTATTATTATTATTTTGTGAAGCTGTTGAACTGTCAGTAGAATTACTATCATGGTCATGGTTATGGTTCGTTTCAGGTAATCATGGTGTTTCGACTCAGAACTGAACCATGCACTGCAGCCATAAGGCTGTGCTTCCGTGTGGGTTCAATTCTGTAGAGCTTAGTCCACGTCTAAATACTGAACGGCATTCCTCAGGTAGAGGGCAGGAACATCGAAGCCATTGCAATGAAGTTTGGCTCTATGTGATGCCCAAAGACAGCAAAACAGATGAAAACACAAAGCAGCTATTGGCTATCTTACAAAGAAGTCTGAAAAATTTAAACCCTTGTCTGTCTCCTAAAGTGTTCATAACCTAATGAAGAGCTTGGAACTCAGTACACATCCCACGGTTATTTTGCATAATAGGGGTATAGATAGCTGGGTGGAATTTGCAGAAATTCCCAATTTTCTTGCCAAAATATGGTTTTTATTTTATTGGGTTATTTTACGACGCTGTATCAACATCTACGTTATTTAGCGTCTGAATGAAATGATGGTGATAATGCCGGTGAAATGAGTCCGGGGTCCAGCACCGAAAGTTACCCAGCATTTGCTCGTATTGGGTTGAGGGAAAACCCCGGAAAAAACCTCAACCAGGTAACTTGCCCCGACTGGGATTCGAACCTGGGCCACCTGGTTTCGCGGCCAGATGCGCTGACCGTTACTCCACAGGTGTGGACCAAAATATGGTGGTCAGATGAAACTATAGACACTGACTTTGGGGGCGGGGGGGGGTAAAGTACTTCCTGCAAGACAGGGATGTTGTGCCGCCAATGAAATTAATAGAGGGGCCCTGCCCCTTCCAAATAATTCCAAGAGAAATTCCTCATGTTAAAAATAATAATTAACTTGTTTGAAAGATGAACTAGGATAGAAGCCAAAGAAATGTTATTTAAAATCCGTAGACAGGGTCAGCTGTCGCATAACATGTTAGTGACGCAGCTCACAATGCCCCTCCCTTTCTTTCCTCCTGCATTTGAGATCTGCGAATCTCCACACGTGGTGAAACGGTGACCCCACTTCTTTGTATATGATCCACACGTCAACTAGTATGATCGAACAGTATGACCAAGGGAAAAGGTGGTGCATAAGGTTATAGCATACATGGGCACAATTTTCGGTGAGGCACTCGATTTGAAATAGTTTGTTTACTAGGAGAGGAGACTGCAGAGTAGGATGGGAAATATAAACTGCTGTGACCTGCGTCACCTTATCGTAATAACTAAGGCGGTCAGTGGCGAATTATTAGGAAAGCGCTTGGTTAACGTGAGAGACTCGAAAACTTTTATTCAATTTGGCAAATTAATTCGGCAGCTTTAATCATAAACCTCTTTACTATTTCTCCATCATTGAATTGATTTAAATCACAGGCGAGAAATTGCGTAACTAGCCAATAATATTCCATCACGTTGTCTACGTTTATTTTCTTGGATATTCTGCCGTTTATCAAGATTACTTAATAGATTTGCACGTTCTCGACCTAAAATAATTTCAGAAAATCATATTTCGTTTTCTACGCACATTTGATATTTTTTTATAAATTTCTTTTGGAAATAATACGTACAAACAAAATTTAATTCCTCGTACCTTTTAATGCAGCTTGTTTAAGGTATAATGTCGTATTTAGTGTACTATGCAAATGTTAAGATCATAAATTTTCTTCGGAATAGTACGAAAAAATAGCATTTAATTTGTCTTACCTTCTAATTCAGCATGTTCTTTATGACATAAGGAGTAATGTCGTTGTATATTAAATTTATTAATGCCTAATAGGATTTTCGAGCATAACATACATCGTATGTTCTCCCCTTCCAAACAGCAAAAAAACTCTTCCTCCCATTTCTCATGAAATAATCATTTTCTAACGCGTACACACTGCTTTGATAATGCCATTATGCCACCACTGATATTGCTTATGAAACTGATGTAGAACCTGCCCACGCCTAGGAGCTACATGAGGGAGGAATGGGGACTGTGAAGGTGATGTCACTCAGAGCGATAAGCTCTGTGAAGGTCAGTGAGGCATTATTTCTCAAGTGAGGCACGATGCCCATCCATGGGTTATAGTTTTAAACCATCTTCTGTTAAGCAATTTCTATGCGTATTACTGGTAGCTATATGTAAAATATAATATAAAGAATTTTTTTTTTAGAATCAGCAATTAGACTTTTCTCGGACATTTGCGCAGAGTCGTGCTTTCTCAATATTCCAAAGAAGTCGGCGCCTATGGATGAAGAAACATTTAAGTTGGACACACCAGTCAGCACAGTTGTGTTCATTGCACCAGAGACAATCCCCACGTCATTCTTGATCAGGATGTAAATCTTCCAGAGGTCACCCTGTGGACAGCAAAGTACTGTAACTATGGTTAAGTACCTGGCTATGCTGCGAATGCACTTTCACTCTCGAGTGGAACACAAACAGGAGTTCTTGTTTCATCAAAACAGTGCCCCACCCCAATATGGACCATCCATTTACTGGCCCTCCCAGTCTCCGGACCTCACACCTCCTGGACTTACATCTCTGGGGGGGGGGGTAATGAAACATGCAGTGTAAAGGCTAAAACCAAGGAATATTCAGCACTTTCATGAAATTATTGCATAAGAGTTCTGGTATGTTGATATTTTTCGCCTATTTTTTTAATTGGTTATTTTACGATGTTTTATGAACTGCTATTTAGCGTCTGAATGAGATGAAGGTGATAATGCCAGCGAAATGAGTCCAGGGTCCAGCACCGAAAGTTACCCAGCATTTGCTTTTAATGTGTTGAGAGAAAACCCTGGAAAAAAACCTCTACCAAGTAACTTGTCCCAGCTGGGATTTGAACTAGGGCCCGCTCGTTTCACGGTCAGGCGTGCTAACCGTTACTCCACAGCTGTGAACAACCGACATTGTTCTGCCACTGATACGTGGTACTGTACCTCTGGATGAAACAAATAAATAAATAATACTTCTTGCATTCAAAATCAGACGTAACTTTTACACACTCGATATATGTGGCCTATTAGAATAATTATAACATGAAATATCGGTCTAATAGAGAAAATTACTTAAAATTTATAGTAGAATATGATTGGAGTATCTGCGAATAATTAAGTATTTATAATAATATTATTTTAACATATTTCAATTAGGACGTAGCTTAACAATATCACTTTAGGCCTACCCATTCCATTAGTTAGTGTGTTAAGCTGGCAACATCTATACCATGAAACATCAAGAGACCATTCCCTGAAGGAAAAAAAAACGAATTTCCTTTACGTTCTTGGCAACCCTTGTTATCGTGAGGAGCACAATGTTTGTAAGAATAAATATGTTTAACATACGATTAATTTTCCCAAGATGCAAAAATAAACAAGTCTTGGAAAGAATAATTAACAAATTGAATAACGAATTTGTCGGCTTATGTTCAGCTTCAAGAGGAGCTTTGAGGCAATGAATGGTTTGGGGAAAGTGTTGTTGTTGTTTTCTAATGCCAGGCGTTTGACAATAAAGTCATTTGACCTCTTGCACTCCAATATTTTTTAAAGATATTATTATGGTCAGCCAATGAAGCACAGATTTTGAGGTGTTCCTAATCCATTTCTTGGTTTGAGTTGCACAATGGACAGTTAGGGGACTGATATATTCCAATTCTATGCAGGTGTTTGGCCAAACAGTCATGGCCTGTTGCCAATCTAAATGCAGCTACAGACTATTTTCGGTCTGGGGAAAGTTGTGCAACTAATTTTATGAAGTAATTGTGTCATTTAATGTGTCACCTGATTTAATTAGATATTTAAGTTCATTACATTATTTTATATTGTTCTAGCTTATGCTTTTTTTTCTGCTTCATTTTTAGTTTGTTGTTGTTTTCTAATGCCAGGCATTTGACAAAGTCATTTGATCTCTTGCACTCCAATATTTTATTTTTTTTTAGTTTGTGTATTATAATAATTTTGTTGTAATTACATTTTATTATTGGTATTTCTTTTTCATCCTCTGGTTGAGTGGAAGAAAAGACCTTACGGTCTTAACTTTGCCATAATAAATATTATTATTATTATTATTATTATTATTATTATTATTATTATTATTACTGGTGTCAATTAACGAAGGAGTTTTAATTCCAGTGCTTTGGCATAGCTGCAGAAGGAGTACCGATAACAGTAATCACAAACACAGAGTGAATACCTCGTACCCAATGTGAGTAAAGTCATCTTCGGTTTCTTCAATGCCGTAAAAGGTTGTTGGTAAACAAGACAGCACTTGTATCAAACTAAATTTACTTGACTGTACCATTTGACAGAATGCTGATAGTCTACAATATAGTGCGGCCATACTGAGTTGACTTCTTGAGGGCCGGGCGCAGAGGGGACTCGTTGAAGTTGGGCTCGCGCTTCACACGCTGCCCCAGGATGGGGCTGTAGTCCGGCTGCGGGGTGGGGAGAGGCGACACCGAAGCCACCGGGACCGTCGGCGTGGATACTGGCCTCCCAACACGGGGGAATATCGGAGTAGTTGGTGGAAAGTTGTTGTCCGCAGTCACTTTGGGTGATGCGTACTCTGGGAAGTCCCAAGGACCCCGCTTGCCAGCGCCCACTGTCGGGGACTGCACGTTCCACGCGGACAATGAATCAGGTTGGTAGGCTGGATTCTGCCTGTAATGCAAAATATTTCATTTCGGTTTCATATTGTCACCTAGTATGATGCATGTACAATCATGTAGAAACCAATGTCAAAAATACGAAAGGAACAATATCAGTTAATTTTTGTTGTTAAAGTTACCTTTTTGAAGATATAGTAACATTATTCAGATTTAATTTTATTTATAGTATTGAATTCCACTGGAAGGAATGGTGAACGGGAGAAGAGTTTGGGGCAGAAGAAGATATCAGATGATAGATGACATTAAGATATATGGATCATATACGGAGACAATGAAGAAGGCAGAAAATAGGAAAGACTGGAGAATGCTGGGTTTTCAGTTAAAGACCTGCCTTTGGACAAAACACTATGAATGAATGCATGATTTATGAGGTAAGTCATCTATCATGATCAAGAACGTAAAAGGACCTAAAATAGACCTCTGTGGTACACCACCTGTAATGTTCACAGTTGTAGAATATGCATCATTGTAGAAAACTTTTTCAGATCGCTCTGATAGGTGCCTAACAGCGTATTCCGAATCTCACCAGACCGGTGGACAACAATGACGTCACACTGCAGTGAAATAGGAACAAAACTGCTGGAAGGTTCGATGGCTGTACAAGGTGTTGTTTGTGCTACGCTAGCAAGATTTTGCGAAATTTCCGTACTGTCATCTCGTTCAAAGAAAAGAGGGCATAAACAACTTATTTCTTGAACCGGTAGTAATAACTGGTCCGTTGACATGTTCGCTCATAAGCCATTAACATATTGTTTTTACATTGTGCTCATTACAAACAATACAGCAGAACACACCGCCATGACACAACAGTGCACGATGTCATTCGTCTGCTAATTCCCACCCTGTACAAGAACCAATCAGATTCACTGATGGCGGCTGATGGAGACTGCCACCACCTCTGTGACACTGGTGGAGCATCAGTGATGTCATCATTGAAATTCGGAACACCGTGATGCCATCAGATTTTTCTATGCTGAGATTCGGAATACGCTCTAAGAGTTTATTAAGTGATTTTCTGATCTGGTGACAGAATATATACTTTCAAAAGTATTGTAATTTTCTTATTATTTGTTTCTGATCTGATGACTGTAAAATTACTATATTTTATTCCGGACCTCATGACCAATTGCAAAGGCAGTCAGACGTCTTGATAAAGATATTATACTTACTTACTTACAAATGGCTTTTAAGGACCCCGAAGGTTCAATGCCGACCTTACATAAGCCCGCCATCGGTTTATTGTAGATAAAGATATATATATATATATATATATTATTGTTATTATTATTATTGTTATTATTATTATTATCATTATTATTATTATCATTATTATTATTATTATTATTATTATTATTATTATTATTATTATTATTATTTTGCAAATTCATAACAGAAAATAATTCTTCATTCTTGGAACGCCTTTCTAGCACTTCATATAACCACTGCTGAACAAGCACCACAGTAATACTTCACTGTGTTAGTATTGCACATTTTGGTGGAAAATACCTGATTGACTAGTTTTGACGTGATTTGCGTCATCCTTTGAATCCCAGTCTATTAAAGCACGTCAAAACTGGTCAATGAGGTAACTTATAATACTAGCACAGTGAAGTAGTTACTAACGTTCACCAGTGAAAAAGTAATTGGCTTTGACTGTACGAATGCCAATCGACCTGATTCAGTGATTTGTTAGAAACCAAACGTTGTGCCAGACCAGTATCCATGAGAATGCTGCAATGGCTTTACAAAAAGTCCAGGAAATTTGGCAAAATCCAGAATATGGAACATGCAGATGAGCTACTGAAGAGGGTGGTTTGTTCTCAGAAAAAACTGGTTTATACTCAATAAACATCACTCATGAAAAAAAAAAAAAAAAACTGTATTATTCTTCTATCAACTTGCTTTTCAGCATTTCTTGATTTTGTAATAAGTCTATATAATGAGCATACTCATGTTCTTTTTTTTTTTTTTTTGCATTAGTTAACATTTGTTTCAGTTGCAAAAAAAATAAAAATGTTGGCATCTGTAATGCAGTATCCATAAATACATGATTTTATCTGTTCCGTATGAGTTCCACATAGAAGTTTTTCTAGCCTCAAATTCGAAACATTTTTTTTTATAATTTTTTGTTAAGCCTAATATCTGTCAGTATACGTTATGCTTATCCAAATTCGTTTGTCAGTACCTTCCTTTGTCGTATGGATCTCCCCGCAGA
The DNA here is from genome assembly GCA_025594305.2 of Periplaneta americana. Lineage (NCBI taxonomy): Eukaryota > Metazoa > Arthropoda > Insecta > Blattodea > Blattidae > Periplaneta > Periplaneta americana. Next base: position 156,656,119 of record JAJSOF020000015.1, read on the forward strand.
GAGCTGCGGAAACTGCTGAAGGATGGACGTCGAATCAGGCTGGGTGAAACCTAGAAAGACAGCAGCAATGTTATTCCCACATATACAGATTTCACCATGTATCTGTGTTTGCATTAGGCCAGTTCTTTCTTTCTCTGTCTTTGCTCTTATTTACTATTGTTTGTTAACAAACATAAAACAATACAATAACTATATTGGCGATTATGGAAGAAGCCTGTTAAGGATGAGGATAACATTCGCTGTGAAATTGTCTTGGCACCTAGGTACATAAATACGAGTAGATTCTGTTAATGTACTACATGACGGAAATTACACTGATTTGACTTCAGTTGTAATTTTTTAATCTTACCTCCACCTGTGCATGCGTGCAATATTTGAACTGTCATCAAACTGAAGGAAAACAAATTAAGCATTTTCCAATAAAGAGTTTTGAGGAAAGTATTTGAAGTAGACCATGATGGAATCCGATAGGGAAGATTAAAATGTAACAGTAATTTATAGCAGTGGTCGTCAGCACTCCTGAAATGGGTAGAGTGCATGGAGGGTAAGGAACTCTGCTCCGTCGTGCACAAGGGATAGAGAGACAGCATACCGCCAGCAGCGACGATTGCACGCTAGGGCTGTGTCTTGTCCGCGGGTAAGAGACGCTAGCCCGAGCGTGCAGTGTTCTGATGACCGCTGACTTATAGTGTAAGAAAGTAAAATCTGTTTACTCTCGTGTGCTATAACATATTATCTTATCCATCAACGTAGTGGCGTAACTTACACCCCTGCAGACTCCGCGTTGTGGGGGGACCCCGAGGCCAGGGAGCCCGAAAACGTTTAGTGGCTACTGACGCATATCTGGAAATGAGCTCGAATTGCAGTTAAAGGCCCACATTATGCATTTTGAGTAATGCACAGCCACGCTTTTTACTCTCTGGCATATGAAATCTGTGGTAATGATCACCATCACTGGACCTGAGGATCTGCATACAGTGATCCAACTGGCATCATACACCCCATCGATTGCCTCAGTAGACTGGGCTATAACCATACTGCAGTGACGCCAATGTTGAAAATGTGACAGTGATTTTTTGGATGGAGACATTGTTTGTCTTGGTGTATTTTCATGTCATCAGGTTGCCAGCCATAGTCGTAGCATATAAACAGTAAACACACATTGAAATAAAGACGTTTTGTATAGCAACACATCTGCTTGTTACTAGATTTAAATTCATATTTTTCTCGTGTTTTATGACAATGAAACCTTTTAAAAGTAATTAGTACTTACTGGCTTTTAAGGAATCCGGAGGTTCATTGCCGCCCTCACATAAGCCCGCCATTGGTCCCTATCCTGAGGAAGACCAATTAATTTTTTCTTTATGGGGGAATGTTGTACTTTTGACAATTAAATTTTTTGATGTGGCAAAGTTGACTAACCTAACTCCATTGTCATTACTAGTTACGTGTAGGCTCTCTTTTCCAATAGTCGGTTTAAAAATATCCTCCCGTCCTACTTTGGCATTGAAATCCCTCAATAAAATGTTCATGTGATATCTAGGTAACTGATCAAAAGTATGTTCCAATTCCTCATAGAAGCTATCCTTTATATGGTCGTCTTTCTCTTCTGTAGGGGAGTGAGCATTTATAACTATGATATCGCACCATCTACCCTTACGTACTAAATACGATAACCTATCACTGATAAATTCGACCTTTTTTACTGCTGATTTTATTCTTTTATGAATAAAGAATCCTGTTCCTAATTGGTGATTAACGTTTCCTTCCCATCTAACTTAACCTCCTGTACTCCCACAAAGTCTATTCTATATCTAGCTAGTTCTTTTGCTGCTAATATTACCCCTCCTGTTCTATAGACTTGTAACATTCCAAGTACCAAATCCAAGAACCTTATTCCATTGCTGTGGTCGTGCCAGAGAATCAGTCCTATTCCGAGGCTTATTTGAAGGATTTGTAACAAGCTGTTTTTACAGTGATGGGTTGTTAGCCCTTCGGCCAACCCCAAACTTGAGGACCACCCCTCATCGGCTGTCCGCGACTGCTTATTCAATATATTCGCAGCTACCCTCCATATCTGGAGGCCGTCTCCTCGATCCGCAACCTGAGGACGCGCCATGCCGTGGTGATAGGGACCCACAATACATGGAAAAGTAATTAGTGATGCAGAAAAACGCAAAAGGAAAATCTTGAAAAATATGTTTCGAAATTGACTAAAATAGACTCAGTTAAATACAAACTACTTGTGGTGGAACGAATCCCAGTGTTCCAGTACCATGACTCAAGAAAGTGCTCTGTGTTGAATATGAAAAGGCCCAAAGATTTGATTGAGTCATTTGCTTCTCAAAAGACTAGAAGAGAAAAGCGCTTCCTTCATATTAAATTTATCTTAGGTAGGCATATTATTGTGTAATTATAGCCTTAGTAAAATAGAAGTTATATCATTTAAATTTTTTCAGTTCTGTTCACTTAATTTTGTTAGAAATGGAGAATTTGGTATGCTAAATTGTTTTATTCAAATTAGATGTAAAATATAAAATTATGAAAATATGAAAAGAATGGCAGTAAGGAAAGGGGCCCAGATTATCATTTTTGCTTGGGGGCCCAGCTATAAAAAGTTACGCTACTGCATCACCAGTATCTAAGTTTGAATTTAAATAGTAGGTAGGTACGCTTTTTTTGTAATGTGTTTTTATGAAGAAGTTATAAAATTTGAATGTATGGATTTTATTGTTGCTAATGTACTGGCTGTCGTGGAGAGCGTGATTTGAAAATTTTAATTCACTGCTATGAATAGTCATTGTTTACATTGCTAAGGACAGAGAAAGAAATGCCAGTTCAGATACCAGTTATAGATAAAAGGCATTTATAACTTACACCGTGTGTTTTTATGGTCCTCCATGTTGAATCTTTTGTACACTACTTTTAACATTTGAATATAAATAATTGATACAAAGATACAAAGAACACATTAAAGCAATAACCAGAGGACACAATACATCTACAAATGCCGAACACATAACTAATGCTAACCACACATACAATAACATAAATACAGACATGGAAATCCTACACATACAACCCAAAAACCAAAAACTCGACACACCAGAACAATATGAAATATACAGACATACTAAAACACACCCTAATCAAATTCTCAACACACAGATCAATTTCAGAACACACACTATTTGACACAACTCTTCATCACACGAACGCACCCACACGACAGGCAGCAAAGTTGAGATGGCGCCGAGACACAGAAGGCTCTGAGAATGGTGACAAGTAGCACCGAAACAGCTGTAAGCCGCACATGCTTACATAATTAAACGAGTAAGATCGCCATTTAATCAATTATTTGTATACATTACAATTTTATTTTCCATGTTTGTTGCACTTAAATTGGGAGTGAAATTTACTTAAGCTTAAACAAATCGTTCACATTAGGCTTATAAATGGCCCATGCATATGTTGCGAATATAATAATAATAATAATAATAATAATAATAATAATAATAATAATAATAATAATAATAATAATAACAACAACAACAACAACAACAACGTACCTCCTCCCCCTCTTTTAGTGACGGTTCCTCGTCTTTTCCTGTTGTTATTGCCATGGCCAGATAAATCGCAAGTGAAACATTTAGCAGCCAGAGGACAAAGCCGCGTGCAGACAGAGTCATCATGAAGGCTGGCGGTAGCAGCAACTCACTAATTACTGTTGGATTTTTATCCACGTATGTCTGTATGGGCAACACACAGATTCTACGAGTAATGTTTGTAGTACATATGAGAATATATTACAGTAATGGACTTCCTATTGAATAATTATGTCGGACTAGAGTTCGATTCCAGATGCTCTAAAGTAATGAGAGCTTTAGAGTTTAGATAATTTCAAAGGTCTCTGAGGGTAGAGTAAATCTTAGAAAGGATTAGGTGAGAATTCATTTCATACAAACTGAAGAAATGTGCTTACTACGTGAATTAAATTAATAAATACATAATATTTATCAACGACAAATACTTTACATGATTAATTAAAGATAAATAGATGAATGAATAAATTAATAGATGGATGGATGCATGCATGATTTTGATAAAGTCGTATATTTTTCCAGCATGTGTACTGTCTATAAAAAACAACATAATAAAAACAACAAATAAACCAAAAACTTCTTTGAGCACAAATACTATTTTATAGAAAATCTCCAACTGTAAGTATGAATACAAATGCTAGTGATCATAAGCCAGGGGCTCTGTTGGGAACCTCAAACAGTGGCTAGTCAACTCAGCATTTTAATTTCTATTCGTACTGCTATAATACCGTACAATATTGCTGATATTCTGTTGTGACACTTCTGTCTGCTATTTGAAAAATAGTTTATTTATTCACTTATTCACTTACATCACTTATTTATTTATTTGTTTGTTTGTTTATTCAATTTATGACTCACTAATTTATTTATTCACTTAGCCACTCACTCAAATATTTATTTATTTACTTATTCACTTATTTATTTATTTATTTATTCACTTATTCAATTTTTAACTCATTTATTTATTCACTTATTTACATAGCCACTCATTTATTTATTTATTTATTTAGTCATTTATTTATTTATTCATTCACTTATTCAATTTGTGACTCATTCATTTATTTATTCATTTAGTCACTGAAATATTTATTTATTTATTCACTTATTCAATTTGTGACTCATTTATTTATTCACTTAGTCACTCATTCATATATTTATTTATGTATTTATTCATTCATTCACTTAGTCACTCATTTATTTATTTATTTACTTATTTATTTATTCCTAGGAACAGGAAGGTTCTAAGTAAATAGAATAAAGTGCCACTAGTGGTTTTAAACTTCACTCGTTACTGTATACACAAACAGAAAGCAACAGAACACGGCATTAACAGGGTTGAATGTGGTTTATCGCACCGGTATTTGTTGTCCAACTTTGGTACTAACGGTTAATTATCGTTGTCAGTTTGACTAACCTGCATCCTACTGTAATCCACTCCGAAACTGACGGTGGCAGCGAAGTCCAGGGCACAAACAGCTGCGGTGACGGCGACCCAGCCGATCAGAATGGCGCGTGAGAACAGGCGCATCATGAAATCTGGAGGAAGTTCGGTATTAATGGCTTGGAACAAATGCCAAAATATTGTAACAATTCCTTAAAAAGAAAACTAGGGAAGTGTAGAACATTGTCAAGTGCGCCTGTTTCTTTAAGGGGTAGGTACAGCTTACAGCAGTAACATTTTTGGAAATATTCAACATTTTTTCCTCCATTACTGTATCTTGTACAACAATAAAAATTAGTATGTGTAAAACACTGTCCTTCTGCTATATGAAAAAAAAATATTTTTACGATTAATATATATATATATATATTTTTTTCAAAATTCAAAACGGTTGCAGTTCACTGTGCAGTGATGAAGCGTTTCCCTCATCTATACTAATAATAAATCTGTAGCCGAAATTTTTCTGGTAATTTTCGATTTTCCAAAAATAATTGGTCCTAACATATATAATTCTGAAACCGAAAATAGCTTTTTGAAATTTTTGTTTGTATGTCTGTCTGTCTGTCTGTCTGTCTCGATGTTTGTTACCTTTTCACGCGATAATGGCTGAACGGATTTATATGAAAATTGGAATGTAAATTAAGTTCGTCGTAACTTAGATTTTAGGCTATATGGCATTCAAAATACATTATTTAAAAGGGGGGTTATAAGGGGGCCTGAATTAAATAAATCGAAATATCTCGCTTATTATTGATTTTTATGAAAAATATTACATAACAAAAGTTTCTTTAAAAATAATTTGCGATAAGTTTTATTCCTTGAAAAATTTTGATAGGACTGATATTTAATGAGATAAATGAGTTTTAAAATTAAAATAACTGCCATCTAAGGCCGTGTAATGAATCAAAAAACAAATGACTTCGTCTATAAGGGGCCTTGGACAGCAACAATCGAAAGCTATTAAACTTAGCCTACAGACAATGTTTCTGTGTTTGTATGAAGTAATATCAGAAGCTAAATTAATCGATTTTTATAATTAATTATTATTTCACCATTGGGAAGTGTAGTTTCTCTAGATGGACATAATGCTATAATGTTATTACAGTAACGTCTGAATAAATCGAGGACAGGTAAGATTAAAATAGCTTCTTATGCACAGAAAATTTGATAGGCTATTTTGTACATTCGTTTTCTGTATTTCTTAAAATAATATTTATGTACACTCATTTTAATCTCAGAGAATTAACGAACAACGAGAGTGTATCGATTTAGTATGCAGTAATAGTACGTTAGCTTAGCAATCCATTATTTTATAATTCAAATTTTAACTATGCTCAATTGAATCGTGTTAAAATACATAAAATATATATGCAATAAATGCAGTGCAAAAAAAATTGGGTAATGAGCGAACCAGATTATCTTGCGCTGTTGTAAAAGTTGTTCCCTGGATCAAATGTCCTATTTTAATTATGTAATTACTTTATATTTATTTCTAACAGGTGCAGCAGAGCGCACGGGTATGGCTAGTGACTCATAAACTTGTTAACTTTTTCATGTTCTCTCTCTTTTATTTTATTGCTGAAACTCATGTTTACAATATCATGATCTTTCAACTACATTGCTTAATAAATATACCGTAAAGTGGGGTGACTTTGAACGCCGAGGTGACTTTGAACAGTAATTTAGCGCCTTTCTAAATTAAATGCTGTACCCTGTTGCGATAAAACTGAACTAGTTGCACAAACATTTTAAGTAGCTAAATATCGATACTTTCACTTGATGTAACAATCGAAAAGATATTGTCATGTTCACCAATTGAAAAAAGGGAAAATAAAATTTCCCGAAATGTACATTTTTCGATACCCCAAAAACATTTGCACTGTATAATAAGCAGTTTAGGTAATAGAACTGTAATTGAGCCTTTATGTCCAAGGTAAATATCTGAACGAAAGTCTACTAAAAGTTTAAGACGCTAAGTTTATTTGCCAAGACATAATTAAATAAAATGTGAGGGCTTGTTATTCACGGGGCGGCTTTGAACAGTGGGAGTGGCTGCCATGACAGATCAGCTGGTCAGTAATGGTGAATTGTTTGCGTGTTTTGAAAAGCTATAGTGTGTTTATTTGATTTGTAAATTTACTAGGTATGTATATGTAATAGTAAGTTCATGCATTTACTAATATATTATTATAAAATGACGTTATTTAATAATTAGGCCTAAATTAACATTGCTTTGTTTTCATTTGTAGGCCTACAGATACCGGTATGGTGAGGAACTACAAACCAAGTCCTGGTTTTCGGAACTACAGGAACTACTCAGAAAGTACTCTTGAGGAAGCCCTGCAATTAATTCGAGAAAACAAAATGTCACTGAACAGGGTGTCCCAAATATTCAAAATACCGAAAGGAACTCTGTGCAATAAAATGAAAAATAAACATTCAAAAAATCCTGGTGGACAAACTGTTTTTACAACAGAAGAAGAAAAACAGTTGTGTGATTGTGTGATTCAAATGGGGGATTGGGGATACCCATTAGATTTCTTTGATATCAGGATAATAACTAAAATGTTGTTGGACAGAATGGGACGGAGAGTTGCAAAGTTTGGGCCTACAAACCTTCCTGGTTTAGATTGGGCGAAGTCCTTTCTAAGTAGGCACAAAAATGTATTATCATTGCGACAAAGCACCAACATCAATCCAAACAGAGCATCTCTTAGTAGGGAGGTTGTTGAACAGTATTTTGACAACTTGAAAATATCACTGAACGGTGTACCACCTGAAAATATCTCCAACTTTGACGAGACAAACTTCGGCGATGACCCTGGGAGCAAGAATGTTCTCATCAAACGTGGCAGTAAATATCCTGAGAGAGTAATGACACATTCCAAAACTGGATTTTCAGTCATGTTTTGTGGAACAGCTACAGGTGTTCTCCTCCCAGTATACGTTGTATACAAATCTGAGAATATGTGGAGTACGTGGTGCCGAGGAGGTCCTTCAAAAGCCCGTTACAACCACACAAAAAGTGGGTGGTTTGATGGGTGTACGTTTGAAGATTGGTTCCTCACTGTCTACTTGCCTCATGCTAAACGGCTAACTGGTCCAAAGGTGATTATTGGAGATAACCTGTCTAGTCATTTTTCAGTTCAGGTCATCAAAGCTGCCAATGAAAATGATGTTAGGTTTCTCTGCCTACCACCCAATTGCACCCACTTGATGCAGCCACTTGATGTGGCATTCTTCAGACCTTTGAAGGGTCATTGGAGAAAAACTTTGGCGCAATGGAGAGAGGAATCAGGGATAAATGGTAATTTACCGAAAGATGTTTTCCCTTCACTACTGAAAGCTACACTGAGTGCAATTGAAGCCAGTTCTCCTGCAAATTTAATATCTGGATTCAGAGCTACTGGCATCCATCCCCTGAACATGTATGAAGTAATAAGAAAACTTCCTGAATGCCAGTTTCAAAATGGAGAAGACAATGCATTTTCTATGAAGTTGAACGATTCTGTCTTGGCAATGTTACAAGTTCGAAGAAGAAAGACTGCTACAACCACCAGAAGGAGAAAAGTAGCAATCCAGCCTGGTAAAAGTATATGCATAGAGGATTTTACTGAGCAGACAGAGCCTTCGACAAGTCAAGACAAACAAGTCGTTGCCAAGAAGAAGACAAGTCATCCGCCTAAACAGTTGCCTGTGGCTCATCCTTCGGAAGGAAAAAGAAACAAAAAAAGAATGACATTACCAGATTCAAGTGATGAGTCAGTGGATGAAGAATTGCTTCACCAACTAAGTGCAAGTGAAGATAGCGAAGAAGGAGACGATTATCGAGAAGGCATTCTGAAGGAGTATGAAACAGAACAAGCTACTGAGGACATAGATATTGATGACCATACCAGTGTGCTTCAAGGAAAATATGTTCTAGTGAAGTTTTGTGGGAAGAAAACTGTAAAACATTATGTTGGACTTCTTGAGAGTGAGGATGAAATTACATTTCTGAGGAAATGGCATTCGAAGGTGGAGTTAAGTGAAGTGTTTTTTGTATGGCCTACTGTACCTGATAAATCCTTAATTGAAAAAGGTGATATTTGCAAGGTTTTACCTGATCCCAAAGTAGACAGAAGGGGAAGACTTTCTTTTGGTCTCATGTTTGACAGTTATAATATCCAATGACTGCTTTCACTGCTGTGTTAAATATGTATTTCTCAAAAATGTGCTATTTTGATTACTAGCAGATTAATAAAATTGTTCTAGAAAGCTCTGTTTTTAAATAATTTTTCTCATTTTTTGAGTATCTAACATAAAATTTGCATTACTGTGAAAATTTAACTACAATCGTAACAGAACCTTCCAGATTTTCGAAGAAAACTCATAAATAATAAAAAAAATATTTTGAATTAGCAACTTCAAAATTTTATTTCTACAGAAAATACTATGCCCTTTCATATGAAAGGGATGTCATTGAACAACATATGCTGAGATGGGCATAGAATGGGAAAATCTTTTTGTGTTCAAAGTGACCCCGACCAATGGGGTGACTTTGAACAATGAAAAATAATTTTTTAAAATTGTTTTTGAAGGTTTAGAAATTATTGAACTAGCATTTCTATAATCTGTAGCACCTCTTGCAACTTTCGAAGAAAGTTGATTATTAATAGCTAGAGAAGTTTTCATTTACTTCGCAAAAATATTTTTTTTGTGTTCAAAGTCACCCCACTTTACGGTATATATTTTTTTATTTTGTGTTAGAAGGAAATACTGATATTTGACCATTTTTAAACGAGTTTATTTTTTATCAGACAATCTATCAAAGATATAGAAATGATTTTGCATTATATTGTAGATATGACATGCATAAATAAACAAAAAAAATGTCATCACAGAATGTTTGATAGTTTTTGAGATATGAGGGAAACGCTTCATCACTGCACAGTGAACTGCCACCATTTATAAATAAGTTTTTTTTAATCGTAAAAATATTTTTTTTCATATAGGCCTAGCAGAAGGAAAGTGTTTTATACATACTAATTTTCATTATTGTACAAAATACAGTAATGGAGAAAAAAATGTTGAATATTTCCAAAATTTTACTCCCGTGAGCTGTACCTAACCTCTTAAGCCGAATATTGATTAACCAAATCAAGCAGAAGCGCCCATCGACTGGGATTTCTTCCACTCAATAATTTTCCGTCATCTGGGTGTTTTTATACTACAATGTGCAAAAATAATTAGGATGAGCTGTATAATCCGTGATAAAACATGTGCCCAATTTTTAATCCTGTTAGGAAGTATGCCCCATGTCTAAAGGGCCCCAAACATACAAAGACTTATCACAGGAAGGTAGCCTATGTCTGAATTCGATGACTGTTCATATATGCTCAGTCTTTTTCTCTTAAATTGGTTATTTTACGACGCTTTATCAACTGCGAGGTTATCCAGTGTCTGAGCGAGGTGAAGGTGAAATGAGTCCAGCGTCCAGCGCCGAAAGTTGCCCAGCATTTGCTCTTAGTGGGTGGTGCCCTGAGAAACCTCAGCCAAGATTTGAACCCGGGCCCGCTCGTTTCGTGGTAATGCGTGCTAACCGTTACTCCTAGACCTATAGTTCATTAAGAAGTGCTGAAATCTATTATTTCCCATGGAGATAAGCCATTCCTCCATGGTTGTTCTGCGTTCATTTGTTCATAAATAGCATCTCTGTAGTTTTGCTGTTATAAGTTTTATAACATATAAACGAACATTTCTATAAATTTTGAGAGAAATGCATGAAAACATTTCCTCAAATCTGAACTTTAATGGCTTGCCGCTTTTTCGCTACAGAGAACTGCTTAAAACGAAACAGTGACGAGATCTCGACTACATGCTCACAGTAGGTTATCATTTGTTTCTGTTTACTTTTTCTGTCTCTTAATTTTGAGAGCGCTACAGTCAGAAAAAATTTAAGCAGCCACAGAAATCTATAGCCTGTGGATTTAGATTTGACTTAGCTCCAGTTAAGTCTTTGTGTGTTTGGGGACCTTTACAGTTGCTCTGAATCAATGACAGCAGAATAAAGTAACCAAGATTTTGTGGACTGTACGAGTAACAGCAGTGTTTGTGAGACAACTTGAATTTGTATGTATGTGAATGTGTTCCATGATTGAGTTAGAACGTGTTGTGACACTCTGAATTGGAGAGATGCTGAATTAAACTGCACACCTTTCATCTGCGTGACTATAGGCGGAGAGAGAACCGTTTCCGTGGGGGGGGGGGGCAAAGAAAAACCATAGAATCCCGATACAACGAGATTATGGGGGACATCATTTATCTCCTCCACCCGTTATAGCGTGACTTTGATACAGTATATCGGAATATGATCATTTAATAAACGTATTGTAAAATAAAGTAAAATTGCAACAAAATATACAGACATTTTTTTTTCCTCTTGAACAGAGGAGGAACCCGAAGGCTTGCACTGCAGCCTGAGGCTTATTGTGCTTACCACTCCTATTCTGTGAATGATTGGGTAGCCGAACGACCGCGCTCTTGTACAAGTACAGCACGCCACACCGTGAACTTAACCCGGGCTATTGTATGGATGATGATGATAATGTGAATTAATGATGGCGAAATGGGTCAGAGGTCTAACACCGAAAATTACTCAGCAATTCTGCTTCAACCAGGATTTGAACCTCGCCGCTCGTTTCATGGCCAAACGTACTAACCATGACTCCACAGCGGTGAACCAATTTTACATTTACTTTATATGTTTATTTAAAAAGCAACATATCATAATGAAATGTGAATTCTAATTATTGTATTTAATCACGTCTTTAAGTTTATACATTATTCTGGGGTCACTTTTCTTTCTGCATTGTTGTGCAGTACCATATGTTATTATATTTCTCCAAGTGGCTGTTTGAACATCTGCAGAGTTCTAACATATGAGTACAGACTGTTACAGAAACATTACAGTGCTTCAATTCCTCAAATGAGGTTTAGAAATTCTTATACATTCAGAAATTTACAATAGGCTATCAGACACATGGTCTGAAGACATTAATTCGTCAATTTAAGCACAGAAACTTAATTATAAACAAAAGCAATAAAAATCTTTTGAATTAAATATTTTCTAACGTTAAAAAAAAAGACTTCAGCCAAGTTTGGGGGGGCAGTGCCCTCCCATAACTCCGCCCATGTGCATGACGGTAACCTACCTCGCAGAAGAAGTCCGGACGCTACAAGCCATATCACACTGACTGCTAGGTAGAGGGACGACCAGATGACGACAACTCCTGCTGTCATGGTGTCCGCCAAATCACTTAGGCCTACAGTACCTGGCACAGAAAAGTTGTGTTACAATGTAGAATATTCTGTAACGATGAAAGGAGGTTTGATACTGGTAGTGAGAAAGCAATTCAGTGTATTCTGTTTACATTGACCATCGGCAATTATAGCCAATATCAATATCAACAATGGACTACAACTGTGGTAGGCGTACCAATATAAACTCTCCCAGAACCACAGAGATCGTAATATTTGATTTCAAGTTTATACTGGTTCTCAAAGAGAAATTATAACACATTAAAGGAATGCGGAACACACTGTGAGAAATGCTGGCCTTATGTAATGTGAGAGGAGGCTATACAGGCCTACACTGGCACAGCGTGGAGTGAGAGATTGTTGTCGTGATAAAGAAGCCGAAACAAACGTAAAGACCTGCAGATTGAAGAAGAAGAAGTTGTGTATTTCATACTTACTATTCCTGAAATATAGCGAGACTAAGATAAGTCTGAATCTGCTTGACGGAGCTGGCAGTTCAGTGACAGAAATGTCAGCGAGGCCTAAGCCGATGACTTCAGTGTATGCCAGGATGGCTAGCAGAGACAGAACGAACCATACCAGACCCTGGAACTGAAGAACAGAGATTGGTCAGAGTCTTTGTACTGTATTATACTCCAACCACGAGAAAGTCTTCGGGGACTGAGACGATGCGGGATAATGCTGTGAATGAATGTTGATGTCATGAGGTGTCATAAGGTCACACACGTGGGTACTCTTATCTCTATTGGCTAGCTGTCACAGCACAAACAATAACATTGATACACACACACATGTTTATACTACCCTAGTTACAAAATTAGATCACGGTTAATCTCCTGGTCTTTTAATCTCTCCATACAGGAAATGACATATGGAGGAGAGTGCATGGTTTTTAAACTGACGTTATAACGGTAATATTATCTATCTACTTCGCTCCAATAGATGAGGCAATAGTAAGCACATTCCTTTCACGGTTGATCTCCTGGTTGGAGAACAGTAGTTATATTGAGATAGCCTGAAAATGAAGTTAGTCTTGCTTCAATCCAACTTTTATTACAATAAAATTATTTATCCTGTAATGATATAATGTAATAAGGAACAAGCCAAAATTACAATATACAGCGTGATTCAGTGAAAGAGTGCGACTGTTAAATAGAAAATAAGGGATGTTCTACAGAACGTTTTGGGATGTGGAGCTTGGGGTCTGCGAAGTCAGATTAAGAAGATATGAGCTTAAACATGTCTTTGTTATGATCTATGATTTGCCATTTAATATTGATATTGCATCTGTTTTATTTGCAAATGATACCACACTTTATGCTACTGATAAGAATGTGAATGAATTGAAAGTAACAATTTCATTTTATTGGGTTATTTTACGACACTGTATCAACATCTAGGTTATTTAGCGTCTGAATGAAATGAAGGTGATAATGCCGGTGAAATCAGTCCGGGGTCCAGCACCGAAAGTTACCCAGCATTTGCTCGTATTGGGTTGAGGGAAAACCCCGGAAAAAACCTCAACCAAGTTACTTGCCCCGACCGGGATTCGAACCCGGGCCACCTGGTTTCGCGGACAGACGCGGTGACCGTTACTCCACAGGTGTGGACTGAAAGTAACAATCACTCAATCTTTTGATGAAGCTGCTTCTTGATTTTTGGCTAAAACAACAAGACTCAGAGTATTTCATTTTCGTTGCGTAGAGAGGTATGTGATAATACCCTTCAACAGGTCAAACTCTTAGATGTTGTTCTTGATTCTAAGTTAACTTAGGAAGGTCATTAACAATCTGTGTATCAAATTGTCAAGAGTAATCTATTTATTAAGGAGACTTAAGTACATTGTACCTAAAGAATTTCTTAAAATTTCATATTTTGTTTTTTTTTAATAGTATCATTACTTACGGTATTCATTTGTGGGGAAAAGTCATAAAATTGATCAAGTTCTTCTTTTGAAAAAAAAAAAAAAAGCAATACGCATTTTGATTGATTCTGATTTTGATGCTCACTGCAGACCTTCATTTATTTCTGAAAAAAATTAACTGTTGTGAATTTGTATATTTTCCATTGTTTGATTAAAATTAAATCAAATTTAAACAGATTATCCACATAGTGAGATTCATCATTATGGTACAAGACATAATTACCACCTCGTGACCCCCTGGGGTTAGATTAGCCAAGTCTAAACAATGATTTACATAAATTGCATTGTTTATGTTTAATAAACTTAATAATAGTGCACATATAGTTAATTTTAATAGATTTAGGTGCGTTATTCGTGACTGGCTAATCAAAAACCCTTTTTATGATACAATTGGAATTTATGGAAATAGTATTGATGTAGTATTTTAGTTTGTTTGCTTTTCTTTTGAACTTTGTCTATGTATCTGTGCTGTTTTTATCAATAAATCATTATCGCTGTTGCTTGCTGTTCGAATTATCTTATTTATTATTTACAATTTATTATTATTATTATTATTATTATTATTATTATTATTATTATTATTATTATTATTAACGTTTTTCAATTACACATTTTAATATCGTTTACGAATCTCAGTTAACAACATAATGTACGTACTGTGATTGACTCTTGGAATGATATGAAGGGTCTGTCGTTGATCCATGTCATGTTTTGTAATGTGACAATGTAAATAAGATAGACAGAACCATCTTGTGGACGATGATGGGGTTGCGAATATGTAAATAATAAAATATAAATGTAAATAAATATAAAATCGGTAGCCGACATTTCGAACACTTATTCTGAGGTACAAAATGGTGCGTTGTTAACTGAGACGATATAAATAAGTGTAAACAAAACTAAATGATAATTGTAAATACATGAAAATAGTAAGTGTAAATATGAATACAATACGCAAGCAGTAATCGATAGCGATAGACATGTTTAAGCTCATATCTCCTTAATCTGACTTCGCAGACCCCAAGTTCCATATCTCAAAATGTTCTGCAGAGCATCCCCTATTTCCGGTGTAATTTTAGCACGCTTTTACTGAATCACCCTGTATAAAAATAATTATATCATATAATACCCAACACATTTATAAAGAAATGCATTGTTATATTGTTATCATTTATTATTATTATTATTATCATCATCATCACCATTATTATTATTATTATTATTATTATTATTATTATTATTATTATTATTATTATTATTATTTTGCAATAAACATATTTTACGAATGAACAAGTTTGATCATAGATCACTTACATTAAATTTATCATAGGTACACTGAAACACAGCCTCTTCAGCTACTTTATAAAATATATTACTCATAAGAATAAATTTATACTTTTCATATTTAATTACTCTTTCGAATCTATTAACAGATAGTGATCGTATTAGTGATTTAGCCAATTTAATACTTGTGTAACTATTTGAAGTTTTACCAACCTAACATATGGAGTAGTTATGCAATGGTAATTTCTGATGTGAAGACATCTGTCCACTTCACACGCTCCATTCTTCTCCATATCCACATTTCAAATGCTTCCAGTACTTTCTCTTCACTTCATCGTAATGTCCATGTTTCTGCACAATACAATGTCATACTCTATACAAAGCACTTCACTAGTCTCTTCCTTAGTTCTTTTACCAGAGATCCGCAGAAGATGCACCTTTTTCTATTCACTAAAATGCTCCAAGTAGATGTTGAACAGGTTTGGTAATAAAGGGCAGCCTTGTCGTAGTTTTCTCCCTATTTCACTTCCCTCCGATATTTCTAACTTTAACTCGTTTCATATAAATATTACTGAAGCCTCTCTTTCCAATCCACACTTATTTTCTTCAAGATCTTCACTCAGTTTATTTCAATCCACTCTGTCAAAAGCCTTTTCCAGGTCCACAAATAGGCCTACTTACTACATACACTTATTTATGTTTCTCTAGGGATCTTTCGCCGATTGTTCGGCAGATGTTTCGATATTGAATGATGGCTTGATGGCTACTAACGGTAGCGAATGTGACGAGGTCTGGAATAGCTGTCGGGCGTGGGTTGAAATCCCTCCGATTACCTGGTTGCATTTTCTTCCAACGAGGTAAATATCAAGTAATTCTATGGCGAATTCTGGAACTCGGCTCGCCAAATACCGTAAACAATCGGAACATGATTTATTTCAGTGTAATGGACCTCGCATGGTCTGAGGTCGCTGGGCTGACAACGCAGGACATTTACAATAATGTAAGTTACCTATTTGCATTTTATTACGTCACTTACAGGGCTTCGAATTGAATGTATAAGCAAAGTTGGTTATTGTGCCGTCTTTGTGCCTTTTCTTGTTGATGCAGGGTTCTTTTAAGGTAAGCGTTCACTATAATCGTATCGCACTCCTCGTACGAATCGCACGCAACTGATATTTTAAGTGCAGTGCGTTCACTGTAACGCCTCCACCTCATCGGATTCCCTATCAGCTGTTTAAAACATGACGTCGTACGATATTGACATTACTGAAAGCATAGGAGTTGAGGTTAGGTCTATTAATTACGTCTGTTAGTGAATAAGAATTTGTAATTGCTTCATGCGCCTTAATTGAAGAGGAAGAAAGGAAAGAAATATTGGTTACATAATATATTTGCAAGAAACGACTTGATTACTGTAATGGGAACGCCTCAAATCATATAAATTCTTCGCAATTTTCTACACGCGAAATAAGTTTTCCGTCTGCCATTTTGGCGCGACACTGAACATGGCACAACATAATAGTAACAGTTGACCAATTAAAATTGACTTATTAAAGAAGGCCATGATCGCACGCATCGGAAAAGTTGCCCATCCGAGAAACGTGGACGGATTTGCCGTGAGGCGATGCGTGCGATACGATGTAATGAACGCGGTTACATAACAATTACAGCAAAGATTGTCTTTCTTCGATCCGTGCGATACGATGTAGTGAACGCTTACCTTTAGTGTGCAGTTAGACACAATGTGCAGTAATAAAAAAATACAACAGAATACGTGGAAGCAGTAACGTAGGCCTAATATTAATGAAAATGTAGGCCTACATTTGTATAAGTTATTTGATTCTATTACAAATTAAAAGTAACATAAACAATTATACCAGAATAATGTAGAAGTAATGTGAAGTGGCATCAGTATCTTAGAACGTCTTATTCTTTGTTGTTGTGCCGTTATCCCCTTTACATTTCTCATCACGGCTGAATATGCCAGTGAAGTACTCAATCAAAATCAGCAGACTTCAAAAATTAAACTCTCTATATAATATAACACAACACGTTGGCAACCCTGATCATTGTTGTTAGCGTGCTCGCTAGCCACTCGTTGTTTAAATAATAGTTACACCACAGTCTAGTATATACAGTCACGAAACTTGAGTTGTTGAGGGTACTAGGAACAATAGACTGTGCAGGTATTATTTCGCGTCGTCTGTGATGAGGCGATAGTACCGATCCTAGTGGTTTACAACTATCTATGGATGCATATTCCTATGTATTGAGCTTCGTGACTATATACTAGACTGTGGTTACACGCAGTTCATATCTACAATTCTACCATAACTAGTGGCTTGTGCAGCAAATGCTGCAAACTAAATTCAAATAAACATTTTTCAAATTTATTTTCAATGAAGAATACCAGACATTCTGAAAGTTATTTGCTTCCATAATAATGAAAGATACTCTCTCTCGAGCCAATACTGAAGAGAACCACGCATATAAATATCTACACCACACCGCCATTAAATATATGAAAAAGACCCAACCCCACTTGATTAATAACTATAAAAATATTTGATTTTTAATAATATTATTATCTTACGTAAGTTTTATAGCTTTCAGTAACATATACTATATATACTATATAGCCGCCACTCAGTAAAATATAGAAATCAAAATCTAATTTAAGTTATTCTCTACATCTACTTATATAACCCCAAAACATTTCACTTTCATATCATCAATATAGCATTAATATGTATAATTAATGAAAAATAGTCACATCATGGCATTAACTACAATAATATTTCATTTCTGATGGTAATAATGTCATCAAACCACCTCAAGTTTTGTAGTTTTTAATATCCAATACACAGCTGTACCCAGAAAATTACACACCACAGAATCGAACCTGTAAGCTATTTTCAGTAAGTTAAGTAAAAACTTAACTTACTAAAAAAATAATTTACCAATTTAATTTCAGCTTTATGTAAATATGTCAGCATGTCGTGTAATATTGTTTACTGTAGTGTGTGTTTTGTTTTATTCTGAAATGCAATTAGCTAGTTCTCAAAACTGACGACAGATGGATTTTGGAAAATAGGAAAATTATGTTGAAAAATTGACATTTCACTGAAAATTACTATTTTTCTGAAAAACTTTGAGTTCCAAGCTTCAAAATGAGGGGTCATTTATTAAAATTCGTTCAGCCGTTTTCCCGTAATTTCCATTACCAGTTCAAATTATATATATATATTATTATTATTATTGTTATTATTATTATTATTATTATTAGTATTATTATTATTATTATTGCCGTTAATATTACCAGAGTCTGGAGTTTCATCTAATGGTCCTATAACCTATATTGTAATAATAATAATAATAATAATAATAATAATAATAATAATAATAATAATAATAATAATGTCATATCAGTAATTTCGGCGTCGATAAATTTCTTAAATAAACCTCTGTATTGATGTGAACTTAGTTACGTATCAGCAGGAGTAAATATTAATAATCATCGTACTTCAAAACACGTTATTCAAAAACAGTTGAATACTGGTATAGACACTGAATAATATAACACAATAAGAAGGATCGCATTTTGGGCTACGTTAGTGGTTGGTATTTCAATAAAAAGAAGACCGCTTCTGTAGTGTAGGAGTCAGCATGCTGATCTCTTACGCAGAGGCCCCCGGGTTCGATTCCCGGTCGGGTTGAGGTTTTTCAGGGTTTTCCCTCAATCGTAAGGCAAATGCCAGGAAATTCGGACTATAACATCTCTGAACATCACCGGCTTCATTCATCACCAAAATCATATTCATAACAAATCAGTAATAGCCTACATCTACAGACGCCATCTAGTTCACAACAATAGAACCAGTCTCAACAATAAAAAGATTAAGTCTCCATATGACCAGAGATGTTAAAGCAAGTATAAAAGAAATATTGTCCTAGTCAGTGTAAGATGAACGCAAAATAAATCACAACTACTCATTTATTACAATACAGAGTTCAGTTTGAGCAAAGAAGGAAGACGTTAGGTCAGTGAGTCGCCACATAGGCTTGACACGTAAAACAACGCGCATCACATCACAACATAACGAAAGAAGAGACTTATTACTTTACAATATATCATCGATAAACATAAACAGAGTTCTCTGAATATTTTGTCCTCGGATATCAAAATACTTACGGCGCCCAGGCCTCCAGCCAAGATCCCCAAGGGCCGCACTAGCGGCGAGTTGGCGGCCATCTTTTCGGAAAAGCGATGTACAACAAAGAAATTATCTTTCTTCTTCTGTAGATTGTATCAATGCTGTAGCCTTATCAAGAAACATGACGTCAGCAGAGTGGTATTGGCTGTCAACGTATCGGCAGTGCAATGGGGTCTATCTTCACATAATCTAGTTAGCGCTGATTGTGGCTTGTCCGCTAATCAAGTGAGCATCGATAGGCCATGTGAAATGTTGAAGTGCCGGTATCAATTTTATTGCGTAGCAAAGTATTTGTTGTGGGCGGATTAGCCCGCTGTTGAAGTCGCAGCACCGAATTCGTGTTTCTCTGTCTAATGCCGTCATACATTCTTTCTTACTTACTTACTCACTGGCTTTTAAGGAACCCGGAGGTTCATTGCCGCCCTCACATAAGCCCGCCATTGGTCCCTATTCTGAGCAAGTTTAATCCATTCTCTACCATCATATCCCACCTCCCTCAAATCCATTTTAATATTATCTTCCCATCTACGTCTGGCCTCCCTAAAGGTCTTTTTCCTCCGGTCTCCCAACTAACACTCTATATGCATTTCTGAATTCGCCCACATGCCCTGCCCATCTCAAACGTCTGGATTTAATGTTCCTAATTATGTCAGGTGAAGAATACAATGCGTGCAGTTCTGCGTTGTGTAATTTTCTCCATTCTCCTGCAACTTCATCCCTCTTAGCCCCAAATATTTTCCTAAGCACCTTATTCTCAAACACCCTTAATCTCTGTTCCTCTCTCAAAGTGAGAGTCCAAGTTTCACAACCATACAGAACAACCGGTAATATAACTGTTTTATAAATTCTAACTTTCAGATTTTTCGACAGCAGATTGGATAATAAAAGCTTCTCAACCGAATAATAACAGGCATTTCCCATATTTATTCTGCGTTTAATTTCCTCCCGAGTGGCATTTATATTTGATACTGTAGCTCCAAGATATTTGAACTTCTCCACCTCTTCAAAAGATAAATTTCCAATTTTTATATTTCCATTTCGTACAATATTCTGGTCACGAGACATAATCATATACTTAGTCTTTTCGGGATTTACTTCCAAACCTATCTCTTTACTTGCTTCCAGTAAAATTCCCGCGTTTTCCCTAAGCGTCTGTGGAGTTTCTCCCATAGACAAGCAGCTGATGTAACCCGTTCAATTCCAAACCCTCTCTGTTATCCTGAACTTTCCTAATGGCATACTCTAGAGCGAAGTTAAAAAGTGAGGGTGACAGTGCATCTCCTTGCTTTAGCCCACACGTCATACATTCTAGTTCAACGAAATATTAACACTGAGTTTATACAAAAGTACATGACAATACGCATTCTCAGCAGAGCTGATTCCTTAAATAAAGATCGCTTTTGTCTTTCTTCCCTAACGTCTTCCCCCTTTGCCCGCCCGCCTATCTGCTGTTTTGTCATTTGCACACATCCTTTTCTTCTGCATTATTTGATGGATTTTGTTCATATTCAGTATTTTCGAATCAAGAACGAGAAAATATGCGCACGGAATTATAACAATTCTTATTAAAAGGTTCTTATTTACAATACATTAATTCTGTGAATATGGCACATTCCTTCTGTTATGTAGCCTATCATTCCACGTGTTTCGTAAAATGTCAGTTTATTTTTAATAGAGGGTGTCTGCATATGTGGTACGTATGTGGTACCTAAGAGGTTACGTCCAATTTCGGCTTCCCCTTCCAAAATTTTCTAGAGTTCCTTCAGTGGAGCAGCGTAACCCGGAGTGAGACTAGTGGCCAACAGGCTTGGAGCTCACATATTTAGTTTTGTACAGCCCCCAACCCCTTGCAAGGACGCGTTTTGCGTACCTTTTAAAATTTTTCCTCCCAATTCTCTTTCGATTTTTCGATTTTTTCGAAATTATTGAAGCAGTTTAAAAAATCACTGCTAGGTATATTATTTATTTGACATGGCCACAGAACTGTACAGTAACATAGAAATATGTGATTCTGCACACAGTAACTCTGTAATTAAGTTCGTCTCACTCTCTATGGAGGATGTTTCTGTCAATTTGAGCAAAGGCGTTAATGATGCGAGCTCGAAGTTCTGACAGATCGGCCGGTAACGGTGGTACAAACTCTGAATCCCCGTACAAAAAAGTCACAGGGGGTTAGGTCGGGAGAGCGTGAAGGCCATTACGGCAGATAGTGATCATTATTTCCGGTACGCCTGATTCATCCATTTCGCAATGAGGTGTTTAAGAAGTCACGATCGCGAAACTGGCCCGTGCATGCTCAACTGTTTCTTCAAGCACAGAAGAATGATCGATTGATTTCCCTTTACACAGGTATTCCGTAGAGGCAATTGTGCTCAAAGTATGTGATTGGTTCTCAGCCAATAAATTAATATTAAATTGTAACAAAACTAACATTATCCGATTTAAAATCTGCCCAAATTCAACCTCGCAAATTTCAAGCGCAATAATTAACAACAGGTCCCTAATAGAAACAATCATCACCAAATTTCGTGGCTTACAAATCGATAATATAATATTAAATTGGAAAAATAATTTTAAAGAAATTACCCCCAAACTAAATTCAGCATGTTTTGCAATTAGATCTATGAAAGAGATAGTAAATATCAATACCTTAAAACAATATACTTTGCATACTTCCACTCATTAATGAGTTTTGGAATAATTTCTGAGTCTCACAATGCTGTGTGACATGGCAACGAACTGATACATTTTCATTAAGTAGGGCAAAATTCTCCTGCAGACATTATTAAGCGTTCGTTAACGATATCTCCGTCATCAATATTTTTGAGAAGCCTTGCTAAGTGCAAACAAATTCGGTAACTGAGCCGATAAGCTGGCTCGCTGTATGTGTGCCCCTGAAGCAAAATATGTCTTATTTAAAATGTAACTAGTGGCTTGTGCAGCAAATGCTGCAAACTAAGTTCATTAGAAGTTCAAATAAACATTTTTCAGATTTATTTTCAGTGAAGAATACCAGACATTCTGAAAGCTATTTGCTTTCGTAATAACGAAACACACTCACTCTGAATGGTTTTTTATGCCAAATACTTTTTCTTGAACCTATACACCTTCAGTTTTTGAATTTCAACGCGAAAACGCAAGTAACAATGTCTGGACGATTAGTGGGTTTTTCATGTGGGAGTAAAGCAATAGCTATTTCAGGTCATTGTGGATTGTAGGTAAAAGTTAAAAAAAGTCAGATTTGCTATGCTTTCGAACAATAACATAGCATCTTGGTATAGCTGCTGCATGTAGAGCTTGAAATGTAAAGGGTAAAATCATTTTATCCTGCTAAGAGATCTTGCTGAAATGATCGGGAGACTACAAAATTTTGTAGGCTTATTATTTTATCAGTAAGTAATATCTTTTGGTCTTTCCTTAGGAACTGTAATTTTTGCGCTCTCTCGAGCCAGTACTGAAGAGAATGACGCATATAAATATCTACACCACACCGCCATTAAGTATATGAAAAAGACCCAACCCCACTTAATTAATAACTATAAAATATTTGGTTTTTAATAATAATATTATTATCTTACGTACGTATTGTAGCCGCCACTCAGTAAATTATAGAAATGAAGATCTAATTTAAGACATTCTCTACATCTACTTACATAATCCCAAAACGTTTCACTTTCATATCATCAATATAGCATTAATGTGTATAATTAATGAAAAATAGTCACATCATGGTATCTCATTTCTAATGGTAATAATGTCATCAAACCACCTCAAGTTTTGTAGATTTTAATATCCAATACACAGCTGTACTCAGAAAATTACACACGGCAGAATCAGACCTGTAAATTATTTTTAGTAAGTCTTGAAGTTTTTAATAACCAATTGAATTTGAGCTCTAAATATGTCAGCAATCCTGCAAGTCATAGCCTTCCTGTAATAGCCTATTGTTTATTGTAGTGTATGTTTGTTTTATACTGAAATGCAATTAGTTCTCAAAACTGGCGGAAGATGGATTTTGGAAAATAGGAAAATTATGTAGGAAAACTAATGCTTCACTGAAAGTTACTATTTTTCTGAAAATCCTTGGATGCCAAGCTTCAAAATGAGGCGTCATTAATTAAAATCCGTTAAGCTGTTTTCCCATAATTTCCATTACCAGTACAAATTATATGTATAGATTTGTATGCTTAGGGTTGATGATGATGATGATGATACTAATAATAATAATAATAATAATAATAATAATAATAATAATCTCGATTTCATGAGGTAATTATGCTCATGACCGCTGTGACCGTATCCCCACCAAATTATTTTAAGCTAACTTAAGCCTCTTTTACAGTAGTGCTTCTTGAGTTAGGTACTTCATTGATTTAATTTGCTATTCATCTACGTAATCATTATATTGTTAGCTGTGAAGTACGGAGTATGTCTCTTAGGATTGATTTATGATTAAAAGTCTCCGCACTTATTAAACATTGCACTTCCTTCAAATTGGATAAAGAACATTCATTCTTCCCAATCACAATTAAAAGCAGGCTTGGTATATCTTCGCTTATCGCTTGGAGTTGGTTCTTCCCTGTACCCTTGTAACGCCATTGTTCTCATCGCTGCTGACGTCACTCGAGGCATCCCATCAACTTGCTACCCATAGAATGGCTAGGGTCGTGCGCGGGTCTGTTGTATGACATTCAACAACGCTTCATGAATATTTCTGTCTTGTATCAAGTATCGATACTAACCCCTTGTGTTGTACTAGTATATTGTAAAACTCTTCTGTATATATTTCAGCTAGACGCTAGACTGTGACTATAATTAAAACTTTTTAGGTAGTAGACTACAGTGAAACCTCTCCTTACGGACACCCCCAAGATACGGACACTCCTCATATACGGACAGATTTTTATGTCCCAACTGAAATAATTTATAAATAATGATAAATCTAACTCTCGTTTACGGACACTCTCAGACACGGATATGGACAGCTGTTTCACAGTCCTAAAGCTTGCTTTACCTGATGACTGTGGACAGAACTTGGATTTCAAGACCTAATGTGTTACAAAATGGAAAAGTCAGTCATAAAATTTAACCTGTCTGATGGGTCCAAGGTTTCCACGATCGTGAAATTGTATTCGACACATGATAGGGTTAGTAGGATTATTCTCTTCACTTCAATGAGTTGAAAACTGTAAATTACAGTACTGCATAACTGTAGACCTAGAATAAAACTGCATGGCACAGAACTGTGTTTTCCTTTGTCGGTCTTATCTACTGTAGTACAAAGTTGCAAAGAATTTACTGTAGTAGACTGTATTTAGAATTAAACTACAGTAATACAGTACATTTAATTTAAAGCGTGAAGGGATACATAATGCATATTATAAATTTACTGTTAGATGGGGGACTCCCTCCAATAAAGGACACCTCCCAGATGCGGACAGATTGTTACGTCCCTTCGATGTCCGTAAATGAAAGGTTTCATTGTATTAAGATTTTTTGACATGTTCCATATTCTAGCTGTGAAGCGATATACGAATGCCATGAAATGTAAATAAATACAATACAATACAATACAATACAATACAATACAATACAATACAATACAATACAATTTAAACAGTTCATACCATCGCTGAATGGGCTTAGCGCTGGGTGGATCTTAATGGAACTTGGTTCAAAGTGTCGCCGAATCGTTGTGACAGATTGGCTTGAATGAAATTCGAGGATAGCATAATTCGGTTTACAACTGTAGCGCTGCAGACGGGTAGTCATTAGAAATCATGGAACCTCTTCAGTTATTTGTAAACGCCCTGTATTGTGAATGATTTAGTTGTTTATAGTTTATTTTCTATAATTTTTTATAATTAAACATATCTTTTGAATAATGTATGAAATAATTTAACATGCTAACGAAATAAGTAGACGAACTTATTTGCACGGTCCCTGAAGTGCGACGTTGGACTTATGCCTGTACAGAGTCCGACAGTTGGCCCTGTAGAATTTCAACATGCTGTTCTGAAGTGATTATAAAGTTTAGCAGTATCAAAATAACACAGAATATGGCTTGAACAATACAATTTGTTCACCGCTGTGGAGTAACGGTTAGCCTGCCTGACCGTGAACCGAGCGGGCCCAGGTTGGGACAAGTTACGTGGTTGAGATTTTTTTCCCGAGTTTTTCCTCAACCCATGAAGAGGAAGTGCTGGGTAACTTTCGACTCTGAACCCTGGACTCATTTTGCTGGCATTATCATCTTTATATCATTCAGGATGTCATTATTTTTCAAAATGACACATTTAAAGTAATCCCTCGGTATCTTACGGTTTGTTGTAATCTTACCCGGAAATTGTTCACGATACGTTTGTTAGTTCTGACGAGTTTCGATTGTTGCGAAATCTTTTCCCTTAATTTATCGAATCCCCAGACCTTACAGCTGGTGATTCTTTCTGTGGAGTGCCTCGTGTTTCAGACCAGACCACACTGTGTCCAAAGAATAGGGTACAAGCAGTAATCCAACAAATCAAGGAAACTGCACGTTTATTGAAATCCTGTCATTTTTTGTTCCGCCACGGATCCAGGTAGGGGTGTCCATACTAGGTGCAAAATACATATTCTAAGTCAAAACAATTAAACGGAACAGTTGATTACTCGTTGAACGAATTATGGATCAAAGATCTAAATAATGGAGATTCCTCATAGAGTTAGTCTCAGGGAACACGAAACAAGATGTCCTAGGCTTGCAAGGTCGTGGGAATGAGGAAGGTGAATTTCTGTCGCATCCTAATGGGCCACATTCAACAGTGCAGTAAGTTTTTCGACCCCTGCATTATCAGATGTACAGCTGTTTGAATCACCCAACTCTATGATAACGCTATCACACTCCATGGTGTTACGACAGATCTTGCTGCTTTTTATCTTAGTATAATAACTTATAAAGCAAGAGTAGGAATGCGTCCGAGAAGATGTGAACGCTTAGACATATCTGACTACATACCTACGTCTAGTATGATAATATTCATGTGAATGTTATGAAATCAAGAGACTAATGATAGATACGTGTTAATAAAAAAAATCAAGTGGTAAGCCATACACAGTAGGCCTACTATTTCGACATTTCTCAATATGACACATAGAGCCAATACTATGAAACCTATATCAATATATAAGAGGAAACAATGACACTTTCACGTGTGGGCTGCATTGTCGTCGTTAGCTAATAAATCATGGAGTTGGACAGGACAAGCATTGATATCAGGCATGCGTCGTGAATAAGAAGAATGATTGTAGTCAGGATCACATTTTATTCGTCAAAGATTAAAAAAATTAGTAATTCTTGCATATCGAAATGAAGTTACTAGTATCGAATGTACATCTACAGACCGGGCAGTTTAAAAGTCCGGAAGCTCTGCTCGACCGGGCTGAGCCCCATGCAATCGCTGGCATTCCCCTGCATGAAATCGGGGTGCTCTTCCCGCCTGCAGTCACTAACCTACCAGCACGGAAGTTCATCTTAGACTAAAATCTACCTTCCCCCCTCCATACCCATGGTGATATAGCCATTAGATATGGTAAGGTCACAGGACAGGTCTTGCCTCTTCTACTGTACATGTAGAATAATAGTACATTATGCAACGAGCCTCTAATGGTAGTAATTAAGACGCGAGTATGTTTGTTTATGAAACGAGCGCAAGCGAGTTTCATAATTTTCATATGAGCGTCTTAATTACCATTATAGTCAAGTTTCATACGACTTTTTATGCTCGACCATATTTCTGACTTGAAATTATTCAGAAGTATTCATGTTATGGTTATGTAAGTGAAGAGCGGAACTGACCTGAATTGTGAGATGTGCGCAGACGCAAAAGTATTGATTTTTTCCGAGGCACGAATGTAATTGACCTTGATATAATCTAGAGAATAACATGAACATTAATATTGATATAACCTGGAAATTGATTTAGAATTGAAAAACGAGATGACAAATTGAATTTATTTGAATACTATTTACAATTAACGCTAATTATTATAGTAACAGAACATAACCTTCTGCGACAGTATTGGATTTCCAGCCTCCATGACTTTTCGCTAATTGTCTTTCGATTGCATATCCGAGAATAATCGATACTTGCGGTTTTCATAATGGTACAATGGTCATTTCTCATTGGCTGAACAACTGAACTATAATGAATAGGTGTACTTTAATGAGATGCATTAAAGGGCTACTACCAGGTGTATAATTACTACATTTCGACATGGCCGAGCATAAACAGTTTTATGCGTCACGTAATAAAGATTTAATTGTTTATTTTTTGAAATTGTATCACTGTGCAGGACTTTCATTGGCCAATGGCTGTTGCCCAGCACATAAATAAATAAATATTTTTATTATTATTATTATTATTATTATTATTATTATTATGTTCGCTACTCCCTGTTGAGATTCACTGTTTTAGAAAACATTTCTCTTCTTACAGGTTTGCAGGAAGATGGTCGTTTTGCACTAGATGATTAAAATGCTTGCTGCCCGCAACTCAGAAACGAAAGTGGAACTGAAAATGAAATTAGCATAGCTAACTCAATTTCCTTTTCTCTGAGGCATTCATCTTCGTAATACAAGTGTAATTATTCATCTGAAGGATCGCTTTACAGGAAGACTTGCGCTAAGTCCAAGCCAGCACAGGGTCTTGAACTGGAGCTGCTAGTTTCTAGGCCCTGTTGTACGAAATAAGAACGAAGTCCATCCAACATTTTGAATATAGAGAGACCGACTGCATGCCAAAAACAGCTTTTTGATGACAGGGATGATGAAAACTCCGAAATTAATATTATTGTACTTCCTGTTCATATTTTGTGGAGTGAGAAATTAATTTACGAAATTTTCTGTGTGTTGGCACTATTGAAGTATTGTTGAGTGCCGTTTGATAGTGATTGTGCGTAAATGCATATTTTGTGCTTTAAATTCATTCATTCATTCACTATTGAAGTATTTTAATATTCAAATTGTTATTCGGGTAAGTTACTCTTTGCAATTTTTATTCAAACTTTCGTGTAATAATTATGTTACCATTAAAAATTATAATGTTTATTTGAGAAACATTTTCGACTCCATTTCGTAAGGCATCTTCAGGTCGCTGTGTTATGTTACGTGTTAAAATCCTAAAATATTATAAAGCACAATTAAAATTTAAATGGCGGTTGCAATATCATCAACAGCGAGTGGTGTACGCAGAATTTTGTCCAGGGGGTGTTATTATTAAAATTGTTTACAATTTACATTATCGTATTTTAAATTCTGTATTATTATTTTTTTTCCTCCCTGTTATTTATGCTCGCTTTAACATCTCTGGTCATATCGCGAGTTAACCTTATGGATGAAATCCGAAGGTCTGTGTGCTATTGTTGAGACTAGTTCTATTGTTGTGAACTAGATGGCGGCTGTATATGTATTACTGATTTGTTATGAATATGATTTCGGTGATGAATGAGGCCGGTGATATTCAGGGATGATGCCCGAATTTCCTGGCATTTTTGCCTTACGGTTGAGGGAATATCCTGAAAAACCTCAACCAGGAAATTCTACCCGACCGGGAATCGAACCCGGGCTCTATCCGTAAGAGACGAACATGCTGACCTCTACACCACAGAGGTGGTCATTATTATTATTATTATTATTATTATTATTATTATTATTATTATTATTATGTTCCGGCGTATTTATTAATATTACACTATGTTCTAATATAACATATTCATGAATATTCTTATAAAATCTTTGAAACGATTTTTTTTTCACAGTCATCCAATTTTTAACAAATTTTAACGTTTATAATTTTTTAAAATAAATAATGCTTATGTCATTATTAAACTTGTATACTAATCATATATATTTAGTCAATGGTTATAATATTTGTATAACATAGGTGAGACACTTTATTTTACATAAAAGGAAAATTCATGGAAACAATAAAATATATTGAAATAAATTTTATTGGACACAATAATGGAACATGGAACTCAGCAAGGATGAAGAATGAAACTGGCATGATGAATATATTGAAGGAGGGATAGGAGGACTATGCCTTTCTCGATGTAGATTTTGTTACTCTGACAGTGAAAAATTAGAGAAGGGAAAAGGATTATTGATTTAAAAAATACTGAAATCTAAATATGTATTTTTTTAAGTTCAAGGGGGGGGGGGTTCAAACCGGTAACCCTCTCTTTGCGTAAACCCCTATCAACAACTATTAAGGCCCATTCACAATGAAAATTAAACATAACCGTAACATAAACACAGAAGTTTGCGCCCAGGCCACCAAATGGGATCATTCACAATGATTCACATAAGCATTGACATAAACATTACCGTAAGATGTTAACATGAAAGTTTGCAAACTCCAAACTTTCATGCTTATGCTTACGTGATTTGCAAACAGAACACAATCGTGGAGCGCTGAAGTATACGACAGAATATGAGGAAATGGCGCCGTTGTTATGTTTCCATGGTTACCAAGTATGTTTCCTGTTATGTTTATGTTCCCATCGTGAATGATGGTATGACTTCTTGATTTTACTGTAACGTTAAGTTAACGCTTACGTTATGTTTAATTTTCATTGTGAATGAGCCTTTACACATTGTACATTGTTATTTTCACGATTCTTCAGTTACATATAAAGGTACGTATAGTTATCGCTATTAGACGGGCATTCGTTAAATAATAAGAATTGTAAACTGCAGATTGCAGTAATGAACACATTCGTATCTGTTTCTTTATTGATTCGTCAAGTCACATTACATTCATTACTGAATATTTGTTGAGAATTAATATAGGCTAATTTTCTATTCTTGTCATAACTTTTATTGTACAGAGGTAATGATATATATTGCTGTAAATGAATTATCTTTCGTGACATCCGTGTAATGGTGGACCTGATGAAACTGTATGATTCTCTGACGGACAGAAATTAATACATTCTATCAATCACCATGTCAGTCGTAGTATGAGTGAAAGCATTTCATTGTTGCGTTACTTGACAAAGTTGGTGTTTGGCATATGCTGATAAAGGAGTTGTTATGAAACATTTATCAGCAATGATCACTCTTGACTGTTGTTATGGTGTTTTTATCCTCTTCCTCCATTAAGTTATGATTAGATGAGATCCATTCAAGTGCTTTTCCTTCTTCTGCTGTTATATTTATTTTGTCTATTGAATTCCTAGTGTGAATTTCGTAAGTAATAAACTTCTGCCTTGCACTTTAAATTGAAGGACAAGAATATGCAACTTCCAATTATTACAAAGCTTCTTCTCATAAACTCTGTCTAGATAATGTACTGTCGGTGACTCAGGAGAAGACGAGAGCGGACCGAGGAGGAAGGGATGTGAACAGATAACGTACGACAACACGTGCAATATTTGTACTGCAGTAAGCGGAAACATTAGGTCTCCTTCTGTTCAACTTAGCTTTAATTTCCATACGCATTGTTACTCATGTTTCCTGCACAGTAATAACCCGGCTACTGGGATGCTTATCTGAGCGATGTTTATAATAATCAACAGCGATAGTCAAGAAGGTCACATTCTTTCCGCTAGTCTTCTCCTGAGTAACGGACAGTACATATTATTGGGCATGATTATAGCAGCCGATATTGACTGTACAGCCCAAATCAATGGCTAAAACTGCAGAGCAAATAATCGAGCAATTTTCCATTAATTAAAGTTCTTTTAATTGTAGAATAGTACCTAACTTTATTTATTTACAAATTAAGTTCACGCTGTTCTAATCATGACGCATCTTAATAAATACTTAGGTTACTTACTTACTGGCTTTTAAGGAACCCGGAGGTTCATTGCCGCCCTCACATAAGCCCGCCATTGGTCCCTATCCTGAGCAAAATTAATCCAGTCTCCATCATCATATCCCACCTCCCTCAAATCCATTTTAATATTATCTTCCCATCTACGTCTCGGCCTCCCCAAAGGTCTTTTTCCCTCTGGCCTCCCAACTAACACTCTATATGTATTTCTGGATTCGCCAATAAGTGCTACATGTCCTGCCCATCTCAAACGTCTGGATTTTATGTTCCTAATTATGTCAGGTGAAGAATACAATGCGTGAATAAATACTTACGTTATATGTAATATCCTACTTTTACCATGAAATATAAATGTTGATAAACGTTATTTTTATTTCCTGGATTTCTAAAAATCAGTGCTGTTCATAGGTTAGTAATCGAAATGTCTGCTAAGGTATCCAGAGAGATGAATTCTATTGCTTACCTTTTCTTTTGCAATAAGTGTAACTTACCACCTTTCCTAGCATAGATAAGGAAGATCAGATGATCCGTTTCTAATGAATTTGTTCCTGGTCGTGTTGAAGAGTTATCAGGACTCTAATCGATCCCTTTTATTAGCTTAAGTCCCAGTTTGTTCTCTTACGTGTTGATTGACTTCACAAATGAACGTACGGGTAACAGTACTGAAGATTAAAATATTTCAGCAAAAAAAAAAAAATAACAATAATAATAATTTCTTAAACAGAAAATTACAAACAGGGAAATTGAAAACTTTCAAACACTCCACATCATGAGTTATATCAGGACTAAAATACGAAAGAATTTTGAATGAAAATACAAAGCTGACGCATCATTTCCAGTCATTGGAAGCGAGCAGCGCTGTACTTACTGTCCGAAGACAGGTTCCACCTCGTGACACCAATGACGTACGCAGAATTTTGTCAAGGGGGGGCATTATTAAATTTCTTTACAATTTACATTATCAGTATTTAAAATTTTGTGTATTATTATTTTATTATGTTACGGTATATTTATTAATATTGTACTATGTTCTAATAGAATATATTCATGAATATCTATCTATATATATAATTTGAACTGGTAATGGAAATTACGGGAAAACGGCTGAACGGATTTTAATAAATGACCCCTCATTTTGAAGCTTGGAACTCAAAGTTTTTCAGAAAAATAGTAATTTTCAGTGAAATGTCAATTTTTTAACATAATTTTCCTATTTTCCAAAATCCATCTGTCGTCAGTTTTGAGAACTAGCTAAACTAGCTAATTACATTTCAGAATAAAACAAAACACACTCTACAGTAAACAATATTACACGAAGGCCATGATCTGCAAGAATGCTGACATATTTAGAGCTCAAATTAAATTGGTTATTGAAAACTTAACTTACTGAAAATAATTTAGAGGTTCGATTCTGTGGTGTGTAATTTTCTAGGTACAGCTGTGTATTGGATATTAAAAACTACAAAACTTGATGTGGTTTGATGACATTATTACCATTAGAAATGAAATATCATTGTAGTTAATGCCATATGTGACTATTTTTCATTAATTATGCATATTAATGCTTTATTGATGATATGAAAGTGAAACGTTTTGGGGTTATATAAGTAGATGTACAGAATAACTTAAATTAGATTTTGATTTCTATATTTTACTGAGTGGCGGCTATATAGTATATGTTACTGAAAGCTATAAAACTTACGTAAGATAATAATATTATTAAAAATCAAATATTTTTATAATTATTAATCAAGTGGGGTTGAGTCTTTTCTTATATATCTAATGGCGGTGTGGTGTAGATATTTATATGCGTGGTTCTCTTCAGTATTGGCTCGAGAGAGAGTATCTTTCATTATTATGGAAGCAAATAACTTTCAGAATGTCTGGTATTCTTCATTGAAAATAAATCTTAAAAATATTTATTTGAACGTCTAATGAACTTAGTTTGCAGCATTTACTGCACAAGCCACTAGTATCCTTATAAAATCTTTGAAACGCAATTTTTTCACAGCCATCCAATTTTTAACAAATTTTAAATTCTGCAAATCAAGATTTCAGGTATAACTCCCTGTAAAGTTGATTTGAATAATTTCGAGGGAAAAATTGTTCCGGAGCCGGGTATCGAACCCGGGACCTTTGGTTTAACGTACCAACGCTCTACCACTGAGCTACTCGGGAACTCTAACCGACACCGATCCAATTTTTCCTTCTATATCCACAGACCTCAAAGTGGGCTGACAACCGTCAAGCTTGACCGGGACCTTTGGTTTAACGTACCAACGCTCTACCACTGAGCTACTCGGGAACTCTAACTGACACCGATCCAATTTTTCCCTCTATATCCACAGACCTCAAAGTGGGCTGACAACCGTCAAGCTTGACCACTTTGAGGTCTGTGGATATAGAGGGAAAAATTGGATCGGTGTCGGTTAGAGTTCCCGAGTAGCTCAGTGGTAGAGCGTTGGTACGTTAAACCAAAGGTCCCGGGTTCGATACCCGGCTCCGGAACAATTTTTCCCTCGAAATTATTCAAATTTTAACTTCTGTTTAATTTTGTATAATAAAAATGCTTGTCATTATTACACTTACACATTAATCATATATATTTATTTACAGTTATTTGATGATAGGTAAGACACTTTACATAACAGGAAAATCCATGGAAACAATAAAATATATGGAAATATATATAATTTTTAAACAATAAAATATACTGAAATATATGTATTTTTTTTAAGTTCAAGGGAGGTTCAAACCCGGTAAGTATCTCTTGCATATGCCCCTGAGTGACACCAATAAGGCATCAGTCAAGGGGCAACTAAGTCAGGACATAATGGTGTAGGGTACACATTAAATAATTAAAATACTAATTCTATTTACACACAACTTCACTTCCAGGAAGACACGTTGATATTTCAATCAACTTCTGAAATTGTGCGTATAAAATCATTTTTCTCAAAGAAAATTAAAAAAAAAAAATCACTCCATTTTGAGCAAAGATCAGCATTTTCTTCGTTCCACTTTGCTATTTTCTCTGAAGTCATATTTATTCAAGCAATAAATTTTATAAAATGAATTATTTCATCCAGGTCAAGTTCATCTACTCGTACATTGGAAGAAAAGTAATGAACTCTATCTTCAAATTGTTCTAGTTGTGGAAGACACCTCGGCAATATGCATCCCGCGACACTGAGGTATTCTACAGCATTTTCATAAAATTGTAATAAATAACTCTTAAAATTGGGGGATATCTGGGGACAAATTATTACATTTCGGGATATTTCGTGGACGAATTTTTTTTCGGGGGCAAAAAGCAAAATTCGGAAACTATCCACTGGAAGAAATAAATGCAATGTTGATACTCTACAATACAGCTCAACTGGATTAGTAGTAAGAACTTGTTTAAACGTACAACAAATTACTTGTTTACATGCTTCACAACCAAATTTATGTACGGTATGTGTCCTATGGGATATATCTCATTTTTCCTTTTAATTGAGAACACCACCAATTTGTTTCATTTTTTTATCTGGTCATCTTAGCTCAGGTTAGAGTGTGAGTCTTTGTTTTAGCTAAGAAACAAGACACTTCTCACTTAATCTGAGGATTTTGTATATCATCATATTCTTATGCTTCCATTTCAAGGTCTCACATCACCCATTCTCGCATGGAAAGTAGAGACACACAAAAGGCTCCGCGTTGAGACCCAGGACGTGTTGAAGGAAAGGAAGTGAATAGAAATGACAGCCACAAATACACAAAATAAACTGACATATTCAAATTATCAGCGATCAGTAGAGCACGTTTTTAATAATTTAGTTGCAACCATTAGCAAGAATTTATTGTACAGGTATGGTTAATTTTCACATTTCCTTAAATCTGTCAAGCTCTCTTCACTAAGAGATAATCCTGAATGTTCGTCTCTCATGTTCAGATGGAACACTGTACTGTTTGTTCACATAAAAGGCGGTACTTTTGAGTAGAGAGCTTATTCTAAGAGCAGTTTGATTTCAGCCCCCCAGGGATTCATTCAGTTCTGAATTCAAGTGCGGCTGTACCGGGTGCAACAGGGTTCAGACGTCTTCCTCTGGGAGATGTGGGGAAGGGGGTCATAGGGTCATGGAGAGAATGGACTGTGAGTTACTGACTAAAATAAACTTGAAATAAAAGCATTTAAATCACGTTCTAAAATGCGTTCTTACAAGACGCTAATTTGAAACTAGAAATAAATCTATCAATAGAGTGGCACTACAATTTATACCGTTATTGTCTTGTTTCCATGTTCGTAATAACTTCAACTAATTTTTTTTTAATGAAGAAGGAAAATTAAAATATGACATATGCAGTAAAGTAAAGTATTTAATGCAATGAAAATGTAAAAAAGCGTTAAAATAATAGAAACGAAGAACTGAAGAGTTGAACTGGATGTACGTAGAAGATAGTGATGAACAGTGGCGTAGCGTCAATGTAAGCTAAAAAGCTCAGCTTCCCCAGTTAATAATAACTTCATAATAAACCTGCAGTTTATGGAGAAAATTATTTATTAATTTTAATAGAATTTATTTGAGATGGGCAGGACATGTAGCACGTATGGGCGAATCCAGAAATGCGTATAGAGTGTTAGTTGGGAGGCCGGAGGGAAAAAGACCTTTGGGAAGGCCGAGACGTAGATGGGAGGATAATATTAAAATGGATTTGAGGGAGGTGGGATATGATGAGAGAGACTGGATTAATCTTGCTCAGGATAGGGACCAATGGCGGGCTTATGTGAGGGCGGCAATGAACCTCCGGGTTCCTTAAAAGCCAGTAAGTAAGTAAGTAATAGAATTTATATTTACGCGTTAAATATTGTGATGCGGCAGCTCAGGATGATTTGTGATGCAGCAGTAAACAAGAAGCCAGCACACACCAGCTTCCAAGCAGACTGGTTTCTTACACTCATTCTTCTGTGTAACCCACCCCGCAGATTTTCCATCCCTTTCTAACTAAACTACCCTGGTCACAAGGCTCGCAAGAAGCTAGCTTTGACATTGAAAATAAGTAGTTTCCGAGTTATCCCTTTTCGTCAGTTGTGTTCAGTTGAAGTGTTAGTGTGCATTGTGGCTGATATAATAAATAATGAGTGAAATAACAGTTCCTGACACCAGTTTACTTGAATTTTTAGGACAGTTCTATTATCAAGACTGACTTACGAACAAAAGTGTGATTTAGAAAACAAGTGACCGACTCCCTTGCTGTTAATGAAGGACATACTCAAAATACAGATGCATACTTACGTAATGATACTAATACTGTATCTATTGACCGTTAATATTGTGATTTCTCTAAGTATGACAGGGAGTGAGCTAATGTTATACGTATACGTGTCTATTTGTTAAGATATATGTGTAAACCGTGAAATCATATTTTACTACGTATCATTTGAGGTCATGCCTTATTGGTGTTACGAGGTTCCAACCAATCTTCGACTGCTGACTTGACATTGACTACTATTTATTTTAAGACTGTATTTTTGTAATACGTTTTCTCATATTGTGCATGAAAGACAACTTGAGTTAGCTTCCCCTGCTCAAAATTTCATGCTACGCCACTGGTGATGAAATGTTATAAATAGTCGAAATCAAATATTAGACTAGAAGAGACAGTTTACAACATCAACGGAGCCATAAGGGAAAATGCATATTTGACCGTAGATTATTGTAATTATCTCCGGAAGGAAAATCAATCTAATCTGGCAGAGAAATCCCACGAATTCAACATCATACAAACTCATATAGATAAATAATATACCCGCATATTATGAAGCATGTAGTAATAAAGTAGAGTTGATTCAATATATACATCTTATTGTAAATTTCTAATTATAAATAGTTTATGCTATAAAAACTCTGAATTCTTAGAACAGTCTCAAGATGGTCTCGTAGTTTACCCGCTATAATCTTCTCCTAGCGAATGAAACTTAACGTCAACTAGATCGTTCTTATGCCATCCGATCTTCCAAACGCTAATTAATTTACTGTAGTGATTTTCACACCATCTTTTTTACTCTTAAAGTTCAAGGTTCAGACAATGTATCGATATGTTCTACTTCAGGATATTTTTCATTTTAAAATCATTAATTACGTGATTTGGAAGGACTTAAAGTAAAAATTATTAACCATTCCTAGCACACGGAGTTCGTAGGAAACGTGTGTAAGGGCGAAAACAATTCAATGCATCGGGGCTGGACAGGAGAGAGGTCCTCAATTAAAAAGAAATACCGACGTTTACAGAAGCGAAGTCAAGTGCTATATAGGCCTATCATATTGAAATTCTTGTAAGCACACACATCATCTCTGTGCCTATATAAGCCGAATACTGCGGGCAGAAAACGTGACGTGAACATAGGCCTACTCGAGTTTTGGTACTTATTGATGATGCTAATAACAGTTCTCTTCATTACTGTGACCGTGTTTATTGCATCATCCATAAACTGTTTCATTTGCTGTCCAGTAGAACTCCTTAAGTTGTCAGTATTTTTCATTGGCTGTCCAGTAAAACTCCTTAAGAAGATGTCAGTATATGTTTTTCATTGGCTGTTCAGTAGAACTCCTTAAGATGACATCAGTATTTGTTTTTCATTGTTGTCCAGTAGAACTACTTAAGATGATGTCAGTATTTGTTTTTCATTGGCGGTCCAATAGAACTCCTTGAGATGATGTCAGTATTTGTTTTTCATTGGCGGTCCAGTAGAACTCCTTAAGATGATGTCAGTATTTCTTTTTCATTGGCGGTCCAGTAGAACTCCTTAAGATAATGTCAGTATTTGTTTTTCATTGGCGGTCCAATAGAACTCCTTGATATGATGTCAGTATTTCTTTTTCATTGGTTGTCCAGTAGAACTCCTTAAGATGATGTCAGTATTTGTTTTTCATTGGTTGTCCAGTAGAACTCCTTAAGATGATGTCAGTATTTGTTTTTCACTGGTTGTCCAGTAGAACTCCTTAAGATGATGTCAGTATTTGTTTTTCATTGGCTGTCCAGTAGAACTCCTTAAGATGATGTCAGTATTTGTTTTTCATTGGCTGTCCAGTAGAACTCCTTAAGATGATGTCAGTATTTGTTTTTCATTGGCTGTCCAGTAGAACTCCTTAAGATGATGTCAGTATTTGTTTTTCATTGGTTGTCCAGTAGAACTCCTTAAGATGATGTCAGTATTTGTTTTTCACTGGTTGTCCAGTAGAACTCCTTAAGATGATGTCAGTATTTGTTTTTCATTGGCTGTCCAGTAGAACTCCTTAAGATGATGTCAGTATTTGTTTTTCATTGGCTGTCCAGTAGAACTCCTTAAGATGATGTCAGTATTTGTTTTTCATTGGCTGTCCAGTAGAACTCCTTAAGATGATGTCAGTATTTGTTTTTCATTGGCTGTCCAGTAGAACTCCTTAAGATGATGTCAGTATTTGTTTTTCATTGGTTGTCCAGTAGAACTCCTTAAGATGATGTCAGTATTTGTTTTTCATTGGTTGTCCAGTAGAACTCCTTAAGATGATGTCAGTATTTGTTTTTCATTGGCTGTCCAGTAGAACTCCTTAAGATGATGTCAGTATTTGTTTTTCATTGGCTGTCCAGTAGAACTCCTTAAGATGATGTCAGTATTTGTTTTTCATTGGCTGTCCAGTAGAACTCCTTAAGATGATGTCAGTATTTGTTTTTCATTGGCTGTCCAGTAGAACTCCTTAAGGTGATGTCAGTATTTGTTTTTCATTGGCTGTCCAGTAGATCTCCCTTATGAAGTGACGATCTCAGTATCTGTTTCTGTCCTGCACTGAAAGAAATAGAAAGGAATTAGTGTTTCACTAACATTTAGGATTGCAGAGTTACCAATGTGTCACTTCAATTTAGTGTTAAGATATCTTTAAAAATAAAAATGCAGAGAACATATTAATCTACCTTCCAAATCCTAAATAACATATTACATGTACAAATTCACAGAATGGAGCAAAGTCGTTGAATTTCAAGCAATTAAAATGAAGTCAAAAGTTTAATAAGCTGCATGTTTTGAAACATAATTCCTAAATTATTATAATCTGGCTACGCATATAGAAATACATAAGAACTAGATTGAACTTGAATAATTTCGAGGGAAAAATTGTTCCGGGGCCGGGTATCGATTGAACTTCAGTGTTCAATCAAATTTAAGCCACAAATGTTAAGAGGGTAACTTCATTTAAACAGTCCATGAATATTTCTCTGTTGATCTGATTTTCTTTAAAATGTCAGGAATTTTTAGCAAATACAAATGAAATCTTACGCAACTGAAATGAAGAAAGTTGTACTTCAGTATAGCTAGTCCTTTCACCCCGATTATTCTTTTTAAACCACTGCATTTGAATTAAAGAAACGGCAAAATACCTGGCAGCGTGACAAAGAGCTCAGATCTTCGCCTGAAAGCTCGTGTGAACCAATTACATAGGCAGACTGAGGAACAGGTCAAACAGAACCTCATATGAGTCGTGTGCAAACCGAATAGCAAAGCAGCAAGAATAAGGAAACGGAAGTGAAATGGGTTCTGTACTTCAAATCTTCAAGAAGTGTCGAGTGTCATTCTGAGCTTCTGACTAGTGAGTAGAATAAAGGTTCCAGGTATGTAGAATCTTAGTTCCCAATGTTTGAAGGCCAGTCAATTTTTGAAAATTAAATCCACAAGTTCAATTTCCGGATATTCGCGTTGATTTTGAAAATTTGTCCGGACGGTAATTTAACCCTTGAAAATGAGGACGTGTGTTAACCCTACTCAGTTTACCATTCATGTCATTGTTATGACTGCAATAACACTAAAATCCTGCAGTATTCATTATAACACAGTGTATCCACAGAAACATTCCGTGATTATAAACTGTTATAATTTTGTAACTGCGCATTACGAAATTCATACCGGTCCATTAGAAAGAACGGCTCAAAGAATTTCAGGGGATGTGTAATTGTAATTAATTGTTGGCGGAAAAAATAGATGACATCATAAGAAATAAAAGACGCTGTTCCCGCTCTTTCGCTTGTCATCGTGGCATTGTTGGATAGAAGCAAATTCTGTTCAATAGTGTGGATGTTTACTTTTCAACTCAATGTAAATTTAGAAAGTTATGACGAACCCAAAGGAACGTTGGTGTGTATTGAAATACCATAGCACACGGAGTATAGAATTCAGCGCAGTGTTGCCAAGTCAGCGGTTTTGTAGCTAAATCTGGTGTTTTCAGGAATATGGTCAGCTACAGAATTTTACCGTCAGCGGCTAGCTATTTATTTGGCGTTTTTTTATGATTCCGACAGAGGGAGACGATATTTTAATTTGTTTTCTGTAAAGATGTTATAATTGTTTTTATATGTACTTGCGGACAACAATATTACTTAATCATAAACCAGAGATTAATTTCGATTTGGTACAACCACATCCATTTCCTGCCTCATCCATTGTTGTTGTACAAATAAGGTATGCCACATTCGTTGAACTCTTAGTCTAATCATGTAGGCATTGTTTTTGTAAATGAATTGATATATTTAATGATAAAGAGTAGATAATGAACTGAATTATTATTTTAATTTATAACTTATATTATGATTCATTCATTCATTCATTCATTCATTCATTCATTCATTCATTCATTCATTCATTCATTCACAGTGTTCTGCCCATGGGCAGGTCTTTCACTGTAAACTCATCATTCTCCAGCCTTTCCTATTTTCTGCCTTCCTCTTTGTCTTCTCATATGATCCATAGATCTTAATGTCGTCTTATATTACATATTATTTAATTTATCATTCCGCATTGTAGTTTATGTAACACAGACATACTTAAAACTTAAAACCAGACTCATTGTTGGAAGGCACGTCTCCAGCTCAGTGTGAAATCAGATTTCGAACGGACTGGTGTGATTGTGAATGTGACTGTTTCCGAAGTGTCCAGTATGTTATTCTTGATCTACTTCATTCAGTTTTGAAGAAATATGCCGCGTAATACTCCATAGGCTACGTAAAGAAAAGAAAAACATAATGTGCTGAAAGATTGGGTGGAAGAAATTGCCGGTGATAGTTCGAAAGCTCGATGTAAATGGTGTAAGGTGATATTAAATGCAGAATATTCAGATTTAATTGTCCATACGATTTTGCATAGAACATAGAGCCTACGAAGTGATACACACTTTCCATAATTTAGTCTACATTTTTATAAAATTCTCCAGTTCCTAAAACTGTTAGTTTGTATTTCAAATTTTGAAGTGATGTGTTAAAAAAAATCTGGAGTGTTTCAAGTACAGTTTAGCGGTTTTTTTAAGCTTGTGCAGCGGTAAATGGAATTCTGAGTTGGCAACACTGATTCAGCGTGTCTTCAGACGGGAGTTTCAACATGAGGCATCTACTGACAAGACGATTCTGAGGTGGTACAATACACACCAACTACTTCCTGTGGTTTCGTCATAACTCTCGAAATGCTGCAGAATTCACACTGAGTTTAAATGTAAACATTCACGCCATTTAATATTATAATTTGCTTCTGAACGATATAGTGTTAAAAGTTGTGTAATCAAGATGTATTATAATTTGCTCCAATGCCACAGTGACGAATGAAAGAACGGGAACAGCTTCTTTTTTCTTATGGTGCCATCTACTACTACTACTATTATTATTATTATTATTATTATTATTATTATTATTATTATTATTATTTTCTACTGGTTCCCACCAATAATTACAATTACACATGCCCTGAAATTCTTTGATCCGTTCTTTCTAATGGCACCGGTATGAATTTCGTAATAATAATAATTTATTTATTTAATCTGGCAGAGCTAAGGCCAGTAGGGCTTCTCTTCCGCCCAGCCAGACTCTAATTCTAATAGAATACAATTGCTTACATAGTTATTACATTAATATCTAGACCATAAAACAACATGAAAGTAAATAATGAAAGTTGGATAAGTAATGTTAGTGTGACAATAATAAACATTGGTAAGAAGTAGTGATGATAGTAATAATAATAATAATAATAATAATAATAATAATAATAATAATGAGATAATTTAGATATTTATCTGTGATATATATAACCATTGAACATTGTTAGAAAAATATTTCGTTAGCCTATTCTTAAATTGGTTTGATGTCTGACAGTCCCTGACATTACTCGGTAGGGAATTCCAAGCCGAGGAACAGCCACAGTGAAAGAAGATGAATATGAGGATGTTCGGTGGGAGGGAATGGATAATATTGAGGAGTGTTGTGATCGTGTGTCTAGGTTATGATGGGTGGATAAATTTTGAAAACGGGACGCAATATAGACAGGAGTGCAGAAATGCAATATGTGAAAAAGAAGGGAAAGACAGTGGATTTTCCTACGATCTTCTAGACGGAGCCAGGACAACATTTCGAGGGATGGTGTTACGTGATCAGCCCGGCGAATATTGCAGACGAAACGGACGCACATATTATGAACACGTTACAGTCGTAATACGCATAGTTACAAAATTATAGCAGTTTACGATCACGGAATGTTTCTGTGAACACCCTGTATTTGAGACACGCTGCTCATAGGCGAATGCCAGGACAGACAGTCTTACAGGAGGAGGTGGAGGAGGACTCGGACCAGCGCGAGGCACTGGGCCGCTGCGTCTTGCCGAAGTGCAGCGTGTAGTCGGGCACCGGCACCGGGGGCTTCTCCAGCTCCTCCTCGTCCACGGGCTTGGGCTTGGGTTGCTTCATGGGGGCGTTGCGGGGGCCGAAGTAAGACCAGGGCAGATGGTTCCGCAGCTCGTCTGTGCGCACGGAGCTCGACAGGCGGGCCACCAGGTTCCTGTAACAGACAGTTCTCACTGTATCGTCTGATGAGGGTTTAGATCACTGCCTAGTTTTGCCTTTTTTGGTCATAACTAGGGCTAGGATTTTGATTACCTATAAATCATGAAAAAGTGTCCTAAAACAATGCATTTATGACCTAAAAATCTTTCAAAAATGCCCTTAAAAATGCTCTAAAAATTGATCTTACTTAATTGGCTTAGTAGGAAAAGAGGTTAACGGGTTACATCAGCTGCTTGTCTATGCGGATGACGTGAATATGTTAGGAGAAATTCCACAAACGATTAGGGAAAACACGGGAATTTTACTGGAAGCAAGTAAAGAGATAGGTTTGGAAGTAAATCCCGAAAAGACGAAGTATATGATTATGTCTCGTGACGAGAATATTGTACGAAATGGAAATATAAAAATTGGAGATTTATCTTTTGAAGACGTGGAGAAGTTCAAATATCTTGGAGCAACAGTAACAAATATAAATGACACTCGGGAGGAAATTAAACACAGAATAAATATGGGAAATGCCTGTTATTATTCGGTTGAGAAACTTTTATCATCCAGTCTGCTGTCGAAAAATCTGAAAGTTAGAATTTATAAAACAGTTATATTACCGGTTGTTCTGTATGGTTGTGAAACTTGGACTCTCACTTTGAGAGAGGAACAGAGATTAAGGGTGTTTGAGAATAAGATGCTTAGGAAAATATTTGGGGCTAAGAGGGATGAAGTTACAGAAGACTGGAGAAAGTTACAGAACACAGAACTGCATGCATTGTATTCTTCACCTGACATAATTAGGAACATTAAATCCAGACGTTTGAGATGGGCAGGGCATGTAGCACGTATGGGCGAATCCAGAAATGCATGTAGAGTGTTAGTTGGGAGGCCGGAGGGAAAAAGACCTTTAGGGAGGCCGAGACGTAGGTGGGAAGATAATATTAAAATTGATTTGAGGGAGGTGGGATATGATGATAGAGAATGGATTAACTTTGCTCAGGATAGGAACCAATGGCGGGCTTATGTGAGGGCGGCAATGAACCTCCGGGTTCCTTAAAAGCCAGTAAGTAAGTAAGCAAGTAAGTAAGTAAAGAGGTTTTGCACTACTTAATATTTAGACTAGTAATTAAATTAAATTCTAGTACCAACATTTAAGTTTATTTAATTTTACATAATTTTTTCTAAGTGCTACACTTTAATTAATTATTTTACCTGATGCAGTTTCCATGTAGTCCATCACAAGGC
Source organism: Periplaneta americana (assembly GCA_025594305.2). Lineage (NCBI taxonomy): Eukaryota > Metazoa > Arthropoda > Insecta > Blattodea > Blattidae > Periplaneta > Periplaneta americana. The sequence continues at coordinate 156,700,758 of JAJSOF020000015.1, forward strand.
CACTCTTATCCGGAATTAGCAGGTATAGGGGAGTCTATATTGAAGAGGTGGTTGGACTGATCCATTACATGGGGTGTACTACGTTAAAAGGGCAATATTTGTGTAGAAAAACGATTAAAATATTATACAAAATAATGAGTATTAATGAACAAAATATTGTAGAGAAAATATCAAAGGATATAAACATTATTTTACGTTAATAATGGGGATTTATGACCAAAATTAAATGAAAATGCCTCAAAAATGACCGAATAAAACGAAAAATGCTCTTATGAGCCGAAACAGGCAAAAAATGCAAAAAAAATGCCCTAACGAATACGTCTTAAAACACTCAGTTTATCACATAACATATAAATACTAAAGCAGCTATGTTTCTGGCTTACTAGAAAAAAGATGCAGTTTCATCAAAATCCTAGCTCTAGTCATTATACTGGTTGTTGTTAGCTTCCATTTTGTTTAATATTTAAGAAAAACGTGACTGCAGTGAGGAGTGACTCGTGACGTATTTTAGACGTAACCGACCACATCAAATTTAATACATTACAAAACCTTCAACTAACTGTATAAGTTCGAGAGACTATTGAAATTTATAAGCGAATGTTAAGAACCACTGTTGACAAAATTCTGAACATATACAGTAGTTCAGAATTTTGCTCGTGTTATGCAGTCCAATTGGTTATTAAAGACATCCATTTAATTATTATTATTATTATTATTATTATTATTATTATTATTATTATTATTATTATTATTATTATTACTTATTTACTTACTTACTGGCTTTTAAGGAACCCGGAGGTTCATTGCCGCCCTCACATAAGCCCGCTATTGGTCCCTATCCTGAGCAAGGTTAATCCAGTCTCTACCATCATATCCCACCTCCCTCAAATCCATTTTAATATTATCTTCCCATCTACGTCTCGGCCTCCCTAAAGGTCTTTTTCCCTCCGGCCTCCCAACTAACACTCTATATGCATTTCTGGATTCGCCCATACATGCTACATGTCCTGCCCATCTCAAACGTCTGGATTTTATGTTCCAAATTATGTCAGGTGAAGAATACAATGCGTGCAGTTCTGTGTTGTGTAACTTTCTCCATTCTCCTGTAACTTCATCCTTCTTAGTCCCAAATATTTTTCTAAGAACCTTATTCTCAAACACCCTCAATCTCTGTTCCTCTCTCAAAGTGAGAGTTCAAGTTTCACAATCATAAAGAAGAACTGGTAATATAACTGTTTTATAAATTCTAACTTTCAGATTTTTTGACAGAAGACTAGATGACAAAAGCTTCTCAACCGAATAATAGCAGGCATTTCCCATATTTATTCTGTGTTTAATTTCCTCCCGAGTGTCATTTATATGTGTAACTGTTGCTCCAAGATATTTGGATTTTTCCACCTCTTCGAAGGATAAATCTCCAATTTTTATAGTTCCATTTCGTACAATATTCTGGTCACGAGACATAATCATATACTTAGTCTTTTCGGGATTTACTTCTAACCCTATCGCTTTACTTGCTTCAAGTAGAATTTCTGCGTTTTCCCTAATCGTTTGTGGATTTTCTCCTAACATATTCACGCCATCCAATGTTGTACAGTACGTTTATGTTGTTACTGTTCATCTACTGTACAATAAAGTTTTTGTAGCATTTTGAAATTCTTGGTTATATTGTTTTAAAATTTCAAATGCGATTAACCGGATTTTAGATTATCCGGACCACCCCTGGTCCCAGTTAGTCCGGATAATCGAGTTTCTACTGTACTAAATTTTTGTACACTGACTATCAACATTAAGTGTAAACTTATTTACATTGAACCATTCGTTCATTGCATTTAGCATTTGGATTAGATTTGGTTGTGAATTCCTGTGAAAAGCGAAGAAGTTTTTGTGTACAGAAATAGTTGCCCACCTGACAGACTCCTGGCCACGGTCTTGCGGCGTCTCTTGGCTGCTCGGCAGCACGTCATCGTAGCTCGTGGGTCTGCTCCTGTAATGGAGTGGACAGGTGATGTTAAATTCTGAGTGAACAAACTAATAATTATGAAACTGTAATCATTGCAGAAGGCTCCAAATATTTATATTCTCAAACACGTTCTTTCACGTTCTCTAACTGATACGTGTTCTGTCAAGATATTTAACTAAAGTTTCCGAAATTTCACCGAATTGCGAGCAGGTGATTTCTAACTGAAACATTGTTCAAACCAAAGAAGAAAGAATAGAGGTCAATCGTAAATACAAATGTGTTTAAAAAACATGATGAAACATCTCTCTTTCCATATAAGACACGCAATTCAATGTTTGTAAAGTGGTTATGCTAAATGTAAAAGCAGAGTTGTCAAAATTAATTAGATTTCATTACATTGCAGATATTCGAGGAAATTCACATCTTCAGCATCCCTCATACCGAAGAAGTGGTTTTCGGTCTGAACCTATGTACAGCGATTTCTCCCAAACCATCGAACAAATTTTGTTCACATCCATACAACCGAGTTAATTTATCAGGGAATGATTTGTAACGAACTGTGGATGTAATTAATGAAATTCATACATAAAAATCGAAATAATTTTGAATTGTATTCTCATAGTTATGAAACAAAAGGTATGAATTCTTTAAGATTGTTTGAACCAAAATGCAACACTGCTACAGTATTTAATCATAGTGTAACTTAGGCCCAAGAATATATGACAAATTTATATTTAAATATCCTAATCTTGTCAATTCTAATAGTTCTAGTATTAAATTTAAAAAGTTATGTATGGATTTTATAAAAATTGAAAAATTGTAAATTTAAATTTATATACTATAATTGCATAGTAGACATAAGACAAATTATATTGTATACTTATTAATTTCATTTCAGGAATCCGCCCCTGAGCACGAGTTCTACTCTTTCAGGGGCGAGCTAAAGTTTTTCTATATATATTATATTTTATGTTACAATTATTAGCAAAATAATAAATAAATAAATAAATAAATAAATAAATTGCAACGAAAGAGTTTGTAAAATGAAATAGTGTAAGTGTAGACGAATGGTTCCCAAAGTGTGTATCGCGACAAGAAATAAAGTTTGTTTATAAATCCGTTTGTTTTATCTTTGGCTGTTATGTTACCGGTAATGTATTGGCCTTGAAAACTACTATTCCAAGTGTTCGAAAAATATAGCAGCAAGGGAGGTCAGTCTAGGAAGCCAAAGAGAATCGGAAAATACATTTGCATATTTCGATTTCTAGTCTTAGTAGGTTATTTTACGACGCTTTATCAATATCTTAGGTTATTTAGCGTCTGCATGAAATGATGATGATAATGCCGGTGAAATGAGTCCGGGGTCCAGCACCGAAAGTTACCCAGCATTTGCTCATATTGGGTTGAGGGAAAACCCCGGAAAAAACCTCAACCAGGTAACTTTCCCCGACCGGAAATCGAACTCGGGCCACCTGGTTTGACGGCCAGACGCGCTAACCGTTACTCCACAGGTGTGGACTTGAAAGAATCTACTGACACATTAAAAGTTGGGTAGTATCCATAAGTTTTGTTTTCGATTTTACAGGGATTTGTATTTTTCGAATGGGTTTAAGTACCGGTACATAGTGGGCGTCACAAAAAAATGTATCCCCAAAAGTGGGTTCCGCGTTCTAAACGTTCAAGAACCACTGGTATAGACTAAGTATGTCGTAAAAAATGCCTTTATTCATTATAATTCAGTTTCAGCGCTTACCGTTGTCGTTCAACATGCGGTCTGTATTGGGAACGGTCCGACTCGACACGTGACAAGTCTGGCACAGGCCTCCTCGCCACGTTCTCGTATCCCCGTGGATCAGAGTCGACACGAGGCACATCTGTTGCTGATCTTCTCGCCGGTTTCTCGTATCCCCGTGGATCAGATTCGACACGAGGCACGTCTGGTGCAGGCCTCTTCCCCACGTTCTCGTATCCCCGTGGATCAGATTCGACACGAGGCACGTCTGGTGCAGGCCTCCTCCCCACGTTCTCGTACCCCTGTGGATCTGACACATTTGATGCCGGCCTCTTCACAGGGGCCTCGTACCCTCGTGGATCTGACATGTTTGGTGCCGGTCTTCTCACCGGGGTATCGTATCCTCTTGGATCCTGGACCTTCCGCGGGGGTTCGTAACCCTCAGGGTCTGCTGGCGCCGAGGCATGGAACCAGGGCGTGGGCTCCACGCACTCCAGGTAGTCTGGCTCCTTTTGGGCTGCGTTCAGCCCTGCACGGGGAATGTGCTGCAGCCGAGGCGGCTGGGAAGTCATCTTGGGGTCGCCCGGGGTGTAGGAGAAAGGTCTTCTATCGTTGGGAAAATCCGAGTCTGAAGCATAGTCGTACTGGTGATCATTGAGGTTGTTGTACTGAGGTGCGTTGTTGTTGTTGTTGTTGTTGTACTGAGGTGCGTTGTTGTCAGTCGTGTTGTCTTGGCGTGGTGGGTAAGGTTCGTCCCTCGTCTTGTTGTTGTCAGTCTCTGTCTGATGCGGGTATGTTGGCAATCTGGAATCCTGTACAAAGAGGAAATGCGTTAACGATAATGTTTTGAATGCATCACAACCAGTGGCGGCCGTTGTGGCATTCTGGTGGTGGTGCCAAAAATGAAGAAAAGTTTGTACGCAAATCACCCTAGTGAAATTGATAATCGTACCTCACGTTTGCATTATGTTAAATAAAACGCATTAATTAAACCAGCTATTTTACCAGGTGTACAATTAATAATGCATCTAGTAACAGTTACAATAACATTCCGAAACTAATAACGAAATTTACAGATACAGATAATGCAAAACTTTCACAGTATTGTTAGTGAAATACAAATAACTTTTATAACTAGTAAAATTACTGGGAAAAATACACGAGATAAACAATGATATAGATAATAAACGAACACATTTGCACTTTATTTAACAGGCCGATGAATCCAAGGCAGCGGCCTGAATAACACATGTTCATGTTCTGCACAGATCTCATGTATCGTTAACAGAAGGATCAATACTATAGCAACAGTGTAGCGATATTTAGTTGCCGCAAAATAGAACAAATATTACACAACATTAACGAACATTGTTACATAATATGAAAAAAATATTTATCTTTATAAAAAGAACCATGACTATCTCTGCATTCAATATAGTTAAATGGATAATAATTTACACATTCAAATTCAACTTCTGTGCATTAGTTTTAAATTGGCAACATTACATTAACATTTGGCGCGGAACTTTAACTTGTGTTTTCGTGCAAGTTGATGGTTCCACAGACTAGTATATACAGTCGCGAAGCTCAATACGTAGTAAATATGCAAACATTAGGTAGTTGCTCACCACTAGGATCGCTAATATCGCCTCATTGCAGGCAATGAAAAATAGTACCGTCACAGTCTATTGTTTCCAGCACCCTCAAAACTCAAGCTTCGTGACTGTATATAGTAGACTAACGTCTTCAACAACCCTGCCATCTAGCGAAATTTCTGCATTACTGTGTTCTAGCGGGCGGAATATTAACTACTGAGTCAAATTGAATTCGGCTCAAAGTCTGCCATAAGAAACGCATATAAACTGGAATCAGTAGCCTTTTGTACAGTGTTATATGGACGTAGGCAGTGCCACACCGAAGTGGCTCCAACGTTCGGAAAAATGCTGCGAGAGTGCGTCCGGACCTGTGCGCGCGCTCGTTCAAATGAAATACGAATAAAATGTGTAGAAATAAACTGTTACAACTGCTTTGTTTGTTTCATTGGTGGTGCCATGGCACACGGGCAGTACCCCAAAAGCCGCCACTGATCACAACCATATCTACATGAGTTGTGTCTTTGTACGTACATAGAGAATTATGTACATATGATTTTTTGTAGCATTATAGTGCCTTCATGAAAAGTAGGCCCTATTATTCTGTGCGCGTTCAAACGTCAGCACATACCAATGTTTTATCATATAGTAGAACTTCATGCACAGGTCGGGAGATTCTGAGCTCCGTAGCGGTTGTTAAGTGGCCATGTACTTCGAATCATCCGAAAATATCATTCAGTATCCACTCTCCTATCAGCAACACTCTCCATCATCCAGCTACAAACTCGTGATTGTACTGTAGCGATTGATTATTTTTTTTTAGATTAGATTTATTTATTTAACCTGGTAGAGATAAGGCCGTCAGGCCTTCTCTGCCCCTCTACCAGGGGATTACAACTATAACATGAACAATAAGATTACAATTGATATTAAATTTACAATTACAATTACAATAAAAATTAAAGTACGACAAGAATACCTGATTAATGAAAGCTAGACATTTTATCATAGAAGTTAAGAACAAAGAATATTTTTGTATTTACTAAATTACAAATTAAACCTACAATAACAAAATTCTATAGTGATGAAATTACCGGATATTGAGATATTTTGTGGTAGATTAAAAGAACTATTTACAAGAAACCATGTCTGAACGAGTCTCAATTACTGACCAAGTGCCTAGTAAGATTGCGTTTGAATTGAATTTTATTTCGACAGTCCCTGATGCTAGCAGGTAACGAATTCCAGAGTCTTGGCAGGGCTATTGTGAAAGAGGATGAGTATGAGGAGGTGCGATGGGATGGTATTGTTAGTATTGTTTCATGGCGAGAGCGTGTGTTCAGATTGTGGTGGGAAGAAAGGTAAGTGAAGCGAGACGACAGGTACGAAGGAATAGAAGAGTTCAAGATTTCGAAGAGAAAGAGAAGTGAATGTAAATTTCTTTTCTTATCTAGTTTAAGCCAACCTATTGCTTCCAGGGATGGGGTAATATGATCATATTTACGAACATTGCTTACAAAACGTACACACAAATTATGAGCACGTTGAAGTTTCATTTTGTTGTCGCTGGAAAGGTCAGTCAGTAAAATGTCAGCGATTGGTGAACCACCGTAATTTTATAGGGTTTCGATTAAAATTTTTTGGTGGTAATTCTTACTCAGGATTTTGAAATGCCTGGTTCCTGAGCAAGACGATGGAAAGATTATTTTTTGGGATACATTCAATTTGTTAACAAATTTAATCTAAGTTTTCTTCCGTATGAGCTCTGCGACGGGTAACAGGTTTGTTGTCGTTAGAGAGATCCTGTTTGTCGTAACTTTTTAACAAGTTGACGAACTATTTCCCTACTTGAAACAGGATCACCACGATATTTTCTTGTGAATCACCTGACCTCTGTTCTGCTTAGTTCGTCTTTATATACCTACGTAACGAACATAAATCTCTTTGTTATGGTTTGGTTTGCCCGTGATTCTTGTCCCACATGGTCACCATTCCATAGTCTCGGAATACTGTGAAAGTTTCTGACCTTGTCTTTGTCTCTGGTGATTCGGTAGGTTGCCATGATGACACAGGTGAACAGCAGCACGTTGATGAGCCAGATGATGCCCACGCGGCTGGACACCAGCGCCATCACCACCGACGGAATCATCGTCACGCCATCCAGTGAGCCTGCCAAGTCAGTGTAGTATGCACCGCCGTAATCGGGGATGCTATCCATTCCGATGAGCTCCCACAACCCGCTCAACGTCTGCAGGTACAAATCAATATGGTGTTCAGATCGACCTTTTAAATGCCGTTTTTACTATCTGTAGGCCTATCTCTATTAATAATAATAATAATAATAATAATAATAATAATTTATTTTAGCTGGCAGAGTTAAGGCCGTAAGGCCTTCTCTTCCACTCAACCAGCAGAAAGTATACATACATATATATCAACTTACAAAGAATTCAACAATTTGATTTAGATAAGAGCTACATGTATACAAGAGTTATTTACGAATTAAACAACAAAATACTATGAACTATTAATTAAACACTGAAATAAACTGTGTAGCAGAATTAAGCTAAAATACATAGAATGTTAATATATTTCAAATAATGTTAGATAATAGAAAGAGATTATTATGAGACAATTTTGAAAATACAGCACTATCAGGATGATGTCTAAAGGAAGGAGTAACAATGTAGTCAGTGATAGTTTAAGTCAGTATGATTGGAGTGAAATGCTAAGAAGGTTATCTTTTAAGCTGTTCTTAAAGGTGTTTATTGTCTTGCAGCCCCTAATACTTTGTGACAGGGAATTCCATTGTCGCGAGGTGGATACTGTAAAAGATGATGAATAATGAGATGTTCTATGAAGAGGTATACTTAATGTGCCACAGATAAGTGATCTGGTATTTACGTCGTGGTTAGAGTATAGATAAGAGAAACGAGACGAAAGGTAATTTGGTGTTGAAGTGTGCAGAATTCGAAAGAGTAAAGACAAAGAGTGTAAAGTTCTGCGTTCTTTAAGTCGGAGCCACGAAAGACTTGCGAAGGACGGTGATATGTGATCATATCGTCGGATGTTGCACACGTATCTGACGCACATATTCTGAGCTCACTGTAACTTGACTGACAGTTCAGAATTTAGGTCACTTAACAAACGTCACAATAATCGAAATGCGGCATTACTAGGGTTTGTACTAGGGTAAGTTTTAGTTGCTGGGGCAAGAAGTTTCTTGTAGTGCTACAAAAATCTCTCTTGAGATATTAACAGAAATTCGCACTTTGAACATTCCTCATAAATAATTAAAAAGTAGCGTAATATATGCATGCTCAGCCATTACTAAACTATTGGACGGCAGATTGATGTTTTGTAAGATTTTAGTAATTTCCTTTAGTTGGACAACGCAATTTACAGGACGCTGTGGTTATTATTGCGTACTGTGGTCATGTGACCGTCCATTATTAATACAAGAAATGTAAAATGAAAGTGATACAGCTTGACATTAGAGTATTTCTAAATCACTACTGGAAACAAGATTATAAAGCTGCTTCCACTGCTCGAAGAATATGACGTGTTGTCGAGGGTGAAGGTGTCGCCAGTGAGCGTGTAGCACGGCGCTTGAATAATGCAGAAGAAACATTAAAGATTTAAAACGTCCTGGAAGACGTAAGGTATGGAATACTGAGAATGCACTGGAAAAAATCCATAAAAATACCTGTCATAAGAACTCGATCCTTTAATAGATACAATACATCGCTACATTAAGCCGGTTCGAAAATCATACAGAAGTTGTGGTCTGTGTCTCAAGAACTGAGGACTGGTAGAGGGGAAGAGAAGGTCTGATGGGCTTATACTGTAACTACCAGGTCAAATAAATAAATAGATAAGTTAGTGAGTAAAATAATGAATAAGTGAATACATAAATGAATAAATGAATAGATAAGTGAGTGAGTAAAATAATGAATAAGTGAATAAATAAATAAATAAACAAATAAATAAATAGATACGTGAGTGAGTAAATAATAAATAAATAAATAAATAAATAAATGAATAGATGAGTGAGTAAAATAATGAATAAGTGAATAAATAAATAAATAGATAAGTGAGTGAGTAAAATAATTAATAAGTGACTAAATAAATAAATAGATAAGTGAGTGAGTAAATAATGAATAAATAAATAAATAAATGAATGAATAGATGAGTGAGTAAAATAATGAATAAGTGAATAAATAAATAAATAGATAAATGAGTGACTAAAATAATTAATAAGTGAATAAATAAATAAATAAATAAATAAATAAATGAATAGATAAGTGAGTGAGTAAAATAATGAATAAGTGAATAAATAAATAAATAAATAGAAAGTGAGTGAGTAAAATAACGAATAAGTGAATAAATAAATAAATAAATAAATAAATAAATGAATAGATAAGTGAGTGAGTAAAATAATGAATAAATAAATAAATAAATAAATGAACAGATAAGTGAGTGAGTAAAATAATGAATAAGTAAATAAATAAATAAATAAATGAATAGATAAGTGAGTGAGTAAATAATGAATAAATAAATAAATAGATAAATAAATAAATTAATAGATGAGTAAAATAATGAATAAGTGAATAAATAAATAAATAAATAAATGAGTAGATAAGTGAGTGAGAAAAATAATGAATAAGTGAATAAATAAATCAATAAATAGATAAGTGAGTGAGTAAAATAATGAATAAGTGAATAAATAAATAAATAAATAAATAAATAAATAAATAAATAAATAGATAAGTGAGTGAGTAAATAATGAATGAATAAATAAATAAGTAAATAAATAAATGAATAGATGAGTAAAATAATGAATAAGTGAATAAATAAATAAATAAATAAATGAGTAGATAAGTGAGTGAGAAAAATAATGAATAAGTGAATAAATAAATCAATAAATAGATAAGTGAGTGAGTAAAATAATGAATAAGTGAATAAGTAAATAAATAAATAAATAAATGAATAGAGAAGTGAGTAAATAATGAATAAATAAATAAATAAGTAAATAAATAAATGAATAGATGAGTAAAATAATGAATAAGTGAATAAATAAATAAATGGGTAGATAAGTGAGTGAGTAAAATAATAAGTGAATAAATAAATAAATAAATAAATAGATAAGTGAGTGAGTAAAATAATGAATAAGTGAATAAATAAATAAATAAATAAATAGATAAGTGAGTGAGTAAATAATGAATAAATAAATAAATAGATGAGTAAAATAATTAATAAGTGAATAAATAAATAAATAAATGAATAAATGAGTAGATAAGTGAGTGAGTAAAATAATGAATAAGTGAATAAATAAATAAATAAATAAATAAATAGATAAGTGAGTGAGTAAAATAATGAATAAGTGAATAAATAAATAGATAAACGAATAGATAAATGAGTGAGTAAAATAATGAATAAGTGAATAAATAAATAAATAAATAACTAAATAAATAAATAGATGAGTGTGTAAAATAATGAATAAGTGAATAAATATATATATATGATTAAATAAATAAATAAACAGATAAATGAGTGAGTAAAATAATGAATGAGTGAATAAATGAATAAATAAATAAATAAGTAAATAAATAAATGAATGAATGAATGAATGAATGAATGAATGAATGGCTGCTTTATTCTCAACAGCAACATGAAGTTTTCAGAGGTAGGTGTTAATCCAAGTAGAATTATTTTGCAGCAAGACACTGCGAGACCCACACAGCCAGGAACTGGAGGAATCTAATGATCTGATTGCTACCACATACAGGCCGTGTCTCTGGACATGTAAGCTTTCATAATGCTAATGAGAAATCCATGTTTGTTTAGTGAACAAGTATCAATCAAACAAGAATTTTTGTTTATTGGGTAGTACGGACTTGATCGCTATGCACTATATAGCTTTGGATCTCGACTTCTGACGTAATATCTGCCTATTTAGTCAACTATCTACTTCACTTCAGCTGAATATATATATATATATATATATATATATATATATATATATATATAAAAATATATGATTTATAATTTTGAAGAGCACGATTCATCAATTTGACACTCTATCTGTGAGATGAGAAAATACTTTAAATAAATAAAATTAATATACAAAATTGTTTAGAAAATGATATGACTTATCATAAAAAATATCCTGATGGGGTAACTTTAAGGCTAGGCTGAAAATTTTGTTGCCAGGGGTGCCATTTTGTAAAGTTACAGTCGTGTCTAGCATTATTATTATTATTATTATTATTATTATTATTATTATTACAACTTACCTGTGCCTGATTGGCCTGCAACGCAAACATGATTGCGGCAACAATATCCAGTACAATGTTGGCAGCACTGACGAGGATCCACGGAATGTATGCCAGACTGCTGCGCACTTTTATGGCACCGCCAACTAAGACAGGCACGAACATTGGAAATGAGAGTTAGCTGAAGATCATGAAACAATAAAGAACAGGTAGAGTTGCGGAAGTTATCATTGCAATTTATTATGGATGCCACTGGAATTCAGGCGACCTTTGTGTAGAGAAATCTGCCTGTACGCAATCCAGGCTCTGCTGGTGACTTTGATGAACAAGGGAACAGTTGTAGGTGCGAAACTGCCTCCGCGCCTGAGCAAGGAGCAGAGATTCGTATTTACGGCACTGCCTGTGAATGTGCGGCACTATAAAACTTAAAAAAATAGGAACAAGAGTTAAGGCTGGTTCACAATAAACCGGGAACGAGAACCAGAATGAAAACGAGAAGCAGAGGACGTGAATATGAAAATTATTGATTCACAATAAACCGAGTACGTAGACGACTATGCATATCGATATGCATGTCAGTAACGATATTACGCATTCTGATGTAATTTGTGTATAATTGACCAATGGCGTTCTCTCATGAGTACAAGGCAGCCAACATAAACACAGGTTAACCAACTTCGAAATTTCAACTGAAACATTTTATTAGGTACGGTACTATAAATATGCCCATGCATCTTTATTATCACAACCTATTTTAAGTCTACCATAACGTAAAATAATTACAGAAGAAACATTTGTAATAGAACAAAAATGAACACAACAGTAGTTATTGAATTGAAGCATGAGTATGTAGTGTGTAATACAACCAATACAGTAATAAAATATGATTCACTTCCGATCGGTGTTCAAAGATGCAGCTATTGAAAGCCACGTATTCTCCTTCATTTTCTCATCTTTATACGAGGCGCGCCGCTTATCGTAAACGTGAGGATTTTCCTCAACACTCAATATTAGAATCTCATCAAATAAAACTTGCTCCATGATGCCCAGCACAGAACAAAATAATGCATAGGTTATGTCACGGTCTTCTTGCTACAAAATATACGACGACAAAATAGCTTTTAGATGGCAATAGAATGAATCTAGTGGGCTGTGATCGGAAACGTGAACGCCAAAGTTGAAACTTGGCCAACTCTCCGTTCCCGATCCCGGGCTCCGGCAAGCTTTTCGTTAATTGTGAATGCTCACATTTAAATGTACACATTTTAGCAATTTTACCGTTTTCGTTTCCGTTCCAATTCTCGTTTCCGGTTTATTGTGAACCAGTCTTTAAACTCTGCATGTAGGCCTAGTACAGTATTTAGCTGGAAGTTACACACGTATGTTAAACAGTCACGGACCACAAATATTTGTCTGTCAGTAATTATCAGAATTATCAATTTATTGAGAGAATGACGTAAGCACACAAAGTTAAAGTAATCCTACACAAACTTAAGTTATTATTTTAAAAATGTAAGCAAATTAACTGGACTGTAAATTGAGATCAAAAGTTAATTTGAACAAGAAATCAAAACGTATAATTTATTTCTTTTTCCTTAATCTGCTTATCCGACTTACACATATTTCCGGTAGGGGAGGGAGATTCTTTTGTTCGTATAATAGACATCCCACAAATGCGGGCCTCGGCATGACGCAAGACCACCACTGAGACATCACAGGACAATCACAAGACATCGGACAAACACCCAATTCCGTGGACGGAAGATAAATTTCTTCCACTTCCCACGCTGGTAATCCAACCTCGGACCACTTGTTTGGGAAGCGTCAAAATAAATACATGGAACTGAAATAAAGTCAGACCTATTCTAACAAACAAAATTACATAATCTAACACTTCTGTGACGACCCAAAATATAATTTGTATCATTTAAATATTATAAAGTTGATATCCCATTTCTAATAAATATATTTCTAATAAGGGAACTAATATGCATTTTCCAATAGGAATTCTTAATACACCACCACTCGTATTCCCCCCCCCCCAAAAAAAAAATCTTCTCTAAAGACAATTTCCGTGCTCAGGACGAGAACATACGATATTATGATTTGTAACTTCCCCTATTGTATATGCAATTAGCACAATCTTGGTGTATATAAGGTTGCATTGATTCTACGAATGCTGCTGTAGCCAGGCAACATACATTTCACAGTGTGCAAAAACTAAAACCGGTCAGACTGGAGTGGGAATATTCATGTGGAACAATGACATCATGCGCGAGTCGAAAACTGAAGCGCTATGTTTTGAATGTTGCCTGGATACAGTAAACTGCCATTCCGTATTCGGTGGTAGTCTACAGCAGCGTTACAATTCTGATGTAATCAGGATGTAGGCTACTCACAGCAATTGAAAAAATCAGACTGGACAACTTCTGATACTGAGTTTGAAGTTTTCAAACTAGTTATTTGGACTACTTAAAATAGTTCTTATTAATCAATGAAGACGTATTGATATGTTGTTGAAATAATAATAATAATAATAATAATAATAATAATAATAATAATAATAATAATAATAATAATAATACTAATAATAATAATAATAATTTGGATGCTATCACCTTTGCTTTTTAACTTCGCTCTAGAATATGCCATTAGGAAAGTTCAGGATAACAGATGACGTGAATATGTTAGGAGAAAATCCACAAACGATTAGGGAAAACACGGGAATTTTACTGGAAGCAAGTAAAGCGATAGGTTTGGAAGTAAATCCCGAAAAGACAAAGTATATGATTATGCCTCGTGACGAGAATATTGTACGAAATGGAACTATAAAAACTGGAGATTTATCCTTTGAAGAGGTGGAGAAGTTCAAATATCTTGGAGCAACAGTAACCAATATAAATGACACTAGGGAGGAAATTAAACACAGAATAAATATGGGAAATGCCTGTTATTATTCTGTTGAGAAGCTTTTATCATCCAGTCTGCTGTCACAAAATCTGAAAGTTAGAATTTATAAAACAGTTATACTACCGGTTGTTCTGTATGGTTATGAAATTTGGACTCTCACTTTGAGAGAGGAAGAGAGATTAAGGGTGTTTGAGAATAAGGTTCATAGGAAAATATTTGGGGCTAAGAGGGATGAAGTTACAGGAGAATGGAGAAAGTTACACAACGCAGAGCTGTACGCATTGTATTCTTCACCTGACATAATTAGAAACATTAAATCCATATGTTTGAGATGGGCAGGGCATGTAGCACATATGTGCGAATCCAGAACTGCATATAGAGTGTTAGTCGGGAGGCCGGAGGGAATAAGACCTTTGGAGAGGCCGAGACGTAGATGGGAGGATAATATTAAAATGGATTTGAGGGAGGTGGGATATGATGATAGAGACTGGATTAATCTTGCTCAGGATTGGGACTGATGACGGGCTTATGTGAGGGCGGCAATGAACCTCCGGGTTCCTTAAAAGCCATACGTAAGTAAGTAAGTAATAATCAGGGAAAGGATTTATATGTAAATACATATTTACTTATAAAGCTAATATAATTTATATTTTGCATTATCTTTATGTTTCACAATGTGTAGGGTTGAAAAATCCTACTTTTATTTTCCATATTTTTCCATATTTTAGAGTTTAGTACATATTTTCGTTAATTTCCATATATTTTCCATATTTCATATAAAACAGTCCATATTATATTAGGTTTAACAATAAAACAAAACAAAATTCCATTAACTTTTAAAAATACATTTCAACAATAGAGATTTAAACACATGTTCAGTAATCCCTTTAACATCAGAGTTATTTGAAAATTAGCAGTCCTATCAACAATGGGAAAGTAAGTTACAAAACTGTATTAATTTAATTTAAAATTTTTAACAGACTTCAGTTGTGCAGCTCAACAGTTAAATGCCAGTCAGAGTACACATAGGTTCAGTTTTGTAAATCATACTATAAAGACGGTAAATATGCCAAAAGTACGTCATTCAGTCAATTTAAAATCAAAACTAACAAGTTACATTTCAGAATTTAAAGAAGATGGTTTATCAACTGACAATAAAATATTATTTTGTAATTTGTGTCAGTGTGCAGTATCATCTACACAAAAGTTCCTGGTGCAACAACACATTACAACTAGTAAACATCAGGCCAACAAACAACTAAATTCCAAGCAGAGACAATTGTTTTTAACACAACCAGCAACATCGAATGTAAGATCTGAGTTTAACATCGACCTGTGCCGTTCTCTCATCTCTGCTGATATTCCTCTCTACAAACTAAAGAATAAGGTCTTCAGGGAATTCCTTGAAAAATATACTCAACATACAATCCCGGATGAGTCAACACTTAGGAAGACGTATGCTCCATCCATCTACGATGAGACAATACAGAAGATAAGAGATGAAATTAAAGATAGTTCAATTTGGGTTTCCATTGATGAGACTCCCGACAAAGAAGGTAGACTTGTTGGTAATGTAGTTATCGGTTTGTTAAGTGAACAATATTCTGAACGAATTCTTTTACATTGTGATGTTCTAGAAAAGTGCAATAACAAAACTATAGTTAAACTGTTCAACGAAGCTATGGGTATCCTGTGGCCAAAGGGTATTATGTACGATAATGTGTTATTCTTTATTAGCGATGCTGCCCCTTATATGGTCAAAGCTGGACAAGCATTATCTGTTGTATATCCTAAATTGACTCATTTTACTTGTGTGGCGCATGCATTTCATCGTGTGGCAGAAGTGGTCAGAGACAATTTCCTAAAGTAGATTTGTTGATTTCATCAGTGAAAAAGTATTTCTCAAAGCTCCCAGTAGAGTTAACGTGTTGAAAGAAATGTACCCTGAAATTCCATTGCCACCAAAGCCAATTTTAACTAGATGGGGTACATGGCTAGAAGCAGTTGAATATTATGCCGAACATATAGACTCTATTAACAATGTTCTCCTTGCATTGGACTCTGAAGATGCAGTCTCAATTGATACTGCGAAAACAGTTACCTGTGACATAAGTGTGAAGAATGACTTAGCTCACATTCAGCATACATTTTCATGCATCATAAAAACGCTCAAAAGTCTCCAAAATAGGCACCTTTCACTATCTGAAAGTTTTGAAATTATAAATAGTACTGTGGAACAACTGAATCGTGGTAGAGGTAAAGTTGCAGATGCAGTAAGAGCTAAGGTGGACACTGTACTTTCAAAAACCCTGGATATGAAGAACTACAAAAGGTTGTTGCTGTGATGAGTGGTGAATCAACAGTGAAGATTAACTTGGACTTATCCCCAGCAGACATTGTGAAATTGAATTATGTACCAGTTACTTCTTGTGACGTCGAACGCTCTTTTAGTCAGTATAAATCTATCCTCAGAGACAATAGAAGAAGATTCACTTTTCAGCACTTGAAAGAAATGTTTGTAACCTATTGTTATGGTAACAGACAATAAAAATTGTGTTTTGTTGAAACTACATTGGAAGATAAGGTACGTCCATTATATTTTTTGTTTAGTTTGATTAAAATGTACCAATATTTAACGTACATAGTCATTTTTTTATAATTTTAAGTCCATATTTAATTCCATATTTTGGTAAAAATCCATATTTAATTCCATATTTTGGTAAAAATAACTACATATATATTTACATATTTCATATATTTTTAGTCCATATAAATCCGTTCCCTGGTAATAATAATAATAATAATAATAATAATAATAATAATAATAATAATATTATAGTAGAATTATCATGATGATTGTGGTGACAGTGAATATTCTGCGTACGACATTACAGGGTGTTGGGAGTACACGTGCAAATATTTTGATAATTGCTTAAGAAAAACTCATGTAAAACAAACGCCTTGTGAATTTACTTTTCCCGTTGCTATAATACTTTTTTCACTACGCACTGCGGTTTTCACGGTCTGATGTTTTATGAGCGATCTTACTACGAAACGCCTGTCAGTTTAGACTACACGCACGTACCTCAGCATAATCTCTTTCTCAATAGTCATTAACCTTGCAGGAAGCTCACTTGACGTAATGGAAGGATTCACTGATGCTGAATTAGCCGATATTCATTTAATGTACGAACAGCAAGAGAATCTGCAATCGTGGGAGGGGGTACGATTCACAAATCCTGGAATTCCAAACAGAGTGATGTACCAAAGACTCAGGGATGCAGGATCTCTTTGTTCACGGGTAGAGAATCGTGGACCGCCACGTGACGTCGTTTTCTTTCGTGATGTGACATAACTGTTCCATAAAAGTCCTACGTTAGTTAAGAAAATATTAACTACTTTTAACAATTGAGAGATTGTTTTGTTTCGTGTTTTCATTTTATTTCAGTGACACTTTTTAAATGTGATTTTCTTTTAATTCTTTCGTGATAGTTTAGAAGTGAATGCCACATCGTTTATATATACTGTAGTTTTTTATTTTGATAATTTACATTACTTTCAATGCTTTTTTGCTGTGCACCATCTCCTTATGAGAATAAAAATGTAGGTTGTATTCGAAATTCGAAAGTATTTCAGTATAAAATAAATAGGGAATGAATTTAATTCCATGTGTTAATGTAAAAGCTAATTGTGTTTGTATACACGTTAAGTTAGGCCTATTTGTTTACCTGTTACAGTACAAAGACCTTAATGGTAAGCCTGGACCTCCGGGTTCGTAGGGAAAACAAATCGCCTGGAAGTATTAACGAACCTAAAAACATGAAATCTTTTATATCTAATAGTACATTATGCAACGAGCCTATAATGGTAGTAATTAAGATGCGAGTATGTTTATGAAACGAGCGCAAGCGAGTTTCATAATTGTCATACGAGCGTCTTAATTACCATTATAGGCAAGTTTCATACGACTTTTTATGCTCGACCATATTTCTAACTTGAAATTATTCATAAGTATTCGTGTTATTCTTATCTGACTGGGAAGCGGAACTGACCTTGTGCAATACCTCGTAAATTGTGAGATGTGCGCAGACGCGAAAGTATTGATTTTTTTCCGAGGAACAAATGTCGACATTGACCTTGATATAATCTAGAGAGTAAAATAAATATTAATCTTGATATAACCTTGAAATTGATTTAGACATTGAAAAACGAGATGACAAATTGAATTTATTTGAATATTATTTACAATTAACGCTAATTATTATAGTAACAGAACATAACCTTCTGCGACAGTATTAGATTTCCAGCCTCCGTGACGTTTCGCTAGTTGTCTTTCGATTGCATATCCGAGAATAATCGATACTTGCACTTTCATATTGCTACAATGACGTTTTCTGATTGGTGGAACAGCTGACCTTTAATGAATAGGTGTACTTTAATGAGGTCCATTAAAGGGCTGCTACCAGGTGTATAATTACTACATTTCGGCATGGTCGAGCATAATAGTAATATGCGTTACAAGAGCGGTATGTTGAAGTTTTCATGTTCGAGGAAAAGTTTGAAAAAGCGAAACGTAGTTGAGCTTTTTTAATTTCCGAGAATTGAAAGAAAACATACCACTCGTGTATCGTACATTATTCTGTGCGAAGATCGTTTATTACATACCTGAAAGAGGAATTTCTAATTAGTTGCAATGAAATCTCCATCTTGGTTTCTGTTCAATGACGGCAAATTTGAAAACAAAAATATCTATCTTCAACATTGTTGCTTTAAAATGTTTTCTGTGTTTACTATACTCCAGCAGGCCGTGATATACGTTTGCCTTTTTTTCCCCCCAGTCTATAAATGCGAACTTACAACAAACGGCTTCCTTAATGTTACATGCATCACGAAATGCAGTAACTTTAGTGGAGTTGTAGAGTTTACTTAATTTTTGTAAATATTTAAAAACAATAATTAATAGTGCAATTTAGGTGAAATTGCAGTGGTAAGTTTCCAATTTATAATTATTACTATATTGAACGTCTGTAAAAATAATATGTTAAAAGCCTAAAGCAGTAAAATCAATATGTCACTTAAGCGGTAAGAAGAGGAAAATTGTTATGTGTGTTCGGTTGGGAATACTGAATGTGGAATTTTAGACTTTCCGCGGATTGGTTTTGTGCGGAAACCAAGCAAATGCTCACGATCTCGCACAAAATAACTTACGATTGGAATATTGAGAAATTCTTTACATAATGTGGTTCAGTACACTACACAATACTCGTATTGCCTCTCAAAATATTTACACGTATACCCCTAACACACTTGTACACCATGATGATGATGATGATGATGATGATATGATCTCACCGATGAGAATGATGGAGGTCACAGCCCATAGCAAGCTGAGCACTGTGTAGCTGATCACGATGCTCTTCGTGGACTCCGCGCTGTCGAAGCTTTCCGGCCAAAGTCCACCTGCCGGGGTTGTGTACACCACAGAGTCTGGGATGTTCTCCAAGATGTCTCCCAGGAAATCAAACTCTTCTGGGAGTTTTGCACATTCTGGATCTGTGGATGAATTGAGCAATGCAATGGTTTACAGTACACGAGGGGGCGCCTGGCCTGCAGGTCAGCTCCTTGTAACAGCAAGGTTCAGAATATTAGCGCGGCGTTAATGAAATTAAAAGGGCCGGGGTTCAGCAACACTTTAGCACTCCACATCCAGCTAATGATCCTATGTCATAGGCCACTGCTAGGTAGCGAGTCGAATTTCTTATTGTTTAAACTGTGACCTAAGCATCCATTTCAAGAACTTTGCGAAACAAAGATTCCAGTCATAAGTATAAGGCCGAAAATCATTTTCTTTCGCTAGTAGGTTGTATGCGCGTCGAAGTAAATTATTAAAGCTGTGTGCATTTTATTCAATATAACAGGGTTTGTAGACAAGCAATTTGAGATAGGGAACTCAGGCTCTCCGACGAAAAGTATCTGAGTTATAAGCTGTCAAGTTTATGTTTGATACTCATAACCCAGTATTAAGATGAAATACGGGTAGGGAATAGTATAGAATGGTTTTGAGTCTTTTTAGGAAATAGATGAAGCCTGGACACTGGAAAGTTTTCTTTTCTCAATCGTACTATCAGGGACTGGAATGCTTTACCTGCAGACTTTACTAATAACCAAAATGTATTTAAAAACAGGCTTAAGAACTTTACTAATAGACGGTAGTTTATTTTGCACACTATTTAAAGGTGCAATTGATGTTTTGTTATTTGAAGTGTTGTCAGTGAAGTTTTATAGTTTATAGTGGTGCAGCAAAGTATTTGAACAGTGAAATGTTTTTGAAGTGGTAGTGAAATCAGAATAGTATCAGTGAAATGTGTCGTAGTTCCAGTGCAGTGAGTGAGTTGACAGCGAAATGAGTGTAGTGTTGAAAGGTACTTGTGCAGGTATGAACATATCATACTCGTGGGTTTTAGTTCGAACTTAGGGTTAAGATACAAATTAGATTTACTTTAAATGTTATTTTAAGTGATCGTGCTTCATTTAATTTAGGATATTCCCTATTATTATTGTTATTATTATTATTTTTATTTTTATTATTACTGTATTATTATTATTATTATAAATTATTATTAGTATTAATTATTTCTATTAATTATTGGTATTATTATTAACTCTGTTTTTAATTAATAAGTTTATTATTGTCATTATTGAGTTTAGTTACTTACCACTGCCACCGGGTATATACCCACTGCAGTGTGAATAAATACATACACATACACATTTAGCCTGACGAGTTATTCCCTTGGTTTGAATTGTAAATTATTTAAAAATAGCGTGTAAGAGGGCCTTAGACCAGAAATGTTTAGCTTAAATGTAGTTCTGTTTATAAGTATGCATAAGGGTGTAATTATTTGACTTATTTGAACTGTTGTATCAGTGAAGCGAGGTGAGTCAGTGAAGTTATGGTTTTACAGTGCAGTGAATAGTTCCGATCAGTGATAATTTATAGCGTCAATGAAATGTGTTCTATAGTGTCAGTGAAATGTGTTCTATAGTGTCAGGGAAATGTGTCCTAAAGTGTCAGTGAAATGTGTTGTAGAATGTCAGTGAAATATGTTCTATAGTGTCAGTGAAATGTGTTGTAGAGTGTCAGTGAAATGTGTTCTAAAGTGTCAGTGAAATGTGTTCTATAGTGTCAGTGAAATGTGTTCTATAGTGTCAGTGAAATGTGTTCTAGAGTGTCAGTGAAATGTGTTCTAGAGTGTCAGTGAAATGTGTTCTAAAGTGTCAGTGAAATGTGTTGTAGAGTGTCAGTGAAATGTGTTCTATAGTGTCAGTGAAATGTGTTGTAGAGTGTCAGTGAAATGTGTCCTAAAGTGTCAGTGAAATGTGTTCTATAGTGTCAGTGGAATGTGTTATACAATGTCAGTGAAATGTGTTCTAAAGTGTCAGTGGAATGTGTTATACAATGTCAGTGAAATGTGTTCTATAGTGTCAGTGGAATGTGTTCTTTAGTGTCAGTGAAATGTGTTCTATAGTGTCAGTGAAATTTGTTCTATAGTGTCAGTGAAATGTGTTGTAGAGTATCAGTGAAATGTGTTCTAAAGTGTCAGTGAAATGTGTTCTATAGTGTCAGTGAAATGTGTTGTAGAGTGTCAGTGAAATGTGTTCTATAGTGTCAGTGAAATGTGTTGTAGATTGTCAGTGAAATGTGTGCTAAAGTGTCAGTGAAATGTGTGCTAAAGTGTCAGTTAAATGTGTTGTATAGTGTCAGTGAAATGTGTTCTATAGTGTCAGTGAAATGTGTTGTAGAGTGTCAGTGAAATGTGTTCTATAGTGTCAGTGAAATGTGTTATAGAGTGTCAGTGAAATGTGTTGTATAGTGTCAGTGAAATGTGTTATAGAGTGTCAGTGAAATGTGTGCTAAAGTGTCAGTTAAATGTGTTGTAGAGTGTCAGTGAAATGTGTGCTAAAGTGTCAGTTAAATGTGTTGTAGAGTGTCAGTGAAATGTGTTCTATAGTGTCAGTGAAATGTGTTGTAGAGTGTCAGTGAAATGTGTGCTAAAGTGTCAGTGAAATGTGTTGTAGAGTGTCAGTGAAATGTGTGCTAAAGTGTCAGTGAAATGTGTTGTAGAGTGTCAGTGAAATGTGTGCTAAAGTGTCAGTTAAATGTGTTGTAGAGTGTCAGTGAAATGTGTGCTAAAGTGTCAGTTAAATGTGTTGTAGAGTGTCAGTGAAATGTGTTCTATAGTGTCAGTGAAATGTGTTGTAGAGTGTCAGTGAAATGTGTGCTAAAGTGTCAGTTAAATGTGTTGTAGAGTGTCAGTGAAATGTGTTCTATAGTGTCAGTGAAATGTGTTGTAGAGTGTCAGTGAAATGTGTGCTAAAGTGTCAGTTAAATGTGTTGTAGAGTGTCAGTGAAATGTGTTCTATAGTGTCAGTGAAATGTGTTGTAGAGTGTCAGTGAAATGTGTTCTATAGTGTCAGTGAAATGTGTTGTAGAGTGTCAGTGAAATGTGTGCTAAAGTGTCAGTGAAATGCGTCATAGTGCCACTACAGTGAGTGAGATGAGAGTAAAGTGAAAGACTATTGAAACTTATGTAGGGCCTGTACATATGTAGGTTGTATTGTAAAATTAGGTATTTTATTAATATTTAATATTTGAGGAGAAAAATTCGCTCCGGCGCCGGGGATCGAACCCGGGTCCTTGGTTCTACGTACCAAGCGCTCTGACCACTGAGCTACGCCGAATTCAATCCACAGCACCGGGTCGAACCCTCCTCCTTCAATGTTTCCCTTTGTGGCCTGACTCCAAGTTAGGCATATATGTTGACGTATATGTCCAATGTCAACTGCCATTATACTAGGAGCGCACTCAGCTGAGTGACTTGTCGGCCGGGATTCCGCAGTTAGGCTAAGTGCACAGTAATCTGTACAGACATATGCACTGCAGCTATGAGAATATTATATATTAATTAATTTGTCCTACAGAATAATATATGTAATATTGACAATTAATATTTGAGGAGAAAAATTAATCTATAATAGGTATTTTATGTTTTATTATTAATTGTAATTATTGTGTTAAATATTATATTGTGTATATAATTGTATTGTGCATTGTTTATCATTTTATTGTGAATTGTTTATATTGTGTACACCACTGCCACCGGGTGCTTGCCCACTTGCAGTGTAAATAAATACATTCAGCACCGGATCCATGAACCAGAGCGTTGTGGTTCGTGAAAATGAACATTTCGAACCTCTATGTACACTAGTCAGTATTGGCAGCACTGTTCAATTTAAAACATTTTTATTTCGGATATGTGCTTGGTTATTTTTTATCTAAGTAACGCTACGATTAGCATGTCTCTTTGTTCAAGAAAGCGCCAGTTCCTATCTCTGCACAGGGTATTAATCAGTTCCTTACAACGGATTAGGGATGATGGAGAAGGCAGCAGCTGCCACCTTGGCAACATTTCAAGATCACTGTATTGTGATGGTGAGGCTTATCTCGCTCACCTCGATAACCTGATCTCACTTTATGGAGTTTTTCCTGTCAGAGGAGATAAAGCGCTCGGCCGGCCTGATAGCAGTGTTGCCAACTGGACGAAAATTCCGTCAAAACTGACGGAATTCCAACATAGCGGACGGGAAAAAAATGGCTTTGACGGGGGACGGATTTTCTGGCGGAAATTACGATTTACATCGTCTTTTGAGATTTTCAGCTGCTGTCATTTTTAATTGTTTATTTTTTTGGGAGATTTTACCTTTTATTTGAACAGCCCTGCCTGCTGCATACTATGTTTAAGAATTCTCTGTTCCAGAGTTCCTCGTAATCAAGTTAGATGTTGACGAATCATTATTTTAATCAGGATTGGTAAGTAAGTTGCGTTAGAATAGGGTCATTTTTTTAATTTTGACGGATTCTGACGGATTTCCAGGTGTTATACTGACGGGGATACAATTTATGTGTTGGCAACACTGCCTGATAGATACTGTACAAAAATGGCTGCTAGGCAGCTTCAGGAGTACAGAGCGTGAAGCCTCGTTCACACTTTTCAAGCAACTTGAATTCAAGTCACTTGAAAGACGAACTAGAAAAGTGTGAGCTATGTTTCAAGTTGACTTGAAATCAATTAACGGCTTGAATCCAAGTTTCAAGTGAAGTTGGATCCCTTTCTACTTTTTACTTGACTTGAAAGGACACTTGAAAAGTGTGAACGTCACTTGATAACTTGAATTCAAAGAGAAAAGCCCGGGAATTCAAATTAACAGCTGTTTTAAGAGCGTTAAATTAACAGCTGATTGCTTTTCTGTCCTACTGGGAATGTAAAAATAATAGGAAACTGTAGTAAATGAAATAATGACCAAGTATTTGAGTTTCTGAAGTTTTATAAAATTCACGAAGTCCTGCGGATGAAACTGCAAAGTTTCGTAATAGAAATGCACAGGAAGCTGCCAAGGAAGGAAGAGTTCATTGAAGAACTGAACAGCAGAGATTTTAACGTGGACACACATGAGATAACCTATGAAAGGCAATATTAAAAACCATTAAACTGTAGATAGAGAAGAAGTGAGGAAGATAAGAGAGAAAAAGAGAAGAAGAGCGTTGCTTGAAGGGATGACATTTACCGCCGAAACTGGCATGGTTCAGTGTGGTTGATAGATTTTTTTTGGGAACTGTAACAGCTTCAAGATAATCATTTTCAATTATGGTAAATCAGACTTGCTAATATTTTATTACATTTGCGATAAGAATTATCAAATCTGCTTGAAGATTTCACTTATTCTATTTGTAATAGTCAGTGGCCGTGTATTTCTCTTACTAAGCTAATTCCTAACCCATACTGAACAACGCGTCTTCCATTTCTTCCATATATTTATCATTTCCCTGGCACGGAGGTTTGCTACTACAGAAATTCCTAATTGCACAACATCCATGGACGCCATTTTATCCTACTTGAAAACAAAATAACTTGAATATATCTGAACTGAGACTTGAATTCAGGTTACTTGAAATCACGTGACTTGAATTCAAGTTACTTGAAAAGTGTAAACGAGGCTTAAATGGTATGCAGACGTCACCACTGTATTCTGTAAATGGTAAACAGTTCCAGCAACATCTCTGACGCGCATCTTTCGGACTGTCACATACGATAAACCAAGTCTTATCTCCACCATCATCCCAGAGCCGTACTTAACTGTGTACAGTTGTGTTGGCTGATATTGATTGTTTGATCATCAAACATCACTTTGCAATTACATGTTTATCAATTGAAAGGTAATGACAATATAGCTTGTGCGAAGAATAGGAAAAAGTACAGATACGGAATAAAGAAAATGGTCGACTCTTGCTAGCAGTCCTCCTCTATGTAGGCAACAAGCTTCGCAAAACTATTCACAAGTAGGATACATTTAGGCACTATTGTTTACTGCACACGCGCAGTGCGTTCTATCTGAAACTTAGTAAAATTAGATGGCCCAATTTTCGTTTCTTCGCCTGTACAAATTAATTTAAAATATCTTTTGTAAACAATAATCCAAAGTATGTACACAAGTAGTCTATTAGTTTAAATAAGGAAACTACGTTAAAAGATGTGAAAAGAACGAGGAACAAATATATCTCTTAAAACTGTTCAATGTCCCTCATTTTTAGCTCTCATGTGTCTCTTAAAATTGTTCAATGTCCTTCATTTTCAGCTCTCTTGTGCCTCTTAAAATTGTTCAATGTCCCTCGTTTTAGCTCTCATGTGTCTCTTAAAGTTGTTCAATGTCCCTCGTTTTAGGCTCTCATGTGTCTCTTAAAGTTGTTCAATGTCCCTCGTTTTAGGCTCTCATGTGTCTCTTAAAGTTGTTCAATTTCCTTCATTTTCAGCTCTCTTGTGTCTCTTAAAGTTGTTCAATGTCCCTCGTTTTAGGCTCTCATGTGTCTCTTAAAGTTGTTCAATTTCCTTCATTTTCAGCTCTCTTGTGTCTCTTAAAATTGTTCAATGTCCTTCATTTTCAGCTCTCTTGTCTCTTAAAATTGTTCAATGTCCTTCATTTTCAGCTCTCTTGTGTCTCTTAAAATTGTTCAATATCCCTCGTTTTTAGCTCTTATGTGTCTCTTAAAGTTGTTCAATGTCCCTCATTTTTAGTTCTCATGTGTCTCTTAAAGTTGTTCAATGTCCCTCATTTTTAGTTCTCATGTGTCTCTTAAAGTTGTTCAATATCCCTCATTTTTAGCTCTCATGTGTCTCTTAAAGTTGTTCAATGTCCCTCGTTTTAGGCTCTCATGTGTCTCTTAAAGTTGTTCAATGTCTCTCATTTTTAGCTCTCATGTGTCTCTTAAAGTTGTTCAATGTCTCTCATTTTTAGTTCTCATGTGTCTCTTAAAGTTGTTTAATGTCTCACATTTTTAGTTCTCATGTGTCTCTTAAAGTTGTTCAATGCCTCACATTTTTAGTTCTCATGTGAATCTTAAAGTTGTTCAATGTCTCTCATTTTTAGTTCTCATGTGTCTCTTAAAGTTGTTCAATGTCCCTCATTTTTAGTTCTCATGTGTCTCTTAAAGTTGTTCAATGTCTCTCATTTTTAGTTCTCATGTGTCTCTTAAAGTTGTTTAATTTCCCTCATTTTCAGCTCTCATGTGTAGGGCCTATCTTAAAATTGTTTAATATCCCTCATTTTCAGCTCTCATGTGTAGGGCCTATCTTAAAATTGTTCAATGTCCCTCATTTTCAGCTCTCATGTGTAGGGCCTATCATAAAATTGTTCAATACCCCTCATTTTCAGCTCTCGCGTGTCTCTTCAAATTGTTTATTTTCAGCTTCGTGTGTGCCCTTTTCACCTTCACCGTTGGCCACCCCAGACATTACGCAGGATACTGAACAATCATTGATATGCATTTCATACTCACTGTAGAAGTACACGAAGTACAGCCAGTAAGCGGCGCTCGCCGGGTCATTCTTATCATAGGTGACTTCAATGTTGCAATTGTAGAGCGAAATTCCCAGGATTGCCAGCACAGCCCATAAGACACCTTGAACCTGGAGGAAGAAGAACTTCATTAAACTATGTCATCTGCCACATCTTTTAGAAGCTGTTAACAAGGTGCGGGTTGCCACTTGCAGTCGTTTCATAGCGCGATTCACACGATGACATCCGTAAGGACATTCACACACCGCTCTTTCGTGTCGACTCAGTAGCTCAGACAGCTCTTCATGCGGAAGAGGGCGGGTTCGAGCCTCATCGCAGTCAGTTTTATTATTTTCTTCTGAATAACGTTAAAATAGATTTTAGACTCTTGGAACCGATGTTTCAGTTTGTTTAACAAAAAGTGGAAAAAATACTGCCCAGCTCCTTGGGTTATTGTTGGGTTTGAATTTGAAGTGAAGTTACAAGGGTCAGCAGTAGGAAATTCAATTGCATCTTTTCATCACTTTCGGATAGTTATTAATTTAGACTATTTATTTATTTCGTTATCTATAATCATTTAGTTATTTTGTTACTTAGTTATTACTTAGTTTCTTATTTACTTATTTGTTTATTTGTTAATTTAGTTAGTTACTTAATTGGACCTGCTTAGTTTAGTTGGTTACTTAGTGACTTAGTTACTTTACTACTTATTTATTTCTTATTTGTTTATTTATTTACTTTTATATTAAATTTATTTAGTTACTTAGTTATTTAGTTAGTTACTTAGTAACTCAGTTATCTATTTACTTATATTTATTTATTTACTGTCTTGCCGTGAAACCAGGGGCCCGGGTTCGATTCCCCGTCGGGGCAAGTTACCTGGTTGAAGTTTTTTCCGGGGTTTTCTCTCAACCCAATATGAGCAAATGCTGGGTAACTTTCGGTGCTGGACCCCGGACTCATTTCACTGGCATTATCACCTACATCTCATTGAGACGCTAAATAACCAAAGCTGTTGATAAAGCGTCGTAAAATAACCTACTAAAAAATATATTTGTATGACTTGAGGCTTTTCCGGCGTTTGATATAGAATAACTCTTGTCGGGTTCTCAACTCACCTGGCTGAGAACCCGAGAAGAGTTATTCTAAAAAAATATTTGTTTACTTATTTATTTCTTTGTTTGTTTATTTATTTACTTATATATTTATTTATTCACTTAGTTGCTTAGTTAGACCTACTTAGTTATTTAGCTACTTACTTAGTAACTCCTTTTTATATTTCTTTGTTTACTTATTTATTTATTTGTTTATTTGTGTCTTTATTTTCTTATTTACTCATTTACTTATTTTATTTATTTACTTAACTATATATGTTATGTCTATCTATGTATTTATTTAATTTTTATTTATCCATTTATTTTATTTATATAGGCCTATTTAATTTATTTGTTTACGTATCTATTTAACTTAGTTCATTTGTTTATTTTAATTGTTTATTTAATTAATTTAATTTATTTATTTACTTGGTTACTAACTTAACTTATTTAATTATCTTTTTATTTTTTATTTGTGTACTTATTTATTTATTTTCAGGTTTAGAGGCAGAGATTAAGCGGAGTAAGCTATTACATGTCTAGCGAGGATAAAGTGTTTTTTTTCTGAAAGGAAAGAGCAAGTTGTTGACTACATCCCGAAGACACTAGATTTGGTGAACTGTACTGATGACATTATGTCATTGTAAGAAATATTAGCCTAATAATTCTGTTCAGCGTTATTTTGTTTTCCAATAATTAATAGTTTGTACCGGTATTTTGTTTTTTGGGCCGGATCGAGTCTAATAATACCTCGTAGGAGTTGGCAGTATTTTTTCCACTTTTTGTTAAACAAACTGAACATCGGTCCCAAGACTGTAAAACTCCATTTTAATGTTATTCAGAAGAAAATAGTAAAACTCACTGCGATGACGCTCCGCAGAGCCATCTGAGACGGAAGGTTTAAATTCTGCGCGGCCCAAATTTCGATTTTATTCCACGATACATATAATCCATCTATTATTTACGGAAATAAATCTTTCGCATCTTCTCAAGTGCGTTTCGAAATAGAACGAACTGCAATACCTCCGTGAGCGTGTGTATGTCCTCTCTGCGCATGCGCACCTGCATCTGGTACTTAGAATTTTCATGCGGCCCAATACTTTTTTCTGGAACTGTACGTATCTCTCCGTGACGCTATTCTTTATTACTGTACTGCATTTTGAGTCCTAAAACAAGAAAGGGGGCTACAGGATGCTGTCAGTATGAGCTATTTTTTTACTTAAAAAATAATGAGCCCATATAAAGCAACGGACGATTTCGGCATTCAAAATATAAAGTGTCAGATCTGTTAGATTTTGAACAACTGCTGTGCCACAATTATTCCCACCAGAGGTCTGCATCGGACGTTTTCGCTCGAGCGCCAAGTAGTTCATAGCATAATCCGATAGGTAGCGCAGATGCATGATGGGTAAAATTGTCACGAGCGATAAATCCTCGAACGGTATAAGCCGAGCGTTAGACATTCGTTCTTGTTACAGCGATGAACTGTGTAGTACATCATAGATGTTTATCATTTCAAAACTTTGCAGTGTTTAACTAACCTCTCCATAGTACAACTACAAAACTTGCTTTAAAATGTAACATAAATGTTGTAGGTAAATGTTTTTTTTTCTTCCCACACAGGAGTGATTTTGTTTTTGCCACATCTGATAGATGTTATTGGATGTAAATGTAATTATTATAAACGGAGAACACAATCACGATAATGCAAGAACTGTATCAAGTTTTCTAGTAATAATAATAATAATAATAATAATAATAATCTCTAATAATTAGTGTATCAATCTTTGCGTCTGTAACAGTTGTGCAGCATGATTATTCGTTTTATTATATTTTCTGTGACGTTATCTCTGTACTAATATTGTTATTAATCTACTGCTATATCAATAATATTTTGTAAAACGTTTCTACATTGTCGCAGTATATAGGCTGAACACTATGTATGGACCTATCATATTATATATGTGGTAAGTCAAATATTGAATAATCATTAATTAGCAATAATAACTGTATATCGAAGTTTTTCATACTATTTTATTTATAACTTCATGTTCCTGTTTTGGTACGTTCCATTAGACGTTTGTCATAAACGCAGAAAATAAAGCCTTATTTTTACCGTGTGAGCAAAACATATGTGTATCTTATCTGTCGCCTTCCATACAAGTTAAGACATGTTGGTGAGATGACCTTGTACTGTGCTTCTATTTATTACGAGCGTATCACGACCGATCTTATCTCACTCGAGGGTGCTACATTCGACCGAGTTCAAGCGAGAGATTTAACTCCAATGCGGCACTCTAATTCCCACTTATTTTTTCTTAAATTGGGCCACTTTTTAATGGATTTTGCATAAGGAAGAATTGGAAAATTCATGCGAATTGAGTAGCATCTTTGCAAAAGTCGATAGATGCAGAATTTTTCGAAAGTGAGTTACATATGGATATCGTATATTTTCTACCTCCGGAATAGATCTATGAAATCAGATTTACCAAAACTTGATTCATACCGTATGTAGAGACTACCAAACCTTCCAGGTTTTTTTCAAAACTCGATAGATCCTGTCACTTAGTGTAATTTCTGTAAAATCTTGATTTCTGCATCTATCGACTTTTGCAAAAACGCTCCTCAATTACTCTTAGCCAAAGAAGTAGCTTAACGATACTCAATAAACCAATGAGCATTGTGCTGTACAGGTAGCACTTCGGTTACCAAAGTATAGCTATAGTTTTCGCAGCCCCTACATGCATTTGTTTTATACCAAGGAGGCTTTTGAATAAAACAATAGACTGCAATATACTATCCAAGGGATCTTATTATTGGCGATGGAATTGTCTAGCGCATTGTAATTTGTCCTAATGATTGTTTTCCCTTTTAAAGTTAATTATGGTCTAATTATGGTCTTATGACCAGACCCGTGTTCGAATTCAAGGTGGGAAAATCGGGAAATTTCCTCCTCCTGGATTTTTTCCCCTACTGTGTTCATTTCCAATTGAGGAAGAAAGCTCCCCTCTGAACATACTCGTACGTTTTAATATTATGAGCAGGCTTCGAGACTTTGGACCGATACAATAAGTTTACTGTGCATGCACTATAGGTTGTTGACTCGCTGCAGGTAGATAGAGATGTGTTGAGATAACAACGTTGCTATTTAGAGTAGAGTACGGTAATATGGGGAAACACACATATGTACATTCTGAAAGTAAATATACTGTACATTACACAATGACAATGTCAAGAGAATGTGAAAAGCATTTATTCTCCTGTCCTTTATAAGCATTTGTGATTACCTAATTATACACAGTGTTAATGGTGGAAATAAACATGTATCAATTTTAATATCTTCATCTATCCTATTGGTCGTCTTTAGGAAGTGCAGTTACAGTACCGAATTGCAATGTACTACAAGATACATTTTCAGTGTCTCAAACGTAAATCTTTTTCGGTTATCTGCCAAAGTTTGTACTGTAGAAAGCTGCGCTCTACGTCGCAAGATGTGATAGGAGCAAAACGAAAAAACCTAACATCATTGCAGTCTCTAAGAGACAGTCCTTTATTCTCGGGTGACTCTATGTCCACTAATTTGCTGTTTATGCTACACAATGTTCCATATCCGTTATTTTTACATAAAATTGATTTCCACTTCTGTTTTACACGTTCAGTAACCGGTGTACTTGGTGTCTCATTAATTCTCTGCGTCATTTCCACAACTAATTTGAGGGCTTCCGGCATCTCTTGCTCTGACTTTTCTAACCGTGCAATAGTTTCAGTTTGAAAATAGGTTTGTATGAAAACCAAATTATTCGTCAGAACCTTCAAATCTAGAAAGTTTTCCTTTGCGTATTTGTTGGCATTCATTCTACAGTACCCCCACCCACTGTACGCTTTACCACTATACTCAGTACGCCGTTATGCGGATTTCCCACTGAACTGCTCTATTGGGTCCGAAGTCTCGAAGCCTGATAATGAGTGTCGAACGCTGTAGAGTAAGATTAGCATGTCTGACCGTGAAACAAGCGGGCCCTGATTCAAATTCTGGTTGGGACAAGTTACCTTATTGACGTTTTTCCAAGGTTTCCCCTCAACCCATTAAGAGCAAATGCTGGGTAACTTTCGGCGCTGGACCCTGGACTCATTTGGTGGCATTATCACCTTCATTTCACTCAGAGGTTAGATAACCATAGCAGTTGATAAATTGTCGTAAAATCAACCAGTTAAAAATATTCTTATTACTACACTGGCCTGCATAGCCATATGTTTTCATGACATTGCATTTCTGAAAACTTACTTTCGGCCGGTCAAAACATTTTCTCACCTAGAGTGAATTTGCAATAGTGAGCTTATTCTGAATGTCTTTTGTAGGCCTAAATATCATCTGGACTTCACCATTAGAAAAGATGTTATCCTTTAATATGAAAATAATATTATATTGAAACATTTTAGACTGTGCCTATTTTACTAGCTAGATTGCCAGAAGTACTGTAAGTCTGTTGTTCTCATAAACGTTTGTTGCTATTTTATTATTATTATTATTATTATTATTATTATTGTTATTATTATTATTATAGTTTTCATAATACGATTTTAATCGGTTTGTGAATTATCTTGCACCTAGGTGAGAAGGAACTGTCTATTTCGCCAATGTTGATTTCATGAAGTTTCGGTGCACGTTACTAAAAAAAAAATTGTGAATATCTAAACAAGATTTTCAGCAAATGTTTCTTACAATCTTTGTCTTTAATAATACCTGCTATGAATTGAAAAATTTTAACAGGTATTGAGATGTATATATGGACTATTCCATATGAAATCGATCAGTAAAAAACCTCGCATTATTTTTATACTCTAATTTTTTCCCTACTTATACAAGGTGCTGAGGAGAGTGCATTTTCAAAAATATACTATCGAAAGTCAAACGGTTTTCGTATTATTGAGCGACAAATTTAGCGTATTTTATAAAAATAAACCTCTTTCAGCGCTCAGAACTCTGGAACCATTTACTGCAGAACATTGAACGAGAGCTCATTTTGAAGCTGACATTTGGTAGGTTATGTTAAGAAGTAATCCTTATTTTTATTGTACACAGAGAGACAGATAATCTGATTTTACTTGCTTTTAGGCTTTTTGCCAATTTGTAAAAATGTAAAAAATTATCGAGAAAAAACCTTGCATTATTAAGAGGGATTCGGCATTGTTTGCTTAGTGGTATGGCAATAAGTTTCGAGGGTATTAAATAGATTATTTTCACACGTCTGGACTTGAACGGCGCAGTATCGCACGCACTGGCCGAGAGCTGAAGATAAGCGAGCGTTTGGCGTTATTTTACTCCTGTGTTTATGAAAACTTGTGATAAAGCTAGTATAGCCATGACTGCTAGACGACACATCACGTGTTTGTCTCCTGGCCTTGCTTACCTCGGCTAGCTCCCGCCTCACAGTCAGCTGGTTAGTTCACGCGCGTACTATTTATTTTCTTTATTTGATATTTTCAATACTTTTTTATCAACGTACCATCAGTAAAAAATATGTTTATTCGAACTTTCAATGCGGAATCTATATATTTTTTAAATATTTTTTCCTAGGCAAAGGCGTCTTAATGAGGAAAAATCTACATTTCTCCATTTCCATAAAAAGTAAGAAAGTCTGTTTATATTTCAATATAAACTTTAACTCCTCAGGATCAAAATAAACCATGATTTTGATCATTGGGTGAAAGGGTTTCGGAGCCACAACAGTTTAAAGTTGCTAATTTTATGATAATACGATAAATTAAAATATTTTTAATTTAAACACTATGAAGTTCTGATGCCTCAAACTTTGCACAAAGCATTGTATCACAGTTCTCTACGTACAAGTTTCATTGTAATTAGAAATTGTCAGGTCAATTTTCTCTATATTTCGGTCGATTTCAGATGGAATAGCTCATATTTTTTAAATTACGCACTTTTTGGCTAAAATTTAATATCTATATATTTTTTAAATATTTCGATGAATGCCACAGCAGAATCCGTAGTTATTTTTAGTTTTTTTTGGTCTTGTTATCAAAATTATCATTTATTTTGGATGAACAGTTAAAAACATGCAGCGGAATATAAAAAATGTAAAACCGAGCAAAATTGATTCTGGTGCATTTTTTTTTAACTGTTAATTCAAAATAAATGAAAATTCTTGTATGAATTAACCAGACCCAAAATACTAAATGTAGCTATGGATTTTGCTGTGGCATTCAAGTAAATATTTAAAATAATATACTGATAACATATTTTAGCCGAAAGAATTCTGAAATTTAAAAGAAAATGTATATCTGCATACCTTTTTAATATTTTTCAATTTGTAGTAGGTATTGTTAAAGATAAAATAATATTGTAAAAACGTTCCCTGAAAAATCTTGTTTAGATATCCATAAAGTTCTTTAGTAACGTGCACCCAAACTTCATGAAATTAACATTGTCCACATAAGCAGTAGCCTACTTTCCCACCTTGTCGTAAGCTGGGATAGAAAGAGTCGTCATGGTACCAGAAATTCAAAACATGTCAGGTGCCACAGTAATTAAAATGGACGTAAACAACAATCTATATATATAATTTGAACTGGTAATGGAAATTACGGGAAAACGGCTGAACGGATTTTAATAAATGACCCCTGTCTGAAGCTTGGAACCCAAAGTTTTTCAGAAAAATAGTAGTTTTGAGTGAAATGTCAATTTTTCAACACAATTTTCCTGTTTTCTAAAATCCATCTGTCGTCACTAATTGCATTTCAGAATAAAACAAAACACACACTACAGTAAACAATATTACACGAAGGCCATGATCTGCAAGAATGCTGACATATTTAGAGATCAAATTAAATTGGTTATTAAAAATTTCAAAACTTACTAAAATTAATTTACAGGTCTGATTCTGTGGTGTGTAATTTTCTGAGTACAGCTGTGTATTGGATATTATACATATTAATGCTATATTGATGATATGAAAGTGAAACGTTTTGGGGTTATATAAGTAGATGTAGAGAATAACTTAAATTAGATTTTGATTTCTATATTTTACTGAGTGGCGGCTATATAGTATTTATAGTATATGTTACTGAAAGCTATAAAACTTACGTAAGATAATAATATTATTAAAAATCAAATATTTTTGTAGTTATTAATCAAGTGGGGTTGGGTCTTTTTCATATATTTAATGGCGGTATGGTGTAGATATTTATATGCGTGGTTCTCTTCAGTATTGGCTCGAGAGAGAGTATCTTTCATTATTATGGAAGCAAATAACTTTCAGAATGTCTGGTATTCTTCATTGAAAATAAATCTGAAAAATGTTTATTCGAATGTCTAATGAACTTAGTTTGCAGCATTTGCTACACAAGCCACTACTAATACATAATTTTATAACAAAGTTTAAAACAAAATATGTTATTATAATTGTACAAATTAGTAGACCTACTTAAAAAAAAAACAAATATAAAATATGTCAACAAGGAATTCCCCCCTTTATATATTTATTAATTCAATCACTATGACAAACATTCCTGAAACTCAGTTAAATTGTCAGAAAACTATCAGCATTTGCAATATGTTGATCTCTGTTGAGGTTGATCGCGCTGGCAGCCATTGCTGTGAAGCACGTAAATATGTTGGCGAACACAACAAGATTCCGTCGTTGCACAATATGTGGGTGGGAAGTGCGCATGCGTCATCTCGATAAATATCACGAGGTCGGATTAATTAGCTGTTGAATGACTCAGGTGTACGCACTGAGAATGTCTCTTGTTATTCAGTAGTCATGACAACGCCACAATCTATTCCGACAGAACTGTGCAAAGGATAATACTTCTTATCTTATAAAAACCGTAAGCAAATTTTATTGTTACAACGGATCTGGATTAAATAGTAATTTTACAATTCTCAAATAACACTACACAAGCGTACTTAATAATAATAATAATAATAATAATAATAATAATAATAATAATAATAATAAATTTAGCTTCCCTTATGAAAAGGTTGCCAGATTTGACAAAGCGTATTACATAATTTGGAAATACACCTAAAAGTTAAAATGATATTCATTTGAAACGGTTAGGGAATCGAATATACAAAATGTCAGAAAAATGTACACCTAAGTAGCGTTTGTGCTCATTTACAGTTAAGAAAGGGGGAAAAATATATCATCAGATAGGTTAGAATGATTTGAATGCCATATACCGCGAGAAAAATAATAGTACGGATTTGTTGGCATTGATATCTAAACCAATCAATAGCCATCGGTTAAGATAACTTGAAATTTCCATTATCACTCCCATCTCAGTATGTACTGTACATTATTCAATATAGAAAATCCATGGGGATGTGAAGCATCAGAAATGTTGACGATATACTTGAGGAAAAAAATATCCTTACGCGGACAGATGAAGAGGGGCAATTTGGTACACTAACAGCTTTTCGGACACCAGGAACTCTTGAAAACCAGTTTATCCGTGAAAATGTGTGAATAGATTACCCACAACAAAATACGTTCTTTGTATATCTTCACAGTTCGGTTATGTACAGATCTCCGGCGCACCCAAACCAAGTTGTTATAATATACAGGGTGGAACTGATGTGACTGGTTAGATTGAGGGGGAAATAGAATACATAAAAATAATTAATCATATCATTTAATTTGCAAGAAAACCTTCGATTTTATTAAAAAACTGAAAAAGGATAAACCATTACTTATCAGTTTCTCTAATAATAAGAATAAAAATCAAAATCGTACGGATGATATTTATCGAGTAAAACAGTGTTAATATTTAGTGGAAAACATTTTTTTTCTGAGAAAAGTATTCTTTTTTAACTAATATAGTATTAGAATTTTTTGTACTCTATCCAAGTAACAAGCTTGTATTCTTCAGTTATATTACTTCCACCCTGTATACAGAGTTACAGACCTTAAGTTAAAAAAAAAATATATCTGCTGAAATTTGAACGTTCGACCTCATTCTCTGACAGAAACAATCTACTACACGCCTGAATCTGTTACTGAAGATTTCTAAACATTTTCAGCATGATTAAAACTAGATTTAACTAATTTTCCTAATCTGTTTGTGGAATTAATTTGAATGCAGTATACATCAGTTGAAAGGGTTATTAGGTTTAGGCAGGGATTACTAAATAAGATACTAAACCAATGTTTCAAGAATGTAAAAAAATCCTAATGCTTGTCATAATATGCATCGTAGGAAAAATATCTTCTCCTATCGAGCTCTAAGATCCAAAAGTTGTTTTTTCGAGTAGTACGTAATAAATAGACTTTACCACCCGTGAGTTCTCTATCTTAAAACGCTGATACTTCCCCCCAGCATGCCTGCAAATTGTTCTGGTAATGTTATGAAACTAGAATCGTGGACAACCGGTTACGAAAAATAGAAATTATATATTGCTATTGAACGCCTGACGCTGTAGTCAGTATGCAAAGCTCTTTTGTCTCGTAGAGTGTCTCAGTGTTCGGTTTAACGAATATTCGAGTTGTTTGTTACTCTTTGTGGATGGATGGCAAGGACAGACCACATTGAGCCATGCAGAAGTTCCAAGAGCCCTCGTAGGCTTACCATTTAGTTGATAATTCTTTCCCTCTCACAACATGAAATCACCCATCGACTCATCCATCCATCCGTCGATTCATTTATCCATGGATTCATTGATTTACTGACTGGTTCATTCATTCATTGAGTCCTTGATTCATTCATTCATCCAGGTATTACAGTTGGTATCGTCAAAAGCAACAACATGCATCCTGAAAGTACATCATTAGAGCTTGAGAGTACTTTTCTTTTTGTTAATAACACTCTATCTTCTTAAAGTGTGTTTGTAAAATAACACAGTTCTGTATAACATTCTATGTACTTAACAATGCCCCCCTTTGGCTCTAAATTAGGCAGTGCTCATGAAACGTTACACAGTCAAACTAGGGAATTATTTACTGTATAACGTTTATAAATGTATGAACAACGAAACAGGCTCTGCTCGTAACGTAAGGAGTATATACAGATTAAAATAAACCGACCATAGTACCACGCTAGTTATCGGAACATTTTAATAAAATCACATAGTATTAGTTATTAGCAGGGAAAGGATTTATATGTAAATACATATTTACTTATAAAGCTAATATAATTTATATTTTGCATTATCTTTATGTTTCACAATGTGTAGGGTTGAAAAATCCTACTTTTATTTTCCATATTTTTCCATATTTTAGAGTTTAGTACATATTTTCGTTAATTTCCATATATTTTCCATATTTCATATAAAACAGTCCATATTATATTAGGTTTAACAATAAAACAAAACAAAATTCCATTAACTTTTAAAAATACATTTCAACAATAGAGATTTAAACACATGTTCAGTAATCCCTTTAACATCAGAGTTATTTGAAAATTAGCAGTCCTATCAACAATGGGAAAGTAAGTTACAAAACTGTATTAATTTAATTTAAAATTTTTAACAGACTTCAGTTGTGCAGCTCAACAGTTAAATGCCAGTCAGAGTACACATAGGTTCAGTTTTGTAAATCATACTATAAAGACGGTAAATATGCCAAAAGTACGTCATTCAGTCAATTTAAAATCAAAACTAACAAGTTACATTTCAGAATTTAAAGAAGATGGTTTATCAACTGACAATAAAATATTATTTTGTAATTTGTGTCAGTGTGCAGTATCATCTACACAAAAGTTCCTGGTGCAACAACACATTACAACTAGTAAACATCAGGCCAACAAACAACTAAATTCCAAGCAG
The DNA here is from genome assembly GCA_025594305.2 of Periplaneta americana. Taxonomy (NCBI): domain Eukaryota; kingdom Metazoa; phylum Arthropoda; class Insecta; order Blattodea; family Blattidae; genus Periplaneta; species Periplaneta americana. Next base: position 156,739,998 of record JAJSOF020000015.1, read on the forward strand.
AGACAATTGTTTTTAACACAACCAACAACATCGAATGTAAGATCTGAGTTTAACATCGACCTGTGCCGTTCTCTCATCTCTGCTGATATTCCTCTCTACAAACTAAAGAATAAGGTCTTCAGGGAATTCCTTGAAAAATATACTCAACATACAATCCCGGATGAGTCAACACTTAGGAAGACGTATGCTCCATCCATCTACGATGAGACAATACAGAAGATAAGAGATGAAATTAAAGATAGTTCAATTTGGGTTTCCATTGATGAGACTCCCGACAAAGAAGGTAGACTTGTTGGTAATGTAGTTATCGGTTTGTTAAGTGAACAATATTCTGAACGAATTCTTTTACATTGTGATGTTCTAGAAAAGTGCAATAACAAAACTATAGTTAAACTGTTCAACGAAGCTATGGGTATCCTGTGGCCAAAGGGTATTATGTACGATAATGTGTTATTCTTTATTAGCGATGCTGCCCCTTATATGGTCAAAGCTGGACAAGCATTATCTGTTGTATATCCTAAATTGACTCATTTTACTTGTGTGGCACATGCATTTCATCGTGTGGCAGAAGTGGTCAGAGACAATTTCCTAAAGTAGATTTGTTGATTTCATCAGTGAAAAAGTATTTCTCAAAGCTCCCAGTAGAGTTAACGTGTTGAAAGAAATGTACCCTGAAATTCCATTGCCACCAAAGCCAATTTTAACTAGATGGGGTACATGGCTAGAAGCAGTTGAATATTATGCCGAACATATAGACTCTATTAACAATGTTCTCCTTGCATTGGACTCTGAAGATGCAGTCTCAATTGATACTGCGAAAACAGTTACCTGTGACATAAGTGTGAAGAATGACTTAGCTCACATTCAGCATACATTTTCATGCATCATAAAAACGCTCAAAAGTCTCCAAAATAGGCACCTTTCACTATCTGAAAGTTTTGAAATTATAAATAGTACTGTGGAACAACTGAATCGTGGTAGAGGTAAAGTTGCAGATGCAGTAAGAGCTAAGGTGGACACTGTACTTTCAAAAACCCTGGATATGAAGAACTACAAAAGGTTGTTGCTGTGATGAGTGGTGAATCAACAGTGAAGATTAACTTGGACTTATCCCCAGCAGACATTGTGAAATTGAATTATGTACCAGTTACTTCTTGTGACGTCGAACGCTCTTTTAGTCAGTATAAATCTATCCTCAGAGACAATAGAAGAAGATTCACTTTTCAGCACTTGAAAGAAATGTTTGTAACCTATTGTTATGGTAACAGACAATAAAAATTGTGTTTTGTTGAAACTACATTGGAAGATAAGGTACGTCCATTATATTTTTTTTTTAGTTTGATTAAAATGTACCAATATTTAACGTACATAGTCATTTTTTTATAATTTTAAGTCCATATTTAATTCCATATTTTGGTAAAAATCCATATTTAATTCCATATTTTGGTAAAAATAACTACATATATATTTACATATTTCATATATTTTTAGTCCATATAAATCCGTTCCCTGGTTATTAGTATTTTATTACAATGTCAAATATCAATTATTACACGATCACATATTTCTTATAACATCTTTGTAATTTCATTCCGTGATTTTATATGTAAAAGAATTCGTGCTTCTGTATTTTCAACAATGTTATGTTATTAGTTACTCTGCAACTAGGTTTAGGTTACGTCACACGCGCTGTGATAAATCTCACTCGAAACATCAAGCCTGCAGACGACTGAGAAGTGACGACAGTTTGCCAATCGAATCAAAGCGAGGTCGAGTGCACCCGAACGCTTCCGAAAGTTCGCGCAGCTTTCCGTGGCAAGCTCTTCTTGCGTCTACTCTACCTGCAAAACATTAGGGGGCCGAATGCTCGACCTTGACCTCTGACCGGTCGAATCTAAACCGGTTGTAAGCCCTATTTTGCAGCTCTCTGTATGAAACACCCTGTATATAGCTAACGGCAGTTTCTTTAAACTAGACTATTTGCGTTGGTCGGCCTTGCAGAAGACGTGGCCGTGAATTGCGATAAACAACTGACAATATAGAAGGCAAATAACGTCCCACGCGTTTATTACCGAAATTTGAAACGTGTAGAAACCTGCAGCCCACATTTTAAAACTAGTGTTACAATCAGTTGCTGCACAGCATCCGGTGGCGGAACTCCTTCCTGGCGTCGCAGACTCACATCTCGTCCCATTTGAATGCCGTCACTCACCAAGGTCCAGATGCCCGCGAACAGGATGACACACCGCGACCCGCAGCACCGGCACATACTTGGTTACTGCAGCCGTCCTCGGCTCGAGCTGCTTGGGGCCCGCTGATAAGATAGCCATCGCCACTATCTCGTGCTCGCAATTCTTCTCAATTACCAGATAAGCTAGATTGCGTTCAAGCACAGGTGCGTGCGGGATGGAGGCTTGCTGTCACCTTCCCCCACCTTTCATCACGTTCTCTCCTCCTTTGGGGGGGGGGGCGATCCTTCTTTCGTCATCATTAGGGCTAGGATTTCGATGACCTATAAATCATGAAAAACAATGCATTTATGAACTAAAAATCTTTAAAAAATGTCCTTAAAAACAATGCATTTATGAACTAAAAATCTTTAAAAAATGTCCTTAAAAACAATGCATTTATGAACTAAAAATCTTAAAAAAATGTCCTTAAAACAATACATTTATGAACTAAAAATCTTTAAAAACTGTCCTAAAAACAATGCATTTATGAACTAAAAATCTTTAAAAAATGTCCTTAAAAACAATGCATTTATAAACTAAAAATCTTTAAAAAATGTCCTTAAAAACAATACATTTATGAACTAAAAATCTTTAAAAAATGTCCTTAAAAACAATGCATTTATGAACTAAAAATCTTAAAAAAATGTCCTTAAAACAATACATTTATGAACTAAAAATCTTTTAAAACTGTCCTAAAAACAATGCATTTATAAACTAAAAATCTTTAAAAAATGTCCTTAAAAACAATGCATTTATGAACTAAAAATCTTTAAAAAAATGTCATTAAAAATGCCCAAAAAATTGATCTTACATAATTGGCTTAGTAAGAATATTAATATTGAGACTACTGTTCTCCAACCAGGAGATCAACCGTGAAAGGAATGTGCTTACTATTGCGTCATCTATTGGAGCGAAGTAGATAATATTATCGTTATAACGTCAGTTTAAAAACCATGCGCTCTCCTGCATATGTATGGAGAGATTAAAAGACCAGGAGATTAACCGTGATCTAATTTTGTAACATGTATGTGTCAATGTTATTGTTTGTGCTGTGAGAGCTAGCCAATAGAAAAACGAGTACCCATGTGTGCGACCTTATGACATCAACATTCATTCACAGCATCACCCCCCTGCGTTTCATTCCGCAGAGACTTTCTCGTGGTTGGAGTACAGTAGTAATTAAATTAAATTCTAGTACCAGCTTACTTACTTACTGGCTTTTAAGGAACCCGGAGGTTCATTGCCGCCCTCACATAAGCCCGCCATTGGTCCCTATCCTGAGCAAGATTAATCCAGTCTCTATCATCATATCCCATCTCCCTCAAATCCATTTTAATATTATCTTTCCATCTACGTCTCGGCCTCCCTAAACGTCTTTTTCCCTCCGGCCTCCCAACTAACACTCTATATCCATTTCTGGATTCGCCCATACATGGTACAAGCCCTGCCCATCTCAAACGTCTGGATTTAATGTTCCTAATTATGTCAGGTGAAGAATGAAGAATACAATGCGTGCAGTTCTGATTCTAGTACCTACATTCAAGTTTATTTAATTTTACATAATTTTTCTAAGTAGTACACTTTAATTAATTATTTCACCTGATGTAGTTCCGTGTAGTCCACCACAAGGCCACTCTTATCCGGAACTAGCAGGTATAGAAGGTTTGGTTGGACTGATCCATTATGTGGGGGTGTACTACGTTAAAATGACAATATTTGTGTAGAAAAACTATTAAAATAATATACGCAATAATGGGTATTAATTGAAAAAAATATATGTAGAGAAAATATCAAAGTAAATAAATAATATTTTACATTAATAATGGGAATTTATGGCTAAAATTAAATGAAAATACCCCAAAAATGACCGAATAAAACAAAAAATGTTCTTATGACTTGTAAGACGTAAAAAATGTAAAAAAAAATGCCCTAACAAATATGTTTTAAAACACTCAGTTTATCACATAACATATAATTACTAAAGCAGCTATGTTTCTGGCTTACTAGAAAAAAGATGCAATTTCATCAAAATCCTAGCCCTAGTCATCATCGCCATCAAAATTATTTCTCATATTTTCCTCGCTGTCTGTTCATTTTTTCTCCCCCGAGAGCTGTCCCTAAATTGTCGCCACCATCAGTGTTGAATTCAGATCTTTTTCCCCGGGGGGGGGGGGACTTTATTCACAATGAAAATTAAACATAACGTAAGCGTTAACTTAAGAATATAAACGTTACGGTAAAATCAAGAAGTCATACCATCATTCACGATGGGAACATAAACATAACAGCAAACATACTTGGTAACCATGGAAACATAATAACGACGCCATTTCCTCATATTCTGTCGTATACTTCAGCGCTCCACGATTGTGTTCTGTTTGCAAATCACGTAAGCATAAGCATGAAAGTTTGGAGTTTGCAAACTTTCATGTTAACGTCTTGCGGTAATGTTTATGCCAATGCTTATGTGAATCATTGTGAATGATCGCAAACGTCTGTGTTTATGTTACGGTTATGTTTAATCTTCATTGTGAATGGGCCTTTACACTATACCGGGCGGGGGAGATGAAACCGGCAACAAAAAAAAAACAGTAATTGAGATCATATGTAACAACAATAGAGGCAATCTATGTAAAAGGGAACATGCAAAATAGTGCATAAAATTGTCACAGTGTTCCTTGTACACAAAACATCTAAGTTTAGCAGAAATAGAAGTCATCGATTAAATTGGAGGACTGCATCTTCCGGTAGTTTTCCTTCCGGTAGTTTTTAAAGAACACTGATGTAAATATCCCACCTGTTTTTTGAAGAGCTTCAATGTCATTTTTTAAATATATTCCACACAGTTTACAAAATGCACCACCTCGAATACGATCGAAATACAATCATTCATATTTAGTTTCCCATCGTTTTTTTTATATTTGATTTCGTGTTCTATCGTTTTATTCCGCCACTAACAGCACTAGATGAAGGCAACTCAGATGGAATTACCGGTTCACAGATTTCACTTCACTTAAAACCAATTGAGAATTTTTCTTCCTTAAGGGGAGAGGACGATATTTTTGGTGAAAAATGAGTAAATTTTCAAAAACGTTTTTTCTTTAGAATAATCTGTAATATGTGTGGAATGCATTGCATAACATTTTATAGGTATTTGTGTCCTTATCGGATGTTGAGACGTCATTTTTAAACTTCCTGTGCTATGGATTTTTAAATCACACGTCCCCTTTATCGTTGTTTCCGGTAACTTCATTTTCTTGCTACATTGCCAGACAAAAATGGATATAATTTCTGAACTATTAAAGATACATGCATGAAATTTAGAACACACATTCTTTAGACTATTAGGAAACTTTCCTCTGTAACAGAATTTTGTTAATTGATTTCATTTTTAAAATATGTCCGTTTGTTTGCGAAAAAGTAAATCGCAAAAGTGTTATTAAATTTTAATTGTTTATTTTACAAACGTAGGGACTAATATCAAAATTCTGTTACAGACAGTTTGTAGAGCATGCTTTTGCAAGTACATTTGAACCTTTCTGTATTCTTTTGCCAATTCCATGCTGTATTTTTCCGTTTGAAGTAATTTCTGTTCCCAAATAGTTAAACTTCTCTGTCTTTCAAGTGATGAATTTAGCATAGATTCCAGGCGTTTCTCTGGTTCTAGATAACTTCGCCGTTTCCTTTGTCCTGTGTGTTGCCTACACTCAGGGCAGTCCGGAAACTTATTGATTGTTTTAAATTAGAGTCACTCATAGAATACTTTCTTAAAAATTAATTTTTTGTGACAGTTGTTTGTTGTAAAACATTGTCGTGAAATACAACGCAGTTCTTACTGAGAAAAATATTTCACAAGAACACTGCTTTTACTGTCTTCATATGCAAATTGTTTTTCTCATTAGCCGACAGCAACTTCATATGGCTGAACAATCTTTTAACATTTGCGTGTGTTCCAGGAGAAACGTAATGAACTCTGTCACTTTTTAAAATTTGGCAACTTTTGAACAGATTCACCCAGACAATCTAAATGCTTTGATTTGAGAATTTCCCTCAATTCACTATTTCCTTTGCAATTCAGAACATATATTTCACAACATTTATTTCATAAAAAAGTGAGATTCAACAATGTTTGACCTGGTAGCAATAAACTGTATTAAGAACAATCCATACGTTCAACGTCGCCTCCATTGTTGCCAGTGTGGTGAATTCCATTGTCGCCAACAGTGATGGACAGTGCTACATACAGGGTGGAAGTGAAATGATCCTACAGATTGAAAGGGACGACAGGGTACGCTTAAAGGGATAGAAAACCTATATTACGTTTTGTGATTAAAGGCGCGGTTAATTAGAAAATTCAAGTTTCAGCAATCTGGCAACATCGCCTCTAACATACTTCTATTTCTTCTCCTAATACAAATGCAAGAGCTGGCCTTCTATGCCCAAGGTTGCGGGTTCGATCCCGGGCCAGGTCGATGGCATTTAAGTGTGCTTAAATGCGACAGGCTCATGTCAGTAGATTTACTGGCATGTAAAAGAACTCCTGCGGGACAAAATTCCGGCACATCCGGCGACGCTGATATAACCTCTGCAGTTGCGAGCGTCGTTAAATACAACATAACAGATGTAAGAGGTCAACGAACTCAGATCTGTCTCCCTAGGTGAACTACCTCCCACCTCCCTCTTTGGCTACAATGTTGCATCATTCAGTGGCTTGAAATTGATGATTTTTTAATTAAATTTACACGAAAACTGTCAACGTTATTGAAATATGCCAGAGGAATAAATGATTCTTGTAACATGAGCTATTCGTCCTGAGAATCTGCAGGGTTATTTCAGTTCCACCCTGTAAAATAAAATATCGTTGATATTCACAGTTTTTTTCAGTTACTAGTTTTTTAATACGGGACAAACATGTCACGAAGACCTATTTATTTATTTATTTATTTATTTATTTATTTATTTATTTATTTATTTATTTATTTATTTATTTATTTATTTATTTATTTGTTTATTTATTTATTTATTTATTTATTTATTTATTTATTTATTTATTTATTTATTTATTTATTTATTTATTTATTTATTTATTTATTTATTTATTTATTTATTTATTTATTTATCAGGCCTTCTCTTCCACAACACCAGGAATACAAATGCAACAATAGAAATAAACATAAAAATACACTATATACAAAGTAAAGCTACACAACAAATAATGAGAAAGAGAGAGAAAAAACACTATAAACAAAGTAAAGTCACACAAAAATATAAACAGGTTATGGTCACATAAAGTTTAAATGAGTGATTAAGTATCATAATTAATTATATCCTAAATAATTAACTAACATAAACAAGAAACTTGCAATTTTAATCTAGATTAAAAAAGAAAAAGAAAAAATAAGAAAGGAAAGCGCGATAACAGATAATTCGGAGTACAAGTATGCATGATTGTAAACAGAAGAGACAGTGAATGTATTGTTCTTCGTTCCTTCAGACGCACCCATGAAAGTAACTGGACAGGGCAATGGGACGCATTAACGAAAAAGGGACATTCCCGTATTTTACGGGACTTATGGGAATCCAATTTGTGTCGCGTGGATGAGCTTGGTGATATTATCACCAGTGGATGGCTAAGACGGAACCCACTAGTCAATGCTACTGTTATCGATATTTGAATAGGACGATTAAATTAGCAACTGTAGCGATGCAGCATAGCCTAAGCTGTAAACGAAGTAACTTACGGAAAGCGCTTCTTCGTTCGTAAATCGTTACACTTCAGCATTGTTTATAAAATGTTCCTTTTTTTCTTTTCTTTTTTTAGATATTCTCAGATATATCAAGTTATACTTTGCGCGAGATTACACAAACAAAAGACACAGAAGTGGGTACCCTTCAGACTTATCTATTTATCTGCAGCATTTCCCAACACCACGACTTAATTCGTGACGTCTGTCTCAATTTACATGTTTGTCCATCTCTGAAGTATGCGAGCACACGTGGCCAGCACCCTCATGCAAGGGGTCTGACTTCTACAGTCGGTGCCGTCTGTCTGTAGTCCAAACGAGTTCTCATGAACTGTTACATGGATTTAGTTCGTAAGAACATCTACAATACAATTCATCACGCAATGACTTATATAAATTACAATACTTTTTTTCTCAGAATCATGAGTTCATCATGCCCACCTGCACGAGCACATATCCTGCTTTTAGTGTGCTATGGTAATGTTGAACGTAATTGTCGTAGATGTCTTTAAGCGGGTGTGTACCGTACATTTTTCGCTAGTAGTCTGTTGTCAAAAAATCTGAAAGTTAGAATTTATAAAACAGTTATATTGATATTGATATTGATATTTATTTGTCATTCAACTTTACAATTCACAGTTATGGTGGACCTTCACATTTCTGTTTTTCGATCCACCATCCCTTTAATACATATAACTCTTTTCTATTAAGGTATTCTTTGCCGAGAATTTCTTGATTGCTTTCTAATGTTCTATTATGACTGAATTGCTATATGTCCTTCCCCCTCTATCCTCTTCTATTCTCTCCCTCCTACCTAGACTGTTTCCCTTCCATTCCTAAATTTCCTATTTTATTACCCCTATCCATATATTTATTTCGATAATACTCCTACAGTTATAGTACCCCTGCTACTACTCCCAATCCAAAACATTGAAAAACATCAAATACCTAATTCACTTAAATTACACTTCCAATTTCTCTCTCATTCCACTTCACATTTGTTCAGATATCATTGTATTCATTGTCTGATAGTTTATCTTATTACACTCTTACCCTATCTTCTTACACTAACACTTTCTTCTCTGCTCCTTTTCTTACACTTTTGCCACCCCTAACTTAAAACAGTTATATTACCGGTTGTCCTTTATGGTTGTGAAACTTGGACTCTCACTTTGAGAGAGGAACATAGGTTAAGGGTGTTTGAGAATAAGGTGCTTAGGAAAATATTTGGGGCTAAGAGGGATGAAGTTACAAGAGAATGGAGAAAGTTACACAACACAGAACTGCACGCATTGTATTCCTCACTTGACATAATTAGGAACATTAAATCCAGACGTTTGAGATGGACAGGGCATGTAGCACGTATAGGCGAATCCAGAAATGCATATAGAGTGTTAGTTGGTAGGCCGGGGGGAAAAAGACCTTTAGGGAGGCCGAGACGTAGATGGGAAGATAATATTAAAATGGATTTGAGGGAGGTGGGATATGATGATAGAGACTGGATTAATCTTGCTCAGGATAGGGACCAATGGCGGGCTTACGTGAGGGCGGCAATGAACCTCCGGGTTCCTTAAAACCAGTAAGTAAGTAAATAAGTATATATTTGTATTACTTAGGATTTTCTACAATGCTGTAATTTTCCTCAACGGAACACCGAAAAACTGTGAAATATTACATTTACTTTTTTCCTCCATTGTTCCCTATCTTGTAATCCTTCCAGCCCCATACACCGTCCCACTCCTTCCTTCCACTTTTCGGTTGGTCTTCCTTTTCTATTCCCTCTTCCTAGTTCCCATCGCATCACTTTCTTCGGCATTCTTCCATCGTCCATCCTCATTACATGCTCATTCTTTTAATTTATAATTCCTACTACATCTTTTCTACATTCAGTATCTCTCTTATTACTGTATTGCTTAATATTTCACTTCTTGACTTCCTAGCTGCTGTTCTCCAGAAGTTCATTTCAGTGGCTCTTAATTGTTCTCCTTGTGCCCTGTTTATTGTCCAAGTCTCCATTCCGTACAGCAATGTACTCTGCACTATTGCTTTATAAAATGATTTCCTTTGTTTTGGCCAGTATCTTGCTGCTCAATGAAGTTAACATGCCAATACCTAGTATAAATTTACTAAGTTAAAATTCAAAATTTATTTCCTATATATTCTGAGTTCATTTTACGCTGGAATTTGGTATAGTGATTAGACAATATTTCTAAATTAGAAAACAATTTTTAGAATCCAAAAAACTTTTATCGTTAAGGGTAATTATATTTTTAAATTGGAATGCAATTTGTGCAGGAAATAAAAATTTTCCTGACATCTTGTACGATACTGAATACTTTTAATGCTTTCTTCTCTATTTTATTCATAACGAGTTGGTAACAAATCCTGTCAATATCAGTTCAATATATGAATAAGATTTTTTTTTGCAATTTTTTGTCACGAATTGTAAGATTTCATTATTTTTATATAGAGGATTATTAATTAAAAAAAAAACTTAAAGCGATAAAATAATGCGAAATGCGGTTCGTTTTTCAGTATGAAGTATACTTGCATGCTAAGTTTCATGAAGTTACTTACTTAACTTACTTACTTATTTACTTACGACTTTTAAAGAACCCGCAGGTTCATTGCCGCCCTCACATAAGCCCGCCATCGGTCCCTATCCTGAGCAAGATTAATCCATTCTCTATCATCATATCCCACTTCCCTCAAATCCATTTTAATATTATCCTCCCATCTACGTCTCGGCCTCCCCAAAGGTATTTTTCCCTCCGGCCTCCCAACTAACACTCTATATGCATTTCTGGATTCGCCCATTCGTGCTACATGCCCTGCCCATCTGGAACGTCTGGATTTAATATTCCTAATTATATCAGGTTAAGAATACAATGCGTGCAGTTCTGTGTTGTGTAACTTTCTCCATTCTCCTGTAACTTCATCCCTCTTAAATTTCATGAAGTTACCTAAAAAATGTGGAAGTTATGACGAAAACGTTAAGTTACGGGAAACGAGCGACAAACTTACTGAAATTGAAAAGTTAAATGGCCAAGCCAATTGATATTCAAAGTAGGCTAACGTTTTAGATCATAAATGAGAAAATATTAAGAGATATTCAAACATATTTTCATCATAGTATTGACGAAAGTCCATTCATCAAAAGTAAAAAATCGGATTCCGAAGGTATATAAGCCCCTTAAGAGTCAAAAGGATTAGTATGGAGGAATTTCTGTGGCATATTTAACTTGCCACTTCACAAACTGACGTGAAGCCGAGTTGAGTAAATATTTCGTATGGACAATTTTAGTTTAGGAGTTTTTGTACAGGAATTTTCGTTTCCGGATTTCATACTTTGGAAATTATTCCACGAACATTACTTATACCTTGGAACAGTCATCGGCTGTGAGTGTGAAGATTTCGATAAGAGTCAACACATCCCACGCTGAAGCTGGATCAGATTGCTATCTAAATACAGGCTTGATCTTAACTGCGTCAAGAGCGTCAAGCTCAATTCAGAATCATGGCTAACCGTGGGCGTCAATATGACGTCTGGTTAGTAATGCATAGCGTGGTCTAGCGTGGAATATTTTCCTGCCTATTGTAACAAAGATTACAGCATTGCCCCTTATGGAATTTGCGTCGATGCCACCCTCAATACATATAATTGAACTTTATTTGTTCATTCATGCTTCTGCTACAACGTTGATCAAAAAGAGTGATGAATGCGTCCTCAGTTGTTTTTATATTTTAAGAGGTAACGTGCATAGCTGCATTTCCTGAAGACAACCACACAAACAGAGCAAAAATTTGAGCTCCTGGTGGAGAAATACCTCCCCCACTTTGTCCACTCGCTGCATACGATACTGGATAGGTACTTAGTTCAGATCTACTCCTGCTTCCCGAACTATAGATACAGACGATTGCTTATCAAGTGATTGTTGCCTAGCAACGCTGCACTCTCAAGTGCTTATGACTGAGACCTGTGTGGGATGAGCTGCTGGCTATACCTGGCAAACGGATAGATCGGATTATTATTATTATTATTATTATTGCTATTATTATTATTATTATTGCTATTGTTATTATTATTGTTATTGCTATTATTATTGCTATTATTATTATTATTATTATTATTTATTATTATTATTAATTACTTACTTACTTACTTACTTACTGGCTTTTAAGGAACCCGCAGGTTCATTCCCGCCCTCACATAAGCCCGCCATCGGTCCCTATCCTGAGCAAGATTAATCCAGTCTCTATCATCATATCCCACCTCCCTCAAATCCATTTTAATATTATCTTCCCATCTACGTCTCGGCCTCCCCAAAGGTCTTTTCCCCTCTGGCCTCCCAACTAACACTCTATATGCATTTCTGGATTCGCCCAAACGTGCTACATGCCCCGCCCAACTCAAACGTCATTATTATTATTATTATTATTGCTATTATTATTATTATTATTATTATTATTATTATTAATGTTGTTATTGCTATTATTATTATTGTTATTGCTATTATTATTATTATTATTATTATTATTATTATTATTATTATTATTATTATTATTATTATTTTGGTTTACGGTTAGGATTTGTCATCCCCTTTAAAAGTATGTGTCTGCAGATAGGGGAGGATTTTGAAATTCAGAAATGATGTTAGGGGTGAAATGGTGAAAAGAAATTTTCAATTATAAGTGGTTTTCAGCTTAGCCCTCGCTAACTAAATCCACGTGCTTTTCCTCAAAATCGTGTCCTCTTTACGTATAAATTATTCAAGGTGGGAAGTTTAGAAATGAACGCAGGGTACATCTCAGTGGTTTGAAGTAAATGTGAAGGCAAGAGCAACAGACTGCACAAGGACAACTGGCACGTTTAATAAATGCAGATGAAGTTTCGGTTTTCTTCCAAATCTCGTAAGGATTTGATTACTAAATTTTCTTCACTTCATGTAAATTCCCTCCAAGGGGTCTTTTTACCTATTTTACCTATTTATAAGTACGTAAGTTCTCTCCTTTTACTACAGATGTATGTAAATTGCCTCTCATTCGCCTAGGACATCCGCACTGTTAGTAGGCCTACTACTTGTTCATCCGCCGAAATGACGTCATTCCATAGAAAACATGAGTCTTTTGAACGCCAGCCATCCAAATATTTATCGCTTCATTTAAGTTTTTAAACAAATACAAGCAAGCTTGTGCAAAAGGAATAATTCTGTTTTGCGCGAAGGATTATTTTCACAACATAAAATACTTGCACTTCGACAACAAGCTTAGACGTTTTCGTAACGATCAAATTCGTCACCGGTGTGTTTCGTAACAATATCAAGTTTTGTCACAATATGTTTCGTCACACGGTTTTTTTATCACAACGTGTTCCGTCACAGCCTCGATTTTCGGGTCTTCAAACAATTATCAGCGAAACAAAGCATAGAGACCAGTACAGGCAACATTTCCATGCCTGGTGTATACTACAAGCTTCAATCAGAGCGCCTGGAGAAGAAGACGGTACAGTGAAGGATTAGTGAAGCGCCTCGCATGTATTTGTGGTTAACGGAAGGATGAGCATAACAGTTCTAAGTGATTGGAGGAAGATGGTCACAAGTCTTCCTCGGGAATGGAACTGTGCACTGCCTTCCTGGCGGTACTCATGAGACAACTCTTCGGATTGGCGTCGTCTCTGTGGTTGCAATAATTGTAGATGAAAACCATCATTTACCTCCTGTTATTGTACCAAAAATGATTTCATAAGCACGCCCTGTTATTCTCTTCATAAGCGCAACGACACCTGGAAGTCACTGTCCATGGACGCTGATATGAATCGTGTACAATTTTTAGAATATTTGTGATGCACACTTGAATGTTCCGTCCACAAGGCAGTGAACACTTTTCTGGGATTGTTTCAATTGACGATCATTTGCGAATATAAAAACTTTTTCTGCAAGTGCAGCATCAAAGTGTAAAAGCCATCGGTCACCGTCAACTGTCTTTTATATCTCTCTGCACTATCGGTGATGGCATCTCTGGAAATAAGCCAACAATAAATGAACAACATTTCTCTGTGTCGAAATCTAATATGTGACAATGTGGCCCTTACGAATTTTCTATACTGTGACAAAACGTGGTGTGACGAAGATGTAAAGTGTGACAAAACATACTATGACGAAAAAAGTGTGGCGAAAAGGCCGGATTGCTTCGGAACAACACAATACTCGACTTGGGTTTGTAAGGGTTGTTTGTTTTAAATTCCTGCCGGTTTAAAGATGTCTGTAATAAACACATTTTAAATTACGACGTGTTTCTAACCGAAACTGACTAATATTTTAATCATAATGAACCACATTTTAACCATACTAATTTGTGCGAATTATGCACGTAAACCTATATTATTGGAAGTCTGGAAATGAGAAGCGAAATGTTGGCTACAGTGGAGTATTTACAAACGGGAAGCTACTTCGCTTCCTCAGACAGTTTACGTACCTTAGTTCAGGTACGCAGGAGGCAATTTACGTACCTTAGTTCAGGTAAGCAGGAGGCAATTTACGTACCTTAGTTCAAGTAAGCAGGAGGCAATTTACGTAGGCCCAATTTTTTGACCTGGAAAGGCTCTGACTCAGAGTGCAGCATTGACTGCACATTTATCGTTTTTCTTCACTAGCACTCGTCACGGAAAATGCTCTGATAACCTCAGCCTGATTTACGTGAACAGAAACTATTGCCAGGACTGCACTCACAGTGAACTGATACCAGTGCTCTTGTTTGACTAAACCGAGTGGCACGTATAGATATGTTGGTGAGGTTTGGTGAATACGAAGGCCATAAATATTAATTTGTTGCCGTGTCTTTGTTTCTCTTGCGCTGCATTTTACTGTTGTTGCATTTTTATAATAATAACAACAATAGTAATAATAATAAAGACAATAATAATTATAATAATAGTATTAATAATGACAATAATAATGATAATAATAGTAATAATAATGACAATAATAATAATAATAATATTAATAATAACAATAGTAATAATAATGTCAATAATAACAACAATGGTAATAATGACAATAATAATAATATTAATAATAACAATAGTAATAATAATGTCAATAATAACAATGGTAATAATGACAATAATAATAACAATAACAGTAATAATGACAATAATAATAACAACAATAGTAATAATAATGACAATAATAGGCCTAATAATAATAATAATAATAATAATAATAATAATAATAATAATAATATTAATAATAACAATAGTAATAATAATGTCAATAATAATAACAATAGTAATAATAATGTCAATAACAACAATGGTAATAATGACAATAATAATAACAATAATAATATTAATAATAACAATAGTAATAATAATGTCAATAATAACAACAATGGTAATAATGACAATAATAATAACAACAATAGTAATAATAATGACAGTAATAGGCCTAATAATAATAATAATAATAATAATATTAATAATAACAATAGTAATAATAATGTCAATAATAACAACAATGGTAATAATGACAATAATAATAATATTAATAATAACAATAGTAATAATAATGTCAATAATAACAATGGTAATAATGACAATAATAATAACAATAACAGTAATAATGACAATAATAATAACAACAATAGTAATAATAATGACAATAATAGGCCTAATAATAATAATAATAATAATAATAATAATAATATTAATAATAACAATAGTAATAATAATGTCAATAATAATAACAATAGTAATAATAATGTCAATAACAACAATGGTAATAATGACAATAATAATAACAATAATAATAATATTAATAATAACAATAGTAATAATAATGTCAATAATAACAACAATGGTAATAATGACAATAATAATAACAACAATAGTAATAATAATGACAGTAATAGGCCTAATAATAATAATAATAATAATATTAATAATAACAATAGTAATAATAATGTCAATAATAACAACAATGGTAATAATGACAATAATAATAAAAAATTTATAACAATAGTAATAATAATGTCAATAAAAACAACAATGGTAATATTGACAATAATAATATTAATAATAACAATAGTAATAATAATGTCAATAATAATATTAATAATAACAATAGTAATAATAATGTCAATAAAAACAACAATGGTAATATTGACAATAATATTATTAATAATAACAATAGTAATAATAATGTCAATAAAAACAACAATGGTAATAATGACAATAATAATAACAATATTAATAATAATAGTAATAATAATGTCAATAATAACAATAATAGTAATAATGACAACAATAATAATAACAGGAGTAGTAATAATGACAATAGTAATAATACTAATAATAATAGTAATAACAAAGGAAAATATTTGGGGCTAAGCGGGATGAAGTTACAGGAGAATGGAGAAAGTTACACAACACAGAACTGCACGCATTGTATTCTTCACCTGACATAATTAGGAACATTAAATCCAGACGTTTGAGATGGGCAGGGCATGTAGCACGTATGGGCGAATCCAGAAATGCATATAGAGTGTTAGTTGGGAGACCGGAGGGAAAAAGACCTTTAGGGAGGCCGAGACGTAGATGGGAGGATAATATTAAAATGGATCTGAGGGAGGTGGGGTATGATGATAGAGACTGGATTAATCTTGCACAGGATAGGGACCGCTGGCGGGCTTATGTGAGGGCGGCAATGAACCTTCGGGTTCCTTAAAAGCCATTTGTAAGTAAGTAATAATAACAATAATAATAATAATAATGTGGCCGACGCAGACGTCTTGAAGTGTGACTGCAGTTCAGTTCGATGACCTTCAAGCAACAAATGTTAAGCATTTCTGTGCAGAATGCTCCCAGCATTGAGCATTTGATTAGCTGTGAAGATGGACATCCTTGATTCGCCAGATGATGCAAGACAGGAGCCATTGTCACGTATGTCACATCGTGAGTCTAATTTGATTATATCTTGCTATATAAAAGGGGCCCTCCATGCGTCACCCCCCAGTTTTACGTGAAGCAGACGAGATGATCTCCACCAACACAGTGAGTATTATAACATGGACAAGTTCCTCACATTGCTCGTTTTTTTTGTTCCATTTTGTTATCGTAATTCCGTTTCAGCATTTATTGCTACCGGTACGTCGGAATCTCTGAAGGCGGAAGAGTCTATTACTTCATCTGTCCATTATCATGAACTGCGCAGTTCCAGCTTGACTTCCATCTGTTAGCGCTCCGTAATTGGTAATGGGCTCGATTGGAAGCCAGTACTGCAACTGTTCAGTCACCCAGTTCATTAACACGTGCTTTCCTTGTATCACAGTTCCAGTCGCTCTGTTCTTAGTTCTTTTATTGTTATATTCAATATGGAACTTCTTTCAGTAAAAAGTTCAAGCTACAGGCCTGACTATTTGTAACTTTGTAAGTCCCGTGTTGTCTCATGTAGGTCGTCTTTAATAGCGACGTTATTAGTCCCGGCGTGACTCCTCCTCTTTGCTTACACCTTAGGAAGTGAAGGCTCTATAAAGTCTAGGTAGGTAGTATCGTTCGCCATTTGTGTTCTTTCGTTGCCGAGCTACCAGACGAGGAATCTATTTGCCACACCATTAAACATTATCATGTCGTAGCTACTATGATAATAAATCAGACGCACTGTAATTGAGCGGCAAATAACGTCTTCGTGTGCTTTCTGCGAACGCCAACGAAAGAGCCAAAATGGCGGGCGATTATATTAAATATTTATCGAGCCTTAGGAAATGCATAACGTAATCGGAAGAGAATCACAAGACGCACACGTTTAAATGTAGCCGACCTGCAACGTGATTGGCTGCCGGAAATAAGAGCGACGGGACTGTATATAAACACAGCTTGGTTAAGATAAATGAAAGGCAGTACTCAACTAATACATTTCCAACATGGATTCGTCCACCACCGTGAAGTAACGGTTAGCATGTGCGACCGTGAAACGAACGGCCCAGTTGGGAAAAGTTACCCGTGCGTTTTTTTTAAGCCCTTCAGTAAAGCGCTTCATGCCTTTACTGCAACAAAATGAGGGTCGAAAAAAAAACTTAAGTAGGTCAACTGACTGCAAAATGGTGGACAATTAATATTGGCTTCTATTACTGCAGTAATAAATTTAACCCTAAAAGAACCGAATATGTTAAATAGCTTCGACTTCCATGATAATGACATGGAATTATTATTACTAGACAATTTTGACAATAATAAAGGTTGCAAAAGACCAAAACACGCATTCCGCCATGATGGATCGTGCAGCAAACTCGTAAAGCGAAGTTTTGATTTGCTGCACGCTTGCTACAGCGACGGTGAAGCAAATGTAATAAAAGAACGGTCTGCTGCAGCGCTTTACGTCTTGCTTAAAAAAACGCACGGTACCTGGGTGAGGATTTTTTCGGAGTTTTCCCTCAACCCATTAAGAGCAAATACTGGATAACTCTCGGCGCTGGACCCTGGACTCATTTCGCTGGCATTATCACCTTCATATCCCTCAGACACTAGATAGCGATCGCAGTCGATAAATTGTCGTAAAATAACCAATTAGCAAACATAAATTCAATGTTCAGTTTGCTGTTAAAACCTTTCAGTTTGCATTCGGAAGAAGAGAAGATGAAAATTATATCTTCAGGGCGACCCACTGCATTTCTAAATATTCAGCAGACTGTAAGAAAGCCGCAGTTTTCTGCATCAGCACTGCCTCAGTGGAAACAGACTTGGTCTCGAACATTTGCAGTTCCAACTGGAACGTTCGTCCGTAGCAAGCAACGTAGAATGAACTTTCTTTTCAAGTAGGGCTAAGTAGTTTTCAACGGAGATTTGTACAGCTTTATTTGGCACTAGCCGTACCCGTGCGCTCCGCTGCACCCGTTAGAAATAAATACGACATTTGATCCAGGGAACATTCGTGTTTGATAGAAGGATAAATCGTTTAATATGTTATTTAATTTAAATTGTATTAAAAAAATTAAAATGCGATCATTTTGACCCAGAGAGCACTCATTTGGTCATAAAATTTATTTTAGGAAATACAGGAAACGAATGCCTATCAAGTTTTCTGTGCATAAGAAGCTATTTTAATCTTACCTGTCCTCGATTCACTCAGAAGTTACTGTAATAACATTATAGCATTATGTCTATCTAGAGAAACTACACTTTCCAATGGTGAAATAATAATTAATTACACAAATCGGTTAATTTAGCTTCCGATATTACTTCATACAAACACAGAAACATTCTCTGCAGGCTATGTTTCATAGCTTTCGATTGTTGTTGTCCAAGGCCCCTTATAGGCGAAGTCATTTGTTTTTTAATTCATTACACGGCCTTAGATGGTATTGTTATTGTAATTTTGAAACTCATTTATCTCATTAAATATCAGTCCTATCAAAATTTTGCACGGAATAAAACTTATCGGAAGTTATTTTTAAAGAAACTTTTGTTATGTAATATTTTTCATGAAAATTAATATTAATGGAGATATTTCGATTTATTTAATTCAAGCACCCTTATAAACCCCCTTTTAAATAAAATATATTGAATGCCATATAGCCTAAATTCTAAGTTACAACGAACTTAATAATTTATATTCCAATTTTCATATATATCGGTTCAGCCATTATCGCGTGAAAAGGTAACAAACATCCAGACAGACAGACAGACAGACAGACAGGCATACAAGCAAAAATTTCAAAAAAAGCGATTTTCGGTTTCAGGGCGGTTAATTATATATGTTAGGATTAATTATTTTTGGAAAATCGAAAATTACCAGAAAAATTTCGGCTACAGATTTATTATTAGTATAGATTTTAATTTCCTATAATGACTTCAATAACAACTGACAACCTACAGTCCCGGAAACAATATGGCGCGAGTCTTGAAGCTCCTCACAGAGCTCGATTCACACCACAACGGTTTAACCAAGGTTTTCAACCCAGTATTACTTGGATAGTAAGTATTACAGGAAGGTATTTCACAACAAAAGCAAAAAAGCACGAAATTAAACTGAAAATAAGATCACATTAATGTATAAGTGTCATTATTAAACAAACGCGATACAGTACGGAAACTCGATTATGACAATTCATCGCAAGCATGCCGATAGCTCTGTGCTAGCGTGCTTGATTGCAGGCTACGAAGTTCAGGGTTCGAATACTGTTGAGGAAAGTTTTTTTTTTTTTTTTTTTTTTAATGAATTATGCAGGTTAATTTCGTTTGCCATCATTCTATTTTACTGCACCATTTATAAATATTCATATACTATTAAGAATAGATCAATTTTCGTTGTATTTTTTCAAATGCTTTGCAGGTTACAACAATCGACATAAAATGAAGGTCTGTAACGGCCAAAGTGATCTCGTGTCCACCACTGCATACTGCTTCAAAGGAACGAGCATGCGCAATGCATTCAATCTGCAACTTCAGGCGGGACTATACATAGTTGTTTTGCTCTTCCTCATATTTCGTTACTAATTTCTGTCAGGAAATCTATGTTGCACTGTTTGTAGGCCGTCTTCACAAAGTGAAATGTATAGTACTTACTTACTGGCTTTTAAGGAACCCAGAGGTTCATTGCCGCCCTCACATAAGCCCGCCCTGAGCAAGATTAATCCAGTCTCTATCATCATATCCCACCTTCCTCAAATCCATTTTAATATTATCCTCCCATCTACGTCTCGGCCTCCCCAAAGGTCTTTTTCCCTCCGGCCTCCCAACTAACACTCTACATGCATTTCTGGATTCGCCCATACGTGCTACATGCCCTGCCCATCTCAAACGTCTGGATTTAATATTCCTAATTATGTCAGGTGAAGAATACAATGCGCGCAGTTCTGCGTTGTGTAACTTTCTCCATTCTCCTGTAACTTCATCCCTCTTAGCCCCAAATATTTTCCTAAGCACCTTATTCTCAAACACCCTTAACCTATGTTCCTCTCTCAAAGTGAGAGTCCAAGTTTCACAGCCATACAGAACAACCGGTAATATAACTGTTTTATAAATTCTAACTTTCAGCTTTTTTGAGAGCAGACTGGATGATAAAAGTTTCTCAACCGAATAATAACAGGCATTTCCCATATTTATTCTGTGTTTAATTTCCTCCCGAGTATCATTTATATTTGTTACTGTTGCTCCAAGATATTTGAACTTCTCCACCTCTTCAAAAGATAAATTTCCAATTTTTATATTTCCATTTCGTACAATATTCTCGTCACGAGACATAATCATATACTTTGTCTTTTCGGGATTTACTTCCAACCCTATCTCTTTACTTGCTTCCAGTAAAATTCCCGTGTTTTCCCTAATCGTTTGTGAAATGTATAGTAGCCTGCAACCAGCTATAAATTGTACCAAGAGTCTCCACTGCTGGAATGGGACGAGTAAGCCAAGGGCTTGGAGTTCACACAGCTATTCAGATGCTTTGAAATACACCGGACACGCTGAGCTGCATGCTTGTGTCTTGTTGCAGTACCAACTGTTCCTTCTGCTCGTGACTGTGATGGTAGGAGTAGCCATGGAGGAGACGACCACGGAGAGCGACCTGTCAGGCAACGCCACGTGGGTCAGCGGGAACAACACCCAAGATGCGTGAGTCCAAATGCTTCAAACACTCATAGCCTGTGTATACAGTATCAACATGCGCTTGTTACTTCAATTATTAAAATGAATAAACGAAAGGAACTAACAAGGGAAGGGTTCCGGTTCGAACAGGAATTTCGTATCCAAAATTTGTATACAGGCCCATCTTTACATCTCTGTAAAGCTCACAAAAGCATTCGTTTGTGTAATGTGTGGTTTGTCTGTTAGAGCACTGTACAAGTTGAGGGGTGGGGAGAGCACTGCACAAGTTAAGGGGATGGGACACCTTACCCGTAAGCCTAGCCTAGCCTAGAAGCTAGTGCGAGTGGTAAAATGTCTAGAGCCCATTTAAGAACATTTTTCTCCAACGTTCTGTCTGAAAATATTGCAGCTAATCAAAAGTGTACACTGTTGTGTGAGTCATTGAATGCGCACAAGGACACAACCTTAATAAATGAATCATTCCAAGGCTAGCACATGGACTGTATGATCATTCCACCTAAAAGAAACTGAATATTTCCAGCCTCTGGATATCTATTTCCTTAGACAATACAAAATATATGCTCGGATGATAACAGAACTTAACTTGGGAAATCGAGTGTTTATAATGAAAATGCTCTCTGTTATTCATAACCAGTTGTCTGCTCCAGTATACCGCCCTATGCTTCAGTATTCCTGGCAGTCAGCTGGTTAGGTGAATCCTGAACAAGTCTCGGACTTCAAAAATGTAATTCAGGCGGCATTTGATTGTTCAGCACTGGAGTGTGGTTCAGCAGATTGTTCAGGTGTTGCTTCTGCGTGTTGTGCTTATTGCTCTGCCCCATGCTGTTTCATGCATTTTATACAGAATCCTCGTGTACATTTTTAAAGAAGTGTATTGACCAATACCAACCAAACGGAGAGTTACACAAATGAATGCTTTTACGGACTTCATCAATATTGTGAGGTAAGTCTCTGTACAAATTTTTAACCAAAAATTCCTGTTCGAGCCCAAACCCTTCCCTTGTAAGTTCACTAAAATCCGACGGTAGTTGTAAGTAAAGCATGCAATGTATATTACACGTATTTTTTCAACATTTTTGTATTTTGTACCTAAATGCCAGTTTTAAGTAATTATTTTCCGAATCGTCTGTTAAAATGTTCATCTTTAGCAGTCTGTGCAATGGTCAACCGGTCAGTATCAGTTACCATTGGGTGCCTGCACAAAATGTGGTAGACTGTTCTGTAAATGTAATGACAATGTGAATGTTTTAAAATGTAAGTTTTCAGCAAAATTATATCATAAATAATAATTAAACAGAATAACTCTTTTCGGGTTCTCAGCCAGGTGAGTTGGAAGTTTGCTTCCAAGCTTTCGACGGCTAGCTCTGCCATCTTCTTCAGGGAATGAAGTGATGTGGGACCATGTTAGCTGGTATATATGAGATAGTAGAGCTTCCCGCTGCGGGCCAATCAGGAGCTACTTGCTGGTCCCGACTGTCTGCTGTGTGCTGGTTGTCTAAGCGTATTGATGGTAGGTTTCCATGCTGTACTCAGCTGTAGACCCCCGTCTCTGTTGAAATTGGAAGCAAATCTCCAACTCACCTGGCTGAGAACCCGAGAAGAGTTATTCTACATCAAACGCCGGGAAAGCCTCAAGTCATAAAATAATTAAACAGTTTTGTTCGAAGCAGCATCCTCTATAGCCCACATGCTGAAGATGTGTCTGGTCACCAGTGTGCTAACACATAAACATTTCTGTTTTCAGTTATGTCATAAAAAGCGTTCAGTTTGAAATTGGAGTTATGGAGGATGAAGACGAGGGCAGTGGCGAGAACAGCACCACTCCAGCACCAGCCCAGATGGACAAGTGAGTAATTACTAGAAACAGAAGCAGGTCGAAATATTCCACATTTTCTTCTGACACAACCAACCAATGTATGAATTGCCTGTTACAGATTGTCAGAGACGAAGGTCGCATTCCTGCTGCCCCCAGCGGCCGTTTTCAACACCAGTCAGCCCACGTCAACGCCATAATGATGTAAAATCTTTATATACATTTTTATCGTTTTGTATTTCCGTCTTCAAATTTTCAGTGGTAAACCTTCGTAAATTCAAGAAATACACTTGAGCGTGTGAATTCTGGAAAATGAAAGTGTATTTTATGGTTTATTTTTACATACCTAATTTAATACAAATAAAGTAGCAAATATATATTTAAGAATTAGATTGTTTTCAGTGTCTAACACATAGATGGGCATCATGCCTCACTTGAAATAATGCCTCACTGACCTTCACAGAGCTTATTGCTCTGAGTGACATCATCTTCACAGTCCCTGTTCCTCCCTCACGCAGCTCCTAGGCGTGGGCAGGTTCTATATCAGTTTCATAAGCAATATCAGTGGTGGCATAATGGCATTATCAAAGCAGTGTGTACGCGTTAGAAAACGATTATTTCATGAGAAATGGGAGGAAGAGTTTTTTTGCTGTTTAGAAGGGGAGAACATACGATGTATGTTATGCTCGAAAATCCTATTAGGCATTAATAAATTTAATATACAACGACATTACTCCTTATGTCATAAAGAACATGCTGAATTAGAAGGTAAGACAAATTAAATGTTATTTTTCGTACTATTCCGAAGAAAATTTATGATCTTAACATTTGCATAATATATTAAATACGACATTATACCTTAAACACGCTGCATTAAAAGGTACGAGGAATTAAATGTTGTCTGTACGTATTATTTCCAAAAGAAATTTATAAAAAAAAAAAAATATCAAATGTGCGTAGAAAACGAAATATGATTTTCTGAAATTATTTTAGGTCGAGAACGTGCAAATCTATTAAGTAATCTTGAGAAACGCCAGAATATTCAAGAAAATAAACGTAGACAACGTGATGGAATATTATTGGCTAGTTACGCAATTTCTCGCCTGTGATTTAAATCAATTCAATGATGGAGAAATAGTAAAGAGGTTTATGATTAAAGCTGCCGAATTAATTTGCCAAATTGAATAAAAGTGTTCGAGTCTCTCACGTTAACCAAGCGCTTTCCTAATAATTCGCCACTGACCGCCTTAGCGATTACGATAAGGTGACGCAGGTCACAGCAGTTTATATTTCCCATCCTACTCTGCAGTCTCCTCTCCTAGTAAACAAACTATTTCAAATCGAGTGCCTCACATAACCGAAAATTGTGCCCATGTATGGTCTAACACCTGATAACGTTGTCTTCAATTTTTTTTCAACTGGTCTCGGATTTGCTTCACACTCATTTAGAATTCGTACATTAACACCAGCAAGTACAGATCAGTGAAATCTTTAATATGCCTGCTCTTACTCACACACGAACACTACTGATGAGAATGTTTTGCAACTCAGTAACTAATAAATGTATCTAAATGCTGTTTGCTGAAGGGTTGGTAACCTTATAATAAATTTCATTCCTTGAGCAACACTTATTCCATTCAGTGTTGCTGACATTTCCAAGTCAGTGCGTTCATTTGTTCAGCCAAAACGACACATGTGGAGATTAATTGATCATTATAAGGACTTGGTGAGTGAGCAGAAAATGGCACTTGGATAAATTTGTTAGCTGTTGATTTATAAAACTTCCTTATCAGTAGGTAGGCTAGTTATCATCCTGGGCATTCTGTAGTTATTGTGGTGACATCAGTTAACAGGAGTTCAAAATGGTCCAGTATGTACTGTAGTATTAAATTTGATGTTTTCATGTCGTGATAACATTATTTGCATTGTGAAAAATATTTCTCTTTCATTTTGATGTTTATTTCTTTGTATTCTTATGTTTGTAAGTGGTCAATGTCCTGTAGAAAACCTTGAAATATCCTGTAGCCTTCTTTCTTAATTTGTCTTACTTTTTCTCCATTTCTGACGCATATTTTGTCACATTCTCCCTCTTTCCAGTTGTAATATCGGTTTATGGATGCTGTTTGTCTAAATTTTAATATTTTATTCTATGTTGAATTTTTCGTACACTACTTTTAATACTTGAATATAAATAATTGATGAAATGGTGATCTTACTCGTATTAATTGTGAAAGCATGTGCGGCTTACAGCTGTTTCGGTGCTAACCACACATACAATAACATAAATACAGATATGGAAATCCTACACATACAACCCAAAAATCAAAAACTCAACACACTAGAACAATATGAAATATACAGACACACTAAAACACACCCTGATCAAATTCTCAACACACAGATCGATTTCAGTACATACACACTATTTGACACCACATTTCAACACTTTTCAACAATTGAACACACCCACATAACAGGCAGCGAAGTTCGAGATGATGCCGAGATCTAGTAGGCTCTGAGGATGGTGTGAAGAAGCACCGAAACAGCTGTAAGCCGCACATGCTTACACAATTAACACGAGTAAGATCGCCATTTCATCGATTATTTATTTTATTCTACTGTGTATCCATTTAAGAACTTGTTCGGCTTAAGAAATTTGTAATTTTTTTAGCTAAAGAATGTGATTCTTAGCAATAATAATAATAATAATAATAATAATAATAATAATAATAATAATAATAAATGCATACTTCCGGTACTTCGAACATTGTGGTTCTTGTGTATTATCATTTTTCACGATTAATTATTGGTTTCAATTTTCTATAAAATGCAAAATTATGTTTATCTGTAACATAAATGTAAAAGTATTTTTTTTTTTTTAATTTTAACGTGAAATTACAGTATTGCTAATAATTTGATTTCAGAAATGTATCATACTCTACGATTTTTCTCTAATACGATCTTCAAAAATTTTATTGGAAGACATCAGGTTCTTCTTGTTCATAGCCACATTCAGGAAAGTAAAGACGTGAATTGTTTACAGACTTTTACTACCAACACAACTTACATTTCAAGAATTATCCCGGATAGTTCTGAAATGTGTTCAGCCTCCATACAACAGCTGAACAATTGCTCAGAGAATAACACATAAATTACCTCCAAGCTCTCATTTCACTGGCGCTGATTTATAGGATGAGTTTTCCAAGTTCATCTAATTTTATTATTTCTGTACATGTACATCTCCATTTTGTCATTTTCACTCGTACACTGCTGACCTAAGTTAATGAAGCCCTTCCATTTAATCTGTTGTTGTTAACTAATGCTGAGTTCTTGGTAATAAAGCCATTAACTCTCTTGCTCTCCAATATAGGAGAATGCGATGCAGCCTACATTAAAACGGTTATACTTTCTGCTACATGCAAAAAGTATAACTGTTTTAATGTAGGCACTGTATTTTTATATTACACCAGTAGAGGTTATATCACCTACACACAATCCCAAGGCAGATCTGTTGGCAGACTATGGTTCTGAAGAGTTGGATTCAGACCTAGGTGGAGGTGGAGTAACCTTCGATATTTTTCAGCTTCTGCTTTTGATGTTATATGATTGGTGAGAAATATTGATGATAAATACAGTTCTTTTTTATATGTTGTGTAGAATAGGATCTGGTTTTTTTCTATAATAGTTTTTTTTACTATAACTTACTAGTACTATATCTTTTGTCATCCAGTCTGCTTTTAGAAAAAAACTGAAAGTTAGAATTTATAAAAGTTACAGTATATAACAGAGATTAAGTATATTTGAGAATAAGGTGCTTAGGAAAATATTTGGGGCTAAGAGGGATGAAGTCACAGGAGACTGGAGAAATTTGCACAATGCAGAACTGCACGCATTGTATTCTTCACCCAACAAAATTAGGAATTAAATCCAGACGTTTGAGATGGGCAGGGCATGTAGCATGTATGGGTCAGTCCAGAAATGCATATAGAGTGTTAGTAGGAAGACCTGAAGGAAAAATACCTTTCGGGAGGCCGAGACGTAGATAATATTAAAATGGATTTGAGAAAAGTGGGATATGATAGTAGGGACTGGATTAATCTTTCTCAGGATAGTGACTGATGGCGGGCTTATGTGAGGGTGGGAATGAACCTCCGGGTTCTCTAAGCCATTTGTAAGTACGTAAGTACATATACTATTTGTATTACTACATTGTGCTATGTCCACAATGAAATTTACTTTTTTTTTTTTTTTTCATTCAGAAGTCAGAGTTTGGTTCATCGTGCCTGATGTATGGTACCTTATGATGATGATGATGAAGTTGCAGTAGGTAATTTAGACCTGAAACACATAATATGCCTGTCATTATTATGAACCATAACTAAGCTCTGTAAATTCTTTGCTTTCTGACTTCAGGATGTTGTATCAGTCAGATTAGTGAACTGTTACTAGTCAGTGATGTATTCAGTGGAGGGGGAAAGAAACTGATTACTAAACCTCATTATCTCTTGGCTTAGTTGCCTCATGAGTTATGGCTTATTAATGCTACTAGTCTTTGGACTGTTGACTAAAATACATACTCTTTTACGTAGTTTTTTTTACGAACTCTGAGATCTTACATCCTACGTGTGTAAAGGATTATGTGTAGATGTGAAGTTTTTCATTTCCACTCCAGTGTTAACGATGAAGAAAGTAACTAATACGAAATATATAGCCAATAACCAGCCATTTGACTTACGTGATTCCGATCTAGTATGAAATATGAAATAAGTTAAATATAAAAAAGTTATTTTGTAAAAAAAAAAAAAAAAAAAAACTTTTTTTCAATGCAATGTTGACATTTGTTTCGTATAGGTCAGTTTCTGTCAGATGCATTTCCAATTCACTGTGGGCTAAAGCAAGGAGATGCACTATCACCTTTACTTTTTAACTTTGCTCTAGAGTATGCCATTAGGAAAGTCCAGGATAACAGAGAGGGTTTGGAATTGAACGGGTTACATCAGCTGCTTGTCTATGCGGATGACGTGAATATGTTAGGAGAAAATCCACAAACTATTAGGGAAAACACGGGAATTTTACTGGAAGCAAATAAAGGAAGTAAATCCCGAAAAGACAAAGTATATGATTATGTCTCGTGACGAGAATGTTGTACGAAATGGAAATATAAAAATTGGAAATTTATCTTTTGAAGAGGTGGAGAAGTTCAAATATCTTGGAGCAACAGTAACAAATATAAATGACACTCGGGAGGAAATTAAATGCAGAATAAATATGGGAAATGCCTGTTATTATTCTGCTGAGAAACTTTATCATCCAGTCTGCTATCAAAAAATCTGAAAGTTAGAATTTATGAAACAGTTATATTACCGGTTGTTCTTTATGGTTGTGAAACTTGGACTCTCACTTTGAGAGAGGAACATAGGTTAAGGGTGTTTGAGAATAAGGTGCTTAGGAAAATATTTGGGGCTAAGAGGGATGAAGTTACAGGAGAATGGAGAAAGTTACACAACACAGAACTGCACGCATTGTATTCTTCACCTGACATAATTAGGAACATTAAATCCAGACGTTCGAGATGGGCAGGGCATGTAGCACATATGGACGAATCGAGAAATGCATATAGAGTGTTAGTTGGGAGGCCGAAGGGAAAAAGACCTTTAGGGAGGCCGAGACGGGAAGATAATATTAAAATGGTTTTGAGGGAGGTGGGATATGATGATAGAGACTGGATTAATCTTGCTCAGGATAGGGACCAATGGCGGGCTTATGTGAGGGCGGCAATGAACCTCCGGGTTCCTTAAAAGCCAGTAAGTTGTAATGTTGACATTTGTATTAAAACAAAACCATTGTCTCAGGTAAGGAAGTATTGCAATAATGTTTATTCTGCGAAAACTGAAGTACTCACAGTACAGTAATATGTGCAAATATGCAATACACACTGTTTATATATATATACATATATTATACTACAATCTCTTTGCTATATATGACCGTATTCATGCATTACTCTCAAATAACTTACATTTGTTAAACTCTCTTCACAAGAGGTGAATACACTTAATATTACATAAACAGGAATTACACCAAGACTCACACATAACCATTCCACTGCATTTGTCAAAAATATACAGCAAATTGATCACAGTGTAACAGCAAGATCCCTAAAAATGGTAGCCATTTTAAGAACAGGCTACCGATTCAAAAAATTGGTTCGTTTCTAATTCTGTCTGAAATAACAAAATATTGGTGCCGGTGCTGGCCCATCTTCATGGCATGTCTCTCCAGGCTTGGCTAGCCTAGGTTGAGAAGTGAGCAGTTCGTACTCCCACCATTTTCTCATGAATGGCACAATAGAAAATGTTACATTTTATTATTACCACCAAAAAGACAAGAAAAGGTCACGTATTCTGATCCGCTATGCTTGACTAGCCCAAACAAGGAACTTCGTGGGAATGTTGTACACAGCAAGTGATCTTGCGGACATCCTGAGTTGCCAGCACAAGTGAGTAAGAAGATAATTTCAGGATTAAAGTTTGCAAGCATGTGTTTAAGTTTCCTCTTTTCTGATATATTAGCATAACACTTGCAGAATCATAGGGTCACTCCATTGTGACGGCTGTGACATTTGTTCTATAACTCGCAAAAGAAAATATTTTTTTAATAATAGGACTACATGTTCAAATTTGTTCAAAATTATATCTAAAAGAACATAGATCCTACAAAACACAATTTTCTTTTTTTGTGACGGTTGTGACCATTTCATGACATGAAGTTCCCAACAAGCGTTCTTTAACACAAGATTTCTGTGAAGTTTCGGGATAAGTGATACCAACTTATTTTTTCCTGATACATTAAATCCAGACGTTTGAGATGGGCAGGGCATGTAGCACATATGGGCGAATCCAGAAATGCATATAGGGTGTTAGTTGGGAGACCAGAGGGAAAAAGATCTATGAGGAAGCCGAGAAATAGATGAGAGGATAATATTAAAATGGATTTGAGGGAGGTGGGATATGATAGTAGAGATTGGATTAATCTTGCACAGGATAGGGACTGATGGCGGGCTTATGTGAGGGCGGCAATGAACCTCCGGGTTACTTAAAAGCCAGTAAGTAAGTAAGTACGTAACATTAGATAGCAATGCGTAAGGGCTTATATATAGATATGATGCTCTAGCTATATGTATTGAATACCTTTTTAATTTATGTGTGTGACGGTTGTGAACTTTATTATCATATACCATGATATCTGCAAATATCTAGATATTTTTATATGAA
This sequence comes from Periplaneta americana, assembly GCA_025594305.2. Classification (NCBI taxonomy): domain Eukaryota; kingdom Metazoa; phylum Arthropoda; class Insecta; order Blattodea; family Blattidae; genus Periplaneta; species Periplaneta americana. The sequence continues at coordinate 156,770,657 of JAJSOF020000015.1, forward strand.
GTTATATATTGTATTATGTACCAGTACTAAATATTTTAAATGTACGAAAAATATTACTGTTCACATACTGTGTCACAGTTGTGACATTAACACCCATTAACTATGCTAAAGCAAACGTGATTAATATATTTCGCATAGAAACTGGAGAACCCATGAAGAACATGTAATTCCCTCCAATATTAAACAAGAAATTGGCTGCCTTCAGAACAAAAGAATAGTGAGTTGCACAACACAGTTTATATAAATTATAAATTCAAGGCATTTTTTATCCATTCTTTAAATTTAGAAATGTGGAATATTACGGAACACAGGATCAGTAATTGGTTGTTATATGCCAATAACCATAGAGTGAATTTATTATCAGTACATACTTATCAAAATCCACAGAAAACTTAACTTTAAAATTTTAGTAGTTATGTCAAAGTTTATGTGGAATGGCCCCATATCAAAGTTCGATTTTTGGCATGCTTAGTCTATTTTACACGATTTTTGTTCACATTCATAATACTTACTTACTTACTGGCTTTTAAGGAACCCGGAGGTTCATTGCCACCCTCACATAAGCCCACCATTGGTCCATATCCTGAGCAAGATTAATCCATTCTCTATCATCATATCCCACTGCCCTCAAATCCATTTTAATATTATCTTCCCATCTACGTCTCGGCCTCCCTAAAGATCTTTTTCCCTCCAGCCTCCCAACTAACACTCTATATGCATTTCTGGATTCGCCCATACGTGCTACATGCCCTGCCCATCTCAAACGTCTGGATTTAATGTTCCTAATTATGTCAGGTGAAGAATACAATGCGTGCAGTTCTGTGTTGTGTAACTTTCTCCATTCTCCTGTAATTTCATCCCTCTTAGCCCCAAATATTTTCCTAAGCACCTTATTCTCAAACACCCCTAACCTATGTTTCTCTCTCAAAGTGAGAGTCCAAGTTTCACAACCATACAGAACAACCGGTATATATAATTTATTTCAAGAAATAGTCTGCCCAGGCAGACTGTTTTATAAATTCTAACTTTCAGATTTTTTGACAACAGACTGGATGATAAAAGCTTCTCAACCGAATAATAACAGGCATTTCCCATATTTATTCTGCGTTTAATTTCCTCCCGAGTATCATTTATATTTGTTACTGTTGCTACAAGATATCTGAACTTCTCCACCTCTTCAAAAGATAAATTTCCAATTTTTATACCTATTTCCATTTCGTACAATATTCCCGTCATGAGACATAATCATATACTTTGTCTTTTCGGGATTTACTTCCAAACCTATCTCTTTACTCGCTTCCAGTAAAATTCCCGTGTTTTCCCTAATAGTTTGTAGATTTTCTCCTAACATATTCAGTTCACATTCATAATATGAATCAATTCATCTGAAATAATGTATGAAATAATTTTTACTAAAAATAATGAGCCTTTATTTGAAAAAGTAACTTAAATGCTGTTTACAGCTACAGGGAAATAACATAACCAGAACTTCAGATGTAATTGTTTGGGCTAGTCAAGCAGAACAGATAAAGAAGTATGAAACGCTTCCTGGTCCGGATGATAGCGTAGTGTTTGGGTTCATTCAGAATCTACAATATATCTTACTTTTGAGAAGTCATCAAATGCTAGTCTGACCTTGGATGGTATCACACAAATTAAACCTCACTTCACGGTTGAAGAGTCCAAAACACTCTTCATAATCCAGTTGCTATGAAAGCCTGGCATGTTCTGTGATCATATACGAACAGAATGGCCTGACTTCCTAGAAAGACATGCTGGGGCTTTTACTGTCTGCATACACCGCAACAAAGTTATTTAAAGTAAAAATTAACAATAATTCTGGAACACAAAGTATGTACAGCACATCTTCCCTGCTGCTCCAATATGAATAACTGGAATGCATTCCAATAAAAAGAAACAACATTGACGGTGGCTCACCAATCTCTACACACAAGCAAGAAGCAGGAGACAGCGAGTCTGTGCCACACAGCCTGGTCAGTGGTGGGGCTACTCCATTCAGATCTGCACGAATACTGCCACACTCACTCCCAAGTTCATTTGCGATTATACGCTTGGGTAGCAAATATGAACTGTATAAATTTCAAGACAAAAGAATTATTGAAACAATACTGTACCGATTACAGCTTTTCTCTGATGACAGGCAATTTTCATTTTGACCAATGACCCAACTGCACTGAAACTGTACGTCACTTGGCTGTTGTACACCATGTCACAGCAAGTTTCAGTGCACCAGGACGATATGAAATAGAGATATTTCGTGAAACCTACTCTGAGCCTACATTTTAAGTGTCGTAATTAGGGCTAGGATTTTGATGAAATTGCATCTTTTTTTATAGTAAGCCAGAAGCATAGCTGCTTTAGTATTTATATGTTATGTGATTAACTGAGTGTTTAAGACATATTTGTTAGGGCATTTTTTTTTGCATTTTTTGCCTGTTTCAACTCATAAGAGCATCTTTTGTTTTATTTGGACATTTTTTTAAGCATTTTCATTGAATTTTGGCCATAAATCCCCATTATTAATATAAAATAATGTTTATTTCCTTTGATATTTTATATACATATTTTGTCCATTAACACCCATTATTTTTTTACTTGGTTATTTCACGACACTGTATCAACTACGAGGTTATTTAGTGTCGATAGAATTGGTGATAGTGATATATTTGGTGAGATGAGGCCGAGGATTCGCCATAGATTACCTGACATTTGCCTTATGGTTGGGAAAAGCCTTGGAAAAAACCCAACCAGATAATCAGCCCCAGCGGGAATCGAACCCGCGCCCGAGCGCAACTCCGGATCGGCAGGCACGCACCTTAAACAACCAAGCTATGCCGGTGGCTAATACCCATTATTTTGTATAATATTTTTATCGTTTTTCTACACAAATATTACCATTTTAACGTAGTACACTCCAACTACCCCTTCAATATAGATCCTCTATACCTGTTAGTTCCGTATAAGAGTGGCCTTGTGATGGACTACATGGAAACTATATCAGGTAAAGTAATTAATTAAAGTGTACCACTTAGAAAAATTATGTAAAATTAAATAAACTTAAATGTTGGTACTAGAATTTAATTTAATTACTAGTCTAAATATTAAGTAGTACAAAACCTCTTTTCCTACTAAGCATTTTTAAGGGCATTTTTTAAAGATTTTCAGGTCATAAATGCATTGTTTTAGGACATTTTTTCATGATTTCTAGGTCATCAAAATCCTAGCCTAGCCATAATAGTGTTTACTTTACATGTTTTCTTTTTATAAACAGACTATCCCTTGTTACAAAACATCACATGAACTCTAGGATAGAGAAGTCATCAGTGCAAAACAATTTGTATCATTCTGTCGTAAATAAGACAGGATATTTCTGTGATAGCTTTGAATGGTTCTCTGCAGATTTTACAGCAACACTTGTACTTCAATTCAAACTGCAATTGAATTGTAAGTCATTTAATTTGTTGTAAATTTCTATTTATGTAAATAATTGACAAACAAACCTATGACAACAAGAACATAAAAGTGCCAGAAGCTCCATTGAAACTTGAACATGGGGTACAATATAATTACCAGCTCTTAAGGGTTTAGCTTGTTTCCTTGGTAGTACTGAGTGTAAAAGTCATAGGAAAGATCATAGTTATTTCTCATTTTGAGAATTACACCAATGTAGCCTCTATGCAACCTTATCAAAGGTTCACACATAAGTGGCGAAGAGCAGTGGAGAAGAAAATAGATCTGCTGTAAATTCCATACAAAGAACAACTCTACAAGATTCATAAAGCGGTGATTGTTACATTATGCTGAGAAATAAAAAAGGTAACACTTTTTCCTGATTATGAAAAAAGGCTTCCGCATTTTGTATGTTATAGTATACATTTATGTAGTGAAGTAATGATTCTGAGCATTTGTTTTGGCAATCCTGCTAAAACTACAGTGCATGCCACTTATTGTAATCAGAGATAATGTTATCACTTGACTGATGACGTCACTTTTATGAAATCCTTAGAGAGATACTACAACATTGCAAAAAATTTGTTTATTGTAATCAATTATTTGGCTTATGTTTTCACTTTCTTCCAATTTATTAATTTCCTCCCTGAATACGTATTGGAAATAGAATACTACTGTAACACTGGTCAATGTTGAAGAAGTGGATTTCCAGTACACTGTTTCAAAAAGAGGTGGAAGCAGAGGTGACTGAAACACAATGCAGTGGCATTCAACCCTTCTCTTCCACAACCTAAAAAACTTGATGGGTGCTTTGGTAGATTTCTCTTTTTAAAATTGTGTGCTAACAGTAAAACCTACACGCCAACAGTAGGGTTTCAGCTTTTGATTTGTGATGGTCATATTGTTGCCATAGTGAAACTATGGCAAGCATGTAAAATAAATGTAAAGACTGATCCATTACAGATAAAATTTAAATTATTGAACGCTATATGGCCCATTTCGTGCAAGCTATTAAAAAACCGAGACAGTATCCTGAGAGTGGCAAAGGAAAGTGGAAACGCGGTGGGACAGACAGCCAGGCGGAGTCCCTTTAAAACTATGGTTCACGTTCACCAATGTTCATTAACAAGATGAGCTCATATCGTGCAACAAGAAATGGAGGAACGTGCTAAGAAAATGGGAAAAGGCAGTTTTGTGGCAACAAAAGGATAGTTTTATCGATGGGAGGAACAGAAATGAACGTATGGAGAGCAGAAGAATCTGATTTCTCTGCGCAGAAAGATGGATAGAAGAGTGACCGAAAATTATTTCAGAATTCTTTCCAAATTGTGTTTATAAAGCAGACGGGACTTGACTTTATTATTATTGTGCCTTGCCTGAGCATGTTTAGAATGAAACTGATACAGAGTGTGAAACTACGAAGGATTGATTGATTGATTGATTGATTGACAGTCTTGTGTGGTGAAGAAGAATGGCAACACAACAACAAAAGACGATTTATTTGAGTGGTGACAGTATTGTATTGTCTTGAAGTTTTATATTAAACACTGAAAACTTTTTTCAGTCACTGTTATAAGTAGACTAATGTTATTAGTTTAACAGCATTCGAAAGTGACCATGATAAGCAGCATACGCTGTACTTGTTAACTTTTACAGAGACATTATGACGTGAGGCGAGAAAACACCTGGTTACTGGCGGCACGCTCCCTGTGCGGTCTGTGATGCACGGGTTGTTGGACGTGCGGCATAATAGATCCTCAGTCGCCATATGGCATTCGCTGTAGTCACAAGTCGTGTTACAAAAGTCTTGATTCTTCAAGTGTACAAAGTTAGTGTATAAAGTTTACTGATTATTGTGTATTTAGGGCCGTATTCATAAACTAGACTTTGGATGAAGACTTCCCAAAGTTGACTTTCATAGTAAAGTTTAACTTTGTTAAAGGTCCTATTCATAGACAATACTTCTGAGACTTTGACTTTGACTTTGGTAAGTCGAGATCTGACGATCTTGCTCTAATGTTGACAATTACAATCACTGCCTTCTAAACGAATTAAATTAATAGATAGCTGAAATAGAGTAGGTATTGCCACAATCAAAGCCATCTTTTGAGTCACAAATCAATGAAACAATTGAATATCGGTACATGTTAAGCATTGTTAATAGTTCTTGCAGCTTTACATAAGAATAATATTATTCGAGGGCTTATTGTAAAACTAACGTAAGTACAAAAATTGACACTTTTAGGTCTTTACACCAATAGATAATAATTTGTTCTTCTACCTGGCCACAAAAAATCGTAACTCAGTTCGAACAGTGTTGTATATAACACAATTCATAATTACAAAACATGAGGGTATAGTTTATCTGAAACAGTATTGCTTGTTAAGAATTTTGTTGTGAATAAAACATATATTGTAATTACATTAAGCCCTGAAATTGTTTCATTGTAAAATAATTTTGTTGTGAAGATATAGAAGAAAGGATTCCACCAATGACAGACTATGAAAGAGACCTATTATCCTGCTGACAACTGGCAGAGTTATTCCCTGCAAATCTGCAGAAACTACTTAAAAATGATCTTAAATCAATAAGCAGAAAACAGTATTAAGACGACCGCAAGAATTATAAGTTAACTGCATTTCCAACTGTATAATCTATCCTCTATAGAATTAAATAGTAAGAATCAATATTAAGCTATTAATCCTTACCTATAGCGTAAAATCACGATGAAATAAGTTGTATTATTTATTGGTGGAACAGATAATCCTCTTTGATTATTCATCAATGAAAGTTGAAACATGACGAGGATATTTAATATTGTCTGTTTATCAAATCTGTACCTTGATTTGAATTTATAATCTGTAATAATATGCTATGGAACACGAGCAGCTTTAATAATCTCCTGGATGTCTTCAATATTCTCGGCAAATTCAACAATTTCCTAAATATCAGCCATTTTCCTTATGTCCACGAACAAAAGTCAAAGTCAAAGTCTAGATTGAAGTTTATTTTCCTCAAAGTGTCGACTGTGAATAGGAAAATGGTGACTTTGTACTTTCCAAAGTCAACTTTGGTCCAAAGTCTCGTCTATGAATACGACCCTTAGGTAATGCCTAACAAATTCTCATTGTGTGAACCTGTGTACATGTCAATGAGGGAATTATAGTGTATTTTTGGTATGAGATTAATAAGTGATAATTTGTGGGCTCCATGAAGCCCAGATCTAACACCCGTGATTTTTATTTATGGGGAACACTAAAAGGTAGGGTTTGTAGGAAAAATCCTCATTCTATAGATGAACTAAAAGACTATATACAAGAAGAAATTGAGGCTATCAATGATGTGGAACTTCAGAGTGTTGTTCATTTGTTTATCAAAAGATGTCAGTTGTGTGTGGCGGCAAATGGAGACCATTTTCAGCAACGACTATGAGCATGGTAAGTCCAAATTATTGAAAATTTATTGTTAGTACTGTTATGCATTTTAGAAGTGCCGGAGAAATGGTTACGCGCTCACTGGAAACCACGCTAGCAGTGGGCCACGTGTCACCCGGCGTTTTCTCGCCTCACATCATAATGTCTCTGTAGAATCGGACACATTCCACTTAAAATGATCCCAAGCATAAGATCTGCAAGTGTCGGTAAATCGTTATATAAATATGTTTCATTAAGATATGGACATTATTTACAATGACTGTTAAACTTTATGAAGGCTGCTTTGAACTCCCCAGCACTCATTTGCTTTTTCCCTAGATCTGTCTCCATTACAGTAAAGAAATATACAGCTGCACGTCACAAGTTTAACCCATCACTGTAACTTCCACTTTGCGACATACTGCAGTCTCTACTGATGTTATATGCAGGCCGAAAGTAAATGTAGTGGAGAGGTAAATGTTCAGGTTAGCACAGATTAATTTCTTTTGGGTGTGTGCAGATGAGTGCTTCTATGTTTAAAGAATAAACGATGCTGTGTATACTGTACATAGTTTAAAAGTTTACAAGCCATCCTCATGATGGCAGTTCCAGTTTATTGCTCATTACTGGAATCAATCACACTACACACAATACAAGAATCTTTATGGCAACTTTCTGTGTGCAGCTTTGAAAGCACATGGCGTTGTGTGGCACAGACACACACATTAGAATCACAGTTCTGTGACGTTGCAACTAAACTGAAACAATGGCCACCCCGACAAAATGCAAATCTGGTCGAACTAATACTGGCCTTCACATATAAACTCTTGACTGCGGGACTTCGCTAGAGTGAGTTCGATCTTGTGAGGAAGAATGGTGCCCTGTCGGCTAGAAGTCTGTTACTCTGTTGCACAGAAGAGTTCCTGCAGTGTTTGTACTTTGCCAACTATCTGTAATTGTCGAAGTTTATTTACCCTAATCAGAAGATCTCATCAATCTGAACCTTCCTGTCACAATTATCTTATATTTTGCAGAAACTTTTTCAATGTGTTCTAGTTCCATGTACTATGACAGAATGCAGTATTGCATTGGCAGCATTTAGCACTCTCTCTTGAACTGCACAATGGGAGGTGAATCTAGTGTCCACATCTCAGCTCCTGGCAGGTACACGATGGGGTACAGAGACGGGATAGCCAACTGGCTGTTACTGATAAGATATACAGTATAATAAATTGATTAAAAATGTTGATTCATTTATAGGGAAGTGTATTGTGTGTTCATTTCCAATTGGGAGCATTGTTTTTTCGTCGATGACGTCATTGATCTACAGAGCGTTCGCCTACGGGTGGGGCCAGGAAAGCGGCATGTAATGATACACTGCTTTGTGCGCGCAGTTGTTGAGACACGCTCGACAATCAAGGTCAACAAGTTATCAGTTGGGAGCCAGATGCTGCAGTATTTAACATGTACAGTGCAGTTTCTTGACACAGTTGCTTAAATATTCAGCGTGTGTGTAAAATTTGTTAACAATGCAAAACGCAAAATTCACGCTTGAACAGAGAGTTTTTATGTATGATGCATATGTGAAAACAGAGTCATGTAGAGAGGTGCGTAGGCAATTTGAAGTGAAATATTCGGGTGCTCCAATTCAGAATAGAGAAACTGTTAGACGTCTTGTTAACAAATGAAGGGTCGATAAATGCTACAATTCCTAAGCGAAAACAAAGAGTATTGACGGAAGAAAAAATTGATGAAATCAGTGCATCATTTACATGCTCTCCTAATAAATCTCTAAGACGTGTTTCACAGGAAGTTAGTGTTTCAAAAACATCAGTCTTTACTGCTGCTAAACTTTTAAAATTAAAACCTTACAGAATATAGTATAGAAAGCAGAAGCTTACGGATAGACGATTCTCGCAAGCGACACCGCAGGCAGGCTGCTTTCCTGGCCCCACCCGTAGGCAAATGCTCTGTATTTGCAGAGCCTAACCAAAGCATTCTAACACAATACTGCACACATGCTTGTGTTTTGTTTGTTAACATACAACGAAAACAACTGGGGATTAAACTCACTCCATACTCAAGACCTCACAGGCACAAAAAACAGATCTCACTTGAAAATGAACACACGGTTCGTTTTGCCTCAGAATAAGTCTTTCCCCACATTCAGTGTAGGCACCCGTTCCAGATAATGACAGAATTTCAAATTACTGTGACAACATTATGATCACAGTTGAATGTTAAAGTTATTAGCAGTCACTCTGTGAACCGAAGTAACTTCTGTGACACAGCCAATGATGCGTGTAAATCTAGCCGTGCTGCACAGCTTCTCTCAGTAATATCTCAGCACTGAGAGCACGTACAACCTGTGCGACCACTCATTTGATTTGTATTCGCAAAGTGATAATACACTTCTAGTGAAGATTTGTTGTAAGCTGGGACTAATTTCAGAATGTCGCTTGATATGAAGGGAAAATATTATATTGCATGCCCTTCATTACTTTCTTCTCTTATCACAGGCTCATATTTTCCATTCGTAAACAGAAATAAAAATAAAACGTTCATACCAATGCAACTGTAGATTCATTCCTGAAACTAGGTGACATATTCCACAGCCAGTGTATCCCTGAAAGAGCACAGAATCTCTTTTAACAGACTGGTCTGTTCTTCTCACTGCTACTTGCTACCTCATTCCTGCCAGGCTCAGAACTGAGATGTGTTACACCACAATAATTCTGTTTTTAATGCAGAAATGCTGCCAAGGAGACAAGAGAGTAACGTAGACACACCAGACTTCTGTCACTCCTGCTCAGATCCCCAGTCAAGAGTGTACTTGTGAAGGCGAGCACTACTGAAGCGTGGAATGATTACATGGTGACGACGGGCATGATGACGCTCTCGGGCTGGACGCCGTGCACTTTGGCGTGCCGGATGAGGTGGCACTTCTGCGCAAAGAACTTGCCGCACAGGGCGCAGGTGTGCAGGTTCTCGCCGGTGTGCAGCCGGGAGTGCTTCACGAAGTAGCCCTTATCCGCGAAGCGCTTGCCACAGACGGAGCACGAGAAAGGTCTCTCCCCCGAGTGTATGCGCACGTGTTTGAGCAACGAGCCCTTCTGCGCGAACGCCTTGCTGCAGATGGGGCAGGCGAACGGCCGCTCGCCGGTGTGCACCCTCATGTGGTTGACGAGCGTGCCGCGGTCGGCGAAGCTCCGCGAACAAACGTCACACGAGTACGGCTTCTCGCCCGTGTGGACGCGCAGGTGTCCGTCGAGGTGGCCCTTCTCCGCGAAGCAGCGTCCGCAGACGTGGCAGACGTGGGGCTTGGCCCGCTGTGCACCTTGTTGTGCCGCACGAGGTGCGAACGGTCGAGGAACGTCTTTCCGCAGGCCTCGCACTTGTGGGGCCGCTCCCCCGTGTGGCGTCGGGTGTGCACCACCAGATCGCTCTTGCGCCCGAATTTCTTCCCGCACACTTCGCAGCCGTGCGGACGTTCGCCGGCGTGCGTCTTCAGGTGGCCGGTCAGATGCTGCTTCTGCGAGAAGCAGCGGCCACAAAGCGGGCACGGGAACGGCCTGAGGCCGGTGTGCAGTCTGGAATGTTTGACGGCGGTCGAGCGGTCCGAGAACGCTTTGCCGCAGAGGTCGCAAGTGAACGGCCGCTCACCCGTGTGTATGCGGGCATGTCGGATCAGGAACTCGCGCTGAGCGAACGACTTGCCGCACACGGAGCACAGGTGCGGGCGCTCCCCCGTGTGGGAGCGCAGGTGCTTTGCCAGCCCCGCGCGCTCCGAGAACGCGCTGCCACAGACGGGGCACACGTGCCGCTTGTCCCCCGTGTGGCTCCTCGTGTGCCGCAGCAGGTGCGACTTCTCAACAAAAGTCTTCTTGCACTGCGGACACTCGTACGGGCGCTCCCCGTGTGACGTCTCATGTGTATGGCGAGGTCTCCTTTGCGTGCGAAAGCCTTCGAACAAGTCTCGCAGCTGTGCGGCTTCACGCCGTCGTGCAGCTTGATGTGGGAGTTGAGGTGCGTCTTGTTGGAGAAGGTCTTGCTGCAGATGGGGCAGGTGGGAATGCCCTCTCCCTGGTGCGCCGATCTACCTCTCTTTGGAGTCTGGAACAACAGCGATGCAAGCTGTGCAGTACTAGCTTTCGAAACCGGCTCCACTGAGCTTTTCTGTTCCGTTCTCCTCCTTAATCTGCCGACACTTCTATGTGGCTTTTTATTAACTCTAGCTCTCAAACTACGAATCCTTTCTGACAGCTGAATGTCTTCTGTATCAGATGCCTTCTGGCTGTCTTCTGAGCTGTGAAAGAAAGAATAAATTTACATTTTAAGCAGTCAAAAACATTACAAAGCTTATTCATGAAGTAATTTTCAGTAAGATGTTCATATGTACAGTATATAGGTTTAATTCTGAATATTTACTCAGCTATTTTCTATTCTTACAATTAATCAGCATAAACAGGTTTGCAGCTATCTGTGCCCAAACAACCTCGTCAAACGCAGTCAGACTTGACTGACATGTGTCTGAAGCAACTGCCACGTGTATTGTAGCAGGAGACAACATTTTTAAATGTGAAGCACACAGACACTACCGGATGCAAACATTCCATTCATAAGCACTCATTCTTTCATGAGCTATGAAATAAAACTTTTTTCCTTCAAATTAAAATACACAAAAATGTCGAGTAACTGCAAGGAAAGGTCTCCACTATAGGCATGCCTGGCAAATATAACAGACTACTGCTATGTCACCTTACAGTGAATCACAGTCTTTCTTTCGGCATAGGCCTATATGAAAACATATTTACACAATATATATTATTTTAATGTATCGAAGTACATATGATATTTCCATGCAGATATTCTGCGTCATCATACGATGAAAGACGCTTATTCCATCGGATCCCGGCCAACTAGTCACTCATAATGAGTGCACTTCAGCACATGTGTGGACTTCAGTCCTATGTTCATAGACATCTATGACGTAGTGCAGAGGGCGGCCACTAGAGGGAACCCAAGAATTGGAACTTAAACTGAGACGATTCTGTCCGGCGCCGGGGTGGGTATCCGGTGTGGCTTAGTGGATAAAGCATCAGCACGTAGAGCTGAAAACCCGGGTTCAAATCCCGGCGCCAGAGAGAATTTTTCTCCGTTCCAATACTCTTTCATCGTATATTTACACAAGGTTTATTAAGTGTCCAATAAAGAAAACTATGCAAAAGTAAAAATAACAAAAAAGTATTAAATTTAAAATAGTTTCTTCCTTTGTTGATGGTGATTGACATAGAAGTTACAACAAAAATTTTTTAAGAACAAGGCAAGTGCCAAAAACAGTAGGGTACCATCGAAAAGCATCATACTATGTGTGCCTCGCCTTGTGATTTAATGGAATAATTACTCTTTGCTAGTACTTCACAATTGACACAATTATCGCTTCTTTGGTTTAAGATTCTAACTGTTACAGTTCCATAACTCTTGAGAATTAAACCTATGTTCATATGAACTCCTTTATTTGAAATTACCCCAAAATGAGCTTGCGTAACTTCACGAATCACGCTATACAGCACATTACAATGATATATATATATATTGATTTCACCTAACCCAAGAAGGTGAAGGTTTCACTTGAATATGAAGGAAGTAATGAAGATAAGAGAAGCAGGGAAAAAGCTTACATTCTCTGGACTGTGTTAACTCCAAGGCTATTATTGGTTATTTGTTTCACTCTGGATTTTGCTGTTCCAGTCAGAAAACTTTCAGAATTTTGAAAGCGAAGAAGCCAAAAAGGGAATGCAATCTGCTAGAACATCCTATAAAGTAATGATGCCTATCAATACACACATAGTACAGTCTTGGTCACCAGCCCTGTCTCCCACATCAACCTGATACTTTACAACTCTAATGAAAAGACTCCTTACCAAGGCGAAGGCACTAAGATCCAAAATAAGTAAATGCTTGTGTTTGGAAAAGCTGGATGTAGTGGAAGATGATACAGTACTTAATTTGTTACAGAAAGATATGCTGTATGCATTGGAATTAGTCCTGATATCATGAAAATAAGAAGCCTAGATTGAACAATGTCAGGCCTTACTATAGGACACAGGGGCTTAACATTGCCATAAGAAACCTATGTATAAAAACAATGAAGAAATAAATTAATCAGTGGGCTGTGTTTAGAAATCAGCAGGCTTTGTCAACAGCGAATAGGGATTATAAAGAATGGACACTTCGCGTCGGTACCTTTGAAGTAGCCCGACTGATTTCAGTGACCTTCAAGCCAGCTAGAGTGTGAGATTCTGCTTTCTCCCTAGAGTTGGCGCTGACATCACACCAGCTAGCAGTCGACACAGCGGAAATATAACACATATAATTAATACATCTAGGTACATTATGTACTCAAATAAAATAAATTGGATCCATAAAATAATAAATCCGTCATTAACTGTAATGTCTAGACTCTAGAGTTCCTTTATAATGAGAGTTGAGACGTTGACCTCAACAACAATTAAAATATGTAATGATTTGATAGCACTGAAAATGGAAAAAAACAAAACTCTTATGAGAAGTATCCCTATATTATATTATATACAAATATTAAACGAATTTGATACATAATTTTATAATGTATTATATTATTTTATAATATAATTTATTATATCTGAAATATTAAAAATTATTATTACAACTAGTTTGTCACTGAGAAATAAGGAAAAGCTGTTAACTTGAATTTATTTGAAGCAAAGCATCACTGGATTACGCAATAAGGTAGGCGATGTTTGGATCCTGTGTCTCAACTCTATACTCAATTATTACCTTTGTGTATGCTCGATTACACTAACCTCTAGCGCTTGAAAGTGGAACTAAACGCCGGCACACAGAGACACAAAACACAGGGAAATTCGCTCAGTGTCCATTCTTTATAATCCCTATTCGCTATTGTCAATTTATAAGACAAGAGAACATCAGGCTTTGATTTAGCAACTGTAAATGATATTCGCTTGTTTTACAATTTGCCAAAGCCTACTAATTTCCAAACATAACCCACTGATTAAGTTATTTATTCATTGTTTTTATACATAGGTTTCTTATTACAATGTTAAGTGCCTATGTCCCATACCTAGAAAAACGGTAGGCCTGTATATATATGTAGATAATTTTGTTTTTATGTCAGATGCGTTTCCTTTATAATACAAAATGTAGAGTTCAGTTCAGTTTTAAATTGGCCATGAACAGTTTTCAAGATAATTTTTTGCAACATTTCTCTTCCAATTGTTTTATTGGCACAAATGTTTTCACGAAATGGATGATTATGCTTATTTTGATTTTATTTTCGTCATTTTCAAGAAAACTGTCTCGTAGAAAACTGCAAAAAAATTACGGTGCATATTACAAACATTTGGCTGTCATCTTGTTTGTCAGTGACATGATCACATTCTGATTGGTTGGAACGGTCGTGGAGTGTATTGTATTCCACTCTGCAACAGACGTGGACACTTTTGAATAATACAGTCATGTAATTTGTATTATTCTGTTTGATTGGGAAAATACAAGTTTCCTTGTTGAAATATAACAAGCATGTAAAGACACTCATTTCTCATTTCAGGACAGCCAATTCACTTTCTTTAAAAATTGGAGATGAACAGCGTTGTGTTCCTCAGAATTATTACAATGCCATTTTATTTTCTTAGACTGTTTGCTACTCGCAAAAGTTGGATTACATCAAATCAGTATTAGAACACAGGACCACATATTAAAAGATGAAGACATTTCAATGTGTCACATAAAGATGGTGAAGACGGTAACTTTCTGCCCCTTCACAGCACTCAGGAAATCGAGAGGGTTGGCAGAAGCAAGCATTGCCCTCATGGGCAAACACTCTGTTAGGCTCCCAACAAGTAAGGTCTAGTACCATACTGAAATCATCTTCCACTACGAGAGCCAGCAAGTCAGATCAATGCTCTCAGTCCAGATATATCAAGGACAGATGATATCCATCAAATCTAGATGCAACCATTTCGCATTACAGGTTTGACACATTTCTGTAACTTGAGTATTTCAGTCATTGCAAGTTGAACTTTTCTAGATATCTTTACTATAAAGCATGGATGGGCATCATGCCTCACTGACCTTCACAGAGCTTATCGCTCTGAGTGACATCACCTTCACAGTCCCCATTCCTCCCTCACGTAGCTCCTAGGTGTGGGCAGGTTCTATCTCAGTTTCATAAGCAATATCAGTGGTGGCATAATGGCATTATCAAAGCAGTGTGTACGCTTTAGGAAACGATTATTTCATGAGAAATGGGAGGAAGAGGTGTTTTGCTGTTTAGAAGGGGAGAACATACAATGTATGTTATGCTCGAAAATCCTATTAGGCAATAATAAATTTAATATACAACGACATTACTCCTTATGTCATAAAGAACATGCTGAATTAGAAGGTAAGACAAATTAAATGTTATTTTTCGTACTATTCCGAAGAAAATTTATGATCTAAACATTTGCATAGTATACTAAATACAACATTATACCTTAAAGACGCTGCATTAAAAGGTATGAGGAATTAAATTTTGTTTGTACGTATTATTTCCAAAAGAAATTTATAAAAAAATATCAAATGTGCGTAGAAAACGAAATATGATTTTCTGAAATTATTTTAAATCGAGAATGGTAAATCTATTAAGTAATCTTGATAAACGCCAGAATATTCAAGAAAATAAACGTAGACAACGTGATGGAATATTATTGGCTAGTTACGCAATTTCTCGCCTGTGATTTAAATCAATTCAATGATGGAGAAATAGTAAAGAGGTTTATGATTAAAGTTGCCGAATTAATTTGCCAAATTGAATAAAAGTTTTCAAGTCTCTCACGTTAACCAAGCGCTTTCCTAATAATTCGCCACTGACCGCCTTAGTGATTACGATAAGGTGACGCAGGTCACAGCAGTTTATATTTCCCATCCTACTCTGCAGTCTCCTCTCCTAGTAAACAAACTATTTCAAATCGAGTGCCTCACGTAACCGAAAATTGTGCCCATGTATGCTATAAAGCTTACTGATAATATGGTCTTCAAAATTACACTTTTGTTGCATTTAGTGTTCCCATACATTCACAATGTCCCAACTTACCAAATTTCTCTTCAGCACTCAAGCTTCATTCCAATGTCGTTTCTAAAATATTTCTGAACTTTTCTTTGTTCGTCCTTCACCCAACGTAACAGAACACAAGAATTCTGCAGAATACGAGTGTGTGAGCTCTCATTGATATAAAGCCTCACTGTCCTCATTCTAAATCTAGGCCTGTTAATTCAAGACATCAGATTTCATTAGTTTATATGCTGATAGATGGATAGGTGTGCCCTGTAACTACTGCAGCAGTACAACTAGGACCCTTTCTGCTCTGTCTTTCAGAAAGACACTGCAGGTCAGATGCTGTTCTGACTGTTATAGAGGCTGCCTGGATTTTTTCAAACAGCTAAAAGGAAGAATCAACACACAAACCATGGATGCTCCCATTTACATACGGAAGGAGCATAAAGACATGATATGAACTATTTTTTATATTTAAGGCAAGAGACAAAAGGCATATGACTCGGTTAAGAGAGAAGTTTTATATGATATTCTTATTGAATTTGGTATTCCCAAGAAACTAGTTCGATTAATTAAAATGTGTCTCAGTGAAACGTGCAGCAGAGTTCGTATAGGTCAGTTTCTGTCAGATGCGTTTCCAATTCACTGTGGGCTAAAGCAAGGAGATGCACTATCACCTTTACTGTTTAACTTTGCTCTAGAGTATGCCATTAGGAAAGTCCAGGATAACAGAGAGGGTTTGGAATTGAATGGGTTACATCAGCTGCTTGTCTATGTGGATGACGTGAATATGTTAGGAGAAATTCCACAAACGATTAGGGAAAGCACGGGAATTTTACTGGAAGCAAGTAAAGAGATAGGTTTGAAAGTAAATCCCGAAAAGACAAAGTATATGATTATGTCTCGTGACGAGAATATTGTACGAAATGGAATTATTAAAATAGGAAATTTATCTTTTGAAGAGGTGGAGAAGTTCAAATATCTTGGAGCAACAGTAACAAATATAAATGATACTCGGAAGGAAATTAAACGCAGAATAAATATGGGAAATGCCTGTTATTATTCGGTTGAGAAACTTTTATCATCCAGTCTGCTGTCAAAAAATCTGAAAGTTAGAATTTATAAAACAGTTATATTACCGGTTGTTCTGTATGGTTGTGAAACTTGGACTCTCACTAGGAGTGAGGAACAGAGATTGAGGGTATTTGAGAATAAGGTGCTTAGGAAAATATTTGGGGCTAAGAGGGATGAAGCTACAGGAGAATGGAGAAAGTTACACAACACAGAACTGCACGCATTGTATTCTTCACCTGACATAATTAGGAACATTAAATCCAGACGTTTGAGATGGGCAGGGCATGTAGCACGTATGGGTAAATCCAGAAATGCATATAGAGTGTTAGTTGGGAGGCCGGAGGGAAAAAGACCTTTAGGGAGGCCGAGACGTAGATGGGAAGATAATATTAAAATGTATTTGAGGGAGGTGGGATATGATGATAGAGAATGGATTAATCTTGCTCAGGATAGGGACCAATGGCGGGCTTATGTGAGGGCGGCAATGAACCTCCGGGTTCCTTAAAAGCCAGTAAGTAAGTAAGTAAGGCAAGAGACTTCTCAGTTGTACAAATTAGGCGATAAGCCTAGAGAAGTACGGCTGCAAATGAAATTCATTTTCATGATTTTGGCAGAAATGCACGTTTTTATTGTTTATAAATGTGAAGCAGACTTTTTCTCTTAAGGATTTTGTCATGTCCAGATTCAGATGAGCTTCAGGATCCCATAGTTTATTGTGGTACAAGCCTCCATTGAGGCCGCAGATGTCTGAATGACAGGCATATCAGGACATGAAGTTGAAAGTATGAGGGCAAGTGCAGTAAGACAGTAAGCTGCAGTGTGTCCAGAGTCAGGAAAGGCAACCCCTCAATATGAAAATTAACTAAATTAAATTACTTGACGGGTTTGTTGATAGTTAATGTTTATTGGTTATTTAATTGGTGATAACAAACCATGAAATTACCTGATTTTCATTTTGCAACTAAAAAAATCTTATAGGATAATCAGTCCAAACAGGATTCGAACCCACAGACGAGCCCCACCCATCCTGTGCCAGAATTCGTATATTTGAAAATGAACAGTATTTCATCTTATGCCATTAGAAATTAGACAATACACAATGTGAAAGAAGACGCAGTCCTGAATAAATCAGTGAAAACTATGAAACAATTATTTTTAAGTGCTAAAAGCGTCTTTCGTTTAACAGAAGGTTTGAGCTTCTGTAGCTTGCCAGTCAGCATGCTGGCTTCCAGGTCTGAAGGTCCCATGTTCGATTCCCGGGCTTGGCTCTCGGGTAATTTTTTTTGAAGAAGAAAAGTTTCCTCAGTGTTACGAGTCTGGAAATTTGTATGAACACGAAAGTGTCGGATTATTAATCAATCAGACTTCAAATAATAAACAGTATTATCACAACTATCGCTTTTTTTTATATATATTGTTAACGCTCTAGCAACGCCTAGGTGCTTCCTGGTTGGGCTCATAGATGGTGTTACTTGTCAGCAATGTTGTTGTTGTTGTTTTCTAATGCCAGGAGTTTTACAATAAAGTCATTTATTTGATCTCTTGCACTCCAATATTTTTCAAAGATATTATCATGGCCAGCCACTGAAGCACAGATTTTGAGGTGTTCCGAATCCATTTCTTGGTTTGAGTTGCACAGTGGGCAGTTAGGGGACTGATATATTCCAATTCTATGCAGGTGTTTGGCCAAACAATCATGGCCTGTTGCCAATCTAAATGCAGCTACAGACGATTTTCGTGGTAAATCGGGAATTAACTGTGGATTATAATGGAGAGAGTTCCATTTTTTCCCTTGAGCTTGTGTTATCAAATTTTGTTTGTTGAAGTCTAAGTATGTAGATTTAATAAATCTCTTCACAGAGTAATACGTAGATTTAGTAACAGGTCTGTAAGTAGCAGTGCTGCCCTTCTTTGCTAATGCATCCGCATTCTCGTTTCCCAGGATTCCACAATGGGATGGTATCCATTGGAATACAATTCTTTTATTGAGTGATATTAATTGAGAAAACATTTTAGTTATTTCTGCTGTTTGAGATGAAGGTGTGTGTTTAGAGACTATTGATAGAATAGCTGCTTTGGAGTCTGACAATATAACCGCATTCTTAAATTTATTGATGTGGCATAGAAGATTCCTGAGACTTTCACTTATTGCAATGATTTCTCCATCAAAACTTGTTGTTCCATACCCAAGAGATCTATAAAGTGAGAAGAGACAGCATGTGACACCTGCACTGGCACCTTGTTCTCTGGAGATCAAGGATCCGTCGGTGTATAAATGAAGCCAGTTTTGTGGAGGGTAAAGTAAAGTTCACAATGAATCGCGTTCAGCTCTACGTGCAATTACTGCAGCAGATTATAGAACAACAAACAAGTTTTACATTCTGTACTAAGTAGTGGTACTGAATCCACAGAAGAACTCTCCAATACAATTCAACCAGTACACAGAATCAATCAGGAATCATCCAAATCCATTACTTCATAAAATTACAAATTAGGTACAAGCTGTCAAGAAACGAAAACCAGCCGCATTTTTCATTTCATATGTTCAAGGGAAAACGTCGATTTGAAGAGGAAGACATATTTATAACAACGTCAATGAAGAAAATGAAGTAGAAGTGGAAAGCCAAACACTGCTTGATCTCCGCAGAAAGAGATTTCAGTGAACCTTGATGTTGGCTGGTTGGTTGAAATGTGTGTTTGGGCTTCTGCCCAGCAACAGTCCTGATATATACGATTATATTATCTTAATTAATAACTCGCCACACCCGTGTTCATATAAATTTCCAGGCTCAAGGCATTCAGGGAGCTTTTCTTCTTCAATAAAAATTCTCCAAGAGCTGATTTCAGAAATCGAATCTGGGACATCCAGACCACGGAGGCAATGCTGTCGCTGGGCAGAAGTCTGAACACACGCTTCATTGTTACATGTCTTCTATGAGCTCAACCAGAAGCACTATGAGGTGCTAAACAATTAAAAATGAATAAAAAAGGTTGTTGAGAATTTACGTAAATGTAGCCATTTCGAAAACAAACGAGCAGCAGCTAAATCAACAGAACTAGCGCTGTTATAATTATGGTAAGGAGACACTCCTCCAATTCGTGGGAATCTTGTTTATTAACAACAGGACTTCAAATTCTCAGATCAAGTAGGCCTATGTACAAATCATCTCTGTAGATACATTGGATTATAATATTATTTTAATGTACTACTACTACTTACTGGCTTTTAAGGAACCCGGAGGTTCATTGCCGCCCTCACATAAGCCCGCCATTGGTCCCTATCCTGAGCAAGATTAATCCAGTCCCTACCATCATATTCCACCTCCCTCAAATCCATTTTAATATTATCTTCCCATCTACGTCTCGGCCTCCCTAAAGGTCTTTTTCCCTCCGGCCTCCCAACCAACACTCTATATGCATTTCTGGATTCGCCCATACGTGCTACATGCCCTGCCCGTCTCGAACGTCTGGATTTAATGTTCCTAATTATGTCAGGTGAAAAATACAATGCGTGCAGTTCTGTGTTGTGTAACTTTCTCCATTCTCCTGTAACTTCATCCCTCTTAACCCCAAATATTTTCCTAAGAACCTTATTCTCAAACACCCTTAACCTCTGTTCCTCTCTCAAAGTGAGAGTCCAAGTTTCACAACCATAAAGAACAACCGGTAATATAACTGATTTATAAATTCTAACGTTCAGATTTTTTGACAGCAGACTGGATGATAAAAGCTTCTCAACCAAATAATAACAGGCATTTCCCATATTTATTCTGTGTTTAATTTCCTCCCGAATATCATTTATATTTGTTACTGTTGCTCCCAGATATTTGAACTTCTCCACCTCTTCAAAAGATAAATTTCCAATTTTTATATTTCTATTTCGTACAATATTTCCGTCACGAGTCATAATCATATACTTTGTCTTTTCGGAATTTACTTCCAAACCTATCTCTTTACTTGCTTCCAGTAAAATTCCCGTGTTTTCCCTAATCGTTTGTGGATTTTCTCCTAACATATTCACGTCATCCGCATAGACAAGCAGCTGATGTAACCCGTTCAATTCCAAACCCTCTCTGTTATCCTGGACTTTCCTAATGGCATATTCTAGAGCAAAGTTAAAAAGTAAAGGTGATAGTGCATCTACTTGCTTTAGCCCGCAGTGAATTGAAACGCATCTGACAGAAACTGACCTATACGAACTCTGCTGTACGTTTCACTGAGACACATTTTAATTAATAGAACTAGTTTCTTGGAAATACCAAATTCAATAAGAATATCATATAAAGCTTCCTCTTAACCGAGTGATATGCCTTTTTTATTTCAATGTACATTTATAAAATATATTACTATAAAAGTATATTATTTGTACGTATTTATCTAATATTCGACATTGCCATCAATGATGCATTGAAGAACTGAAAACAATGGGAATGAAGATCAGGGTTGACAAGATCCAATTCATCACCAGCGGTTGTACGCGACCTAACAGTACTAACTAATTTATAAGGTTTACTTATTTACTTTCACAAATGCAGATGTGGAAATTTATATTCCCTGTCTTACGTTCGTTCAACAGGGATCATATGACAAGGAGGAAGGGATCATATGACGAGGAAGGACCCGATTCTGTAAAGCAGACGAATATAATATAGACACGTTCGATTACCGTTCTTGTAAAGTACCGCTATATAGACGGCATAGTGGTTAATTGCGAATAAAGTGTCCAGAAAAAAAAATCGGACATTTCGATTAACGCAAATTTCCATAAAATCAACTAGTCCCTATTCTACAGTTAGCCACGATGTTCGCGTTCGTGGAAGCAGTGGCAAGCACTCTGGTAGGGCATCTGGATTAAATTACGGAAAGGACATTCATATAAAATATCGGTGACTCACATATGCCTCTTTTGTACTCAACGGGATATGCGTGCAAATGTGGTATTCAAGTGTTTAACACTCGTATCTACGTTATGTATTGTCTGTTTTTGATGGTTTAGACACAATATAGAACAGTTATGGCGAAAGTATAATGGGGTTGGGGGCTTGCCCTCCCCCCGTAGTAATCATATGAACCGTTCAGAGCAAAAGTGGTGTAAGTCAAAATGCGTAATAAGGTTTAAAGTAAAAATTCTGTAAAATATAGAGCAAAGTAGCAGTTAATATGTCCTACGTGCTATCCACTGACTACTAATGGTTTAAATAAATTGAATATTAATTGCTACATTACGCTATATTTTACAGAATGTTTACTTTAACTCTCATTACCCATTTTTTTATTTACACCACTTCTGCTCTAAACGGCTCATATATAACATGGATATCGTCTTTGCACGTACAGCAAGTATTAATACACAAATATATACAAAATGTCGTTTTAGTTCTCGCCTTATACAGTATCTTATTCACTGACTTTACTCGTACTGTTATTCACTTGACAGTTATAAATAAAAACATATTAGGCTTTAAATCGGTTTGGTCGTATCCAGGATACTCTGAATATCTTGTAGGAATGGTCCGTCAATCTTACTGTACGCTCGTATAATATATGAAATGTCAATGCGACGTTTTGAAATAATAACGTATACGAATATAATTTGTAAAAATTTAAATTGATATAATTTGCAATAGTACAGAAATAGCCTACCTATTCAAGTATTACATGAATCGATTAATTTGTATCGTTAGTTGAAATACATTATATGGAAGGTATGCATTGTAAACAATTTTAACGTAGAATTTTCAACTGTGTTGTGGTCTAGTGAATAAATTGAAAGACTACTAAACAGAAGGTCCCTGGATCGATTCTCTACGGCTCCAATATGGTAAGTAAAATTCTTTCGAATACAACTTTCTACTATTATTAAAATAAAAATATATATGTTAATATTATGTAAGTGCGTTCATCGTGTCAAGATGTGCACAAATTCATTTGGACGTCATTTTAGTTTGTGTTTACTCGTTACCGTGCAATTTTAATATTCCACGGAGAAAGGACGAAAGAGTTCATTTCAAGAAAACCGACACGGAATGTACATAGACAATTTGAAGCGTATAACGATTTATAGGAAGGCTGTTGGTTAATTCATTATCAGTCCTTTTAAAAAATAGTTATTCGGCACCGATGTAAAATAATACGTAACAATGAAAATAGGCCTATGCTAGAATGAGAAGTACAGGGGCAAATCTTTCTTAAATGCTTTTCCATCAGAAATTTTATATGATGTGCCTCTATTCGGATCTCAATTCCTCTTAAAATAAACTGTCTTACATTTGGGTTCACTAAATGGATAAGTGCGTACGCTACAGTAAACATGTAAATGTAAAGAACAGCCAATCACAACAATCAGCGTATATTGACAGCTGCCCTTACCTATCGTCAGCATTTTCTTTTTCGGTAGGTTTCTGTTTCTCTGCTTTGGAATTTCCGTCCTTAACCTCACTTTCAGTCTTGTTTTCAACAGACACTGAAGATTCTTCGTTGGTATTAGATGGAATTTTAGGTACCGGTACAGGCGGTACAGAACTACTTTTAGTTTCTACGTTACACGATTTTGTGTTTTTATGGTTTAATTCATCACGTTTATTTGTAGCTTTCTGAGCATTACCATCATTATTTTCACTATTTTCTTCTGACAATTCAACTTTTACATACTCTAGAGGCATTAAGTTCTCAATTTCTTCACCACATAACACGGTATTGGAAAAGCCATTCGCGTCACATATCTCGAATTCTTCTTTTACTACACCACACACATCATTACAGTTCTCTACAATTTTCGATACAAGGTCGCCACTTTTGCTAGCGGCTTTTTCGATGTCCGATTTCAATAGCAACATTTTAGACGACATTTTACATTCTATAATCTTGGGCATAAGTTCTTCAGTTACACAACTAGCAGGTTTTTCCATATTCGATTACATGTTAAATTAGGCGGCATTTAAGAAAATGTGTGAGGTTGTCTGTCGTTAAAATATGTCTTGATCACATATGTAATTGAAAACCCAATTGAATGAGGAAGATAAATAAAAGTCGACGTTCATTATGAACGGAAAAACAAATTCACAGGTATCAACAGTATACTCTGGTCAGACTGAAACTGTTTGAACTATGTCTAAATTATTTATGATAATTGATGTGCACAATATTGTAACAATGATTATAATGTTTAATGTCTTTTGCAATGTAAAATACATATATAACTATCATAAAAATTATTTAACTCTTACATTTTACGTGAGACTAGTAACTGTACAGAAACAAATACCTCGAAAATAAAACTATTCAGTGTAACCAATATACATGATGCACATTTCTCCCGAAAATGTAACATTACAATGTCCATAACTCAATAATTAGAAAATAGGCGTTAATATGAGTTCTCTAGTATGAATATATTCGGAGGCACAGATACCTATAATTATTTTCATTTGTTACACAATTCTATTTTAGAAACTGGGAAAGCCAAGTCCATCTTAATACTAATATTAAGGTGAACTGGAAAACTGTGCAGATTATTTACTACAAAAAAGAAATTTAACATAAGAAAGGGTTGTGATTACGAATTGAGATTTATATTATCGACATTCTTATTCTCATATTTTATATTAAATCTGCCAGCTACAAACACAATGTTTCTTCAGCAATTGTTGGCACCTTTGTGCGATCAGTCGATGCCACTTTGCAAGAGCAATGTATCGATAAATCTTTCATTACCATCTCAGGTGTACCAACGTTGATCAGTGCGCGTAAATCTTTTTTCGCATTCTGTAAATATGCATTTCTGGTTATATTAGCATGTTTTCGAGTGAATGCATTTGTCATGGACTCTTTTTAGCCACTCTTGTTTTTGTTTATGAAGTGCAAACTGCAAAGAACAATTAGAGCTTATACATACTTTAGCTGTCTGAAACAAAGACGTTATATAGAAAGCAGGATCCAATGAGAATATTCACCTCAGACCAGTGTTGGCAATCATGCTATAAATTATCGCATAATGCGATGTTTTTAACCTTGATGCGATATGTGATAACGTTAACAGGATAACGCGATAATTTTCGTTAATAATATCATTCCTCTGAATTAATTCCACTTTGCTTTCCATATGAAGAAATTATCACATTAATGAAACGCATTTGAATATATTTATTCCATTAAACTTCCGACTTGTATAGTTGCCTCATAAATGATGCTCTTTTGGTGTCACTTTTAAGGTGCCAACTTTCCTTCGGACAATTGACTATGCCGTATTAATATTGTATGTGTGGGATAATTTTGTGGAAAATCTGATAATATATAGACTAAAATGCCATAATTTTGTGTTCGAAGGTTGGCAACTCTGCATCAGGTTGATACAAGAGAAGCGACTTCTGAAGTTCTGAATAGTATGATTGTGATAGTGTAATGGCAACATTGAAAGTAATTATATTTATTGTGCTGGAAAATAGCTATATAGAATTAGCTCTGTAACATTTTCTTTAGATGTGTTTTGTTTTCATTCATCATTTTCTTCATGATATATTATTCAGCTGCAATTTCCCACTCTTGAAATCTGGAACATCATGCTGTATTTTGCAGGATTTGAGGTGTTCTCCTCTACCTCAAAATGCGATAATTCCGTTCCCAATTTGTTTTTGTCACGAAATGTATAGTGTGTTTTTTTCAACATGTTCGACCGAAAGGTACCGGTACGGTATGTTCCACTTTATTTAAATACCGAGTGAGTCAGCCAGGGCTAGACCGGCGTCAGCGAAAAGTCGTATACGCAGTAACTGATGCTTCGTCGCAGTGATCAGACCTCTTGCTCGCGTACGTTTCATGTTACGTAAACGTTCACGCAACAAAGTGCAGATGTATACCGTACATTATACTGTAGTGTGCCCATTATGAAATATAGCCTTGAACAACGAGTGTTTATTTACGACAACTTTGTGAAGTACAAATCTTGGAGAACAGTTATATCAAACTTCCGTCAGTCATTTCCTGATTCGCCAGAGCCTTCTAAAGCAATGATATACAATTTAGTGAAGAAAGTTCGTACAACTGGATCAGTATTGGATAAGAAACGAACATGTGTGAAGCGTGTTCTCACCGAGGAGATATTAGATGAAATTGGCCACCGACTAGAGAGAAGTCCTACGATATCATCCCGCCGTGTAGCTCAGCAAATAGGGGTGTCACAGTCTTCAGTGATAAGAGGTACGAAACAATTAAAATTAAAACCTTAAAAAATTCATGTAGTTCTGAGGTTAACGGAACCCGAATATCAGAGCAGACTTTGGTTTTGCATGTGGTTCCAACAGTGAGTGTATGACGAACTACTTGACCCCACCTTAATTTTTTATAGTGACGAAGGATGGTTCCACCTCAGTGGTTACGTAAACACTCTCAAAACAGTCATTTACTGGAACAGTGAAAATCCACACCATTTTTACGAACAACCGCTAAAAAGGTAAAGGTAGCCCCGTCACACGCCATGAAGGCACTTGGGGGTCATGGAGTTAGAGCCCCATGCTTTCCATGACCTCGGCACTAGAATGGGGTGGTGTGGTCGGCACCACGCTCTGACCGCCTTTTACCCCCGGGAAAGACCCGGTACTCAATTTTATAGGAGGCTGAGTGAACCTTGGGGCCATTCTGGAAGTTTGGCAACGAGAAAAATCCCGTCACCACTTGGGATCGAACCCCGGACCTTCCAGTCCGTAGCCAGCTGCTCTACCAACTGAGCTATGAACAACCGCTGCATGACAAAAATAGGGGTACGGTGTGCAGTGAGCGGATGAAGACTGATTGGCTCCATTTTCTTCGAGGAAACAGTCAACGCACAAAGATATACATAGGTCATGCTCCGTCCATTTTTTAAGGAGCTGAGTGAGGACGAAAAATTGTACAGATATTTCATGCAGGATAATGCCATAGCTCTCACTGCTCATGTGTCAATGACCGCCATTGAGGAAGTGTTTGATGATAGGGTGGCAAGTCGTGGATTAGGGCCAGCTCAATAGCCAGATTTATATCCTTGCGATTTTTATTTATGGGGCACTCTGAACAGTAAAGTTTATGCGAATAACTCAAAATATCCGGCACGAAATTCGGGCCATTTCGGAAATGAACTGCGGCGAGTTGCTGGATAAGTCTTTAGGAGATGTGCAGCCTACCAGATATCACAAGGACGTCATTTCGAACATGAAGTGTGAATTCAGTAAGTACATCATTATGTAATACTAACCGCAAAAGTGCGGAATGACTCCTCCTCCGTTGCGTATGAATCAGCCACGATGAGTGCGGCTACGAGCTAGCCCTGCTGGTTCACTCGGTACTTCAGTTGAGGCTCGTCACAGATAAGAGCCCAGCTCAGTAATTGCTAAGAGATTGAAGCAGATTTGATAACCTGTAGAAAGCTCTACTTTCATTAGTAGGGAGCGGATTTTTATGTGCTAAAAAATTTGAATATATTTAATTTTTATGTGCTAAAAAGTACGAAAATATTTGCTAAAAATAATTTTTTTTTTAAATATGACAAAAATACCTTACATAGCTTGAAAAAAGAATGTTTTATACTAGGTACTCACCAACCACACTTAAGTGCTAGTAGTTGGCCGAGAATTGCAGTGAACAATAAAGGTCATCTCCAAATTCTCCATCACAAATGCATGCCTATTATCTCTGAACAACGATTTATACTGTGAAAACGATCTTTCCACATCACAGGACGTCAGATGTGCATATTTAAAGACAGGAATGTCACAAACACATACACCGTCAATTTCACCTACAGGCACATCCTCCAACACTTGAGCAACTTTACACATTTTTTTATATCCACTGTTTTTCCCAAACACATTCTGGAATTTGTTCCTTAATACTTATACTTCTGAACCTGGTAGCGAGTCTAGTTTAATTTCCATGGCACGCACCTCCCTGTTTCAGACAACAGGTTTTTTTGGATGTTTCGAGATTTTTACGGTGTCACACAAAAAGCTTAGATTTGCTAATAGGAAAGCCAAATCGTTTCTTAAACAACCATCTTTCAGTGTATCTTGAAGGATATCGATTGACTAAGCCCGATAACAGGGAATCACAACAATATATATTACCTTACTTGATAGACATGAGCGAGAGGCGAGAGATTTGTTTAAATTAAATAATTAATAATTTCGAGGGAAATTGTTCCGGAGCCGGGTATCGAACCCGGGACCTTTGGTTTAACGTACCAAATTGCAAATTAAATAATGTTCATACCCGACCTCTTATCTGTTGTGTTTCACAAACAAAGCGTGGAATGAAATCATTTTCAGCAACAATAAAAATTATGTGTTGCAAGATCTCTCCTCCTTGTCCATGTTAATTTATTCTCTAATAATAACACTGATATGCTGCCTAGCAGTTCTCAGAACTTGAGGCGATACTACTACGAAAATGGATCACTGATACACCACACAGCGCTTAGAAACACGAAGCAACCAAGAATTCTTAAAAAAGATAACGTACTTCTGAGTGATATAATTGATTTAGTTTTAAAATATTTAAAAGTTCTTGTAAAAAATTGTTTAAGTAAAAAAACTCCAAGATTTATGTACTTACATAATTTTTTTGTGAAAATATGTGTTTTTATGTGAAATAAAATTCGGGTTTTAATCTTGAAACTTCATGTTCGGAATTTTTAAGTTTGTTAATTGTGTTTTATCACATGCAAAAAGAATATTTAATTACATAGGAATCCGCTCCTTATTCATTAACTTATCTCTCTGGTAGGCTAATTTTCCAGAAAAACTACACACTGAAGGATGCCTTCTTCCCCCCTCCCACTAGATTCTGTGAGATGTATAATGATTGACACGTGGTTTTAGTTAACAGCCACAAGTACTTTCAAGATAAAAGTCACTTGATAGCCTACCTGTATATTTTATTGCTCTATTGTAGCCCAAAAAGAACCACATTGGAGACACATCTTCCATTCTCTATACTAGTTACCAATGTAATATGCAAGAGGTCCAGGATCTTTCCAAATAGTTTTTGGACAAATTTAATTTGTTTTGCGTCAAATTTCCAAGTTTTTATATTTCGGTATTTTTTAGGACATAAGTGCATGCATATTTTCAGAGCTTCTTAGCTGATGTTATACCGCCAGCATTCCGTTGTAAGATGTTTAGTTGATTCTGTACCATTAAAGTAGTCCCCGCCCGGAGATCCGATTGGTGGTGGTGATTTACCTCTGGATAATTTTACCTTAATGGTACTCATTTCATATTGGAGTAAAAATGGCATGTTGTAGCCGATTTAAGTGAACACCATATTTTAACGTTTTGGTGGCTACTTCATCCACACACAACCCCAGAATGTCTGGAGGACCACACCTGCTGTTGGTTGACGGTTGGGAGATCTTGTTGATCACCATCTTTCCCTCCTTAAGCCACTGGAGGACGATTTTCACACACATTTTTCTCTAAACACACACCTTCATCTCAAACAGCAGAAATAACTAAAATGCTCTCCCAATTAATATCTCTCAATAAAAGAATTGTATTCCAATGGATACCATCCCATTGTGGAATCCTGGGAAACGAGAATGCGGATGCTTTAGCAAAGAAGGGCAGCACAGCTACTTACAGACCTGTTACTAAATCTACATATTACTCTGTGAAAAGATTTATTAAATCTACATACTTAGACTTCAACAAACAAAATTTGATAACACAATCTCAAGGGGAAAATGGAACTCTCTGCATCAAAATCAACAGTTAATTCCCGATTTACCACGAAAATCGTCTGTAGCTGCATTTAGATTGGCAACAGGCCATGATTGTTTGGCCAAAGACCTGCATAGAATTGGAATATATCAGTCCCTAACTGCCCATTGTGCAACTCAAACCAAGAAATGGATTCGGAACACCTCAAAATCTGTGCTTCAGTGGCTGGCCATGATAATATCTTTGAAAAATATTGGAGTGCAAGAGGTCAAATGACTTTATTGTCAAACGCCTGGCATTAGAAAACAACAACAACATTTTCAGTTCTTTTAGGTCATGAAATCCGAGCCGTAGTCATGTTATAGAAAACTTTACTAACTTCAAGAAAATTCCTTACAACTCTTCAGTGTCTGTAGGATTGGTGCCTTAACCCAGTGTTTGTCACCCGCTGGGCCACGGCCTGGTACCGGGCCCTGGTGTCAATTAAACTGGCCCACGAGATATTCTTCTGGTATTTGCCATTTTACTTTTATAAGTATTTTTCACGAATAAGTATTTTATAGTGAAAATATTCTTAGGAGAATAATTTTCATGACTGTCGATTGTCTCTATCCAAACTTACGTGACATAAAAATCAGATTTCTTCTTTGTTTTTCCACCACATATCTGCATTTTCTGCCATGGCTGTGCTTAAAACGAAAACAGGAACTGCCTACAACTTTACTGCATGTCTCTGTTTGGTTCTCATTTCAATGCATCACAGAATTAATAAGCTAAGCGACAGCAAAAGAAGTCTCACTAGCCTCGCTAAGTCCTTAAAAATTCTCAGGTGTAATAAGGAATTACATAAACTAAACACTGAAGTTATAGTAACTTGTAATAATTATTTCTGTGGTAATGTGCTGCGTTTTTAAATTCATAACATTAATTAATATGGGGACTAGTGTTTAGAATTGATACATTCATACATTTTTATAGGCCTACGTAAAATTGCATACATTGTATATAAAACATTTACTATATGTAAGTTACGTGTGATAATTGTTCTACTGACATATTGACATCCTTCCCTTACTTTCCCTAGTCAGCTGACTTCTGTGGTGAGTTACAATGTATAATCATTCCTCCCCTTTCCTTTGAAACAAACATCATTAAAATCAATTTAATAATACAATGGTCAACGTTATCAATTTTTGTTGTGTCAAGTTTTTGCTGGTCAGAAAGGGGAAATGTGTCAATGAAAATTAGCATGAATTAATTGAAGATGTTGGATTGAAGAAACTACCACATGCTATAAAATTTCATTAATCCAGTGATTGAAAATGAATTGAAATATTTGTCAACATGTAATAAGTCTTAAGATTGTGCCAGACTTAATTATTATTAATAAATCTGTTAGTTAAATGTGTGAACTTAAAAATGGAGTAAATTTGTTGAGACCGGGCTCTCTTCTTTAGAAAAAGAACTTACTGGGCCGCATTCTCTCACTGCCCTAACTTGTTTCTTTCCCACTCTTGAGGGCTATGAATCAGTATTGGTTACAATGTAAAGCCTTCTGAAGGGCAGGCCAAATGCTATTTTCTGTGTATTGGCATTTCAGTTTCTTTCTGGGAATCATTTAACATAGATACTAATGATACAGTTTTGAAATGTGCATAATTCACTTTTGTTCACAGCAATGGGGAAAGTGAGGAGACAAAGGCAGAAATATCACCTCTCAAGAAGTGATGCTCCAGCGGCTAGCAACGATAGTGTACAGAATGAGGAGCAGTCACCAGAAATTCCTACAGAACTGATTGTTCCAGAAAATGTCTTTGCAGGCATTGATATCTCTTTGGATAACTTGAAGCAGTCTTTGAAAGATAGTGATGTCAGAAGTGTCATATCACAAAAAATACTTCCAGTTGGAAATACTGTATCGAAGAAAGAGAAGAGGAGGCTTCGTCATGAATTATTTGTTAAAAGTATGTATAAACAACACACAATGCAAATTAATTACGGTACGAGGGTCATTTCATAAGTCATGGCAATGATATTATATCAGTCAGTAAAGCTGCAGGAATAGAAATTCACTATATGTGATTGAATGTCACTGGAATGTGCTTCACAATGCTAGTACCAAATTGGGTCCAAGTACAGGAGGCAATGGGTAAGGGAAATTGAAAATGCGTAAATAGAAATCACTGTTTTATTATGCACAAAAGAAAATAAAGTAGAATACTACAGCTAACACCCTTAAAAATAACCCCCAAGACTTCCACACATCTTTGCCAGTGATGACGCAGGCATTGAATACTATCGGCTGTGTGCGATTCGTCTGTGTGTACCGTCTCTTGTCGAAACGCCGTTAAGATGTCCTCCCTGTTTTGTGTTAGGGCCTAAATTGTGTCGACAGTATACGTTTGAGAGTTAGTTTCACTTTGAAAAGATCTGCAAAGTGGATTCTAAAGGTACTATTCTGTTAATATGCATTCCACTCTTCTTGTTCCACATGTTTGAATTTGCATTCTTGACCCAAGTTTCCCCGTCTGAGGAAGTGTAGTAAGCTAGCTAGAAGCAGGAGCTTTGCTTCCTCTCTGGCAGAAGGGAGGTCAAATGTTTCGTTAGTCCCTATCAGACTCTGATACACTATGGAAATCTTCTGCTCTGTGAACTAATAAATCAGTTCATTTTCTCAAGCAGGGAATTTCTTGTAGATATTGTTTGAATGTTATTATGTTGCATTGTTTCAAGAATTGAATGTTTCCCCAGTGTATAGATAATTATACAGTATGGACACTTCGCGTCGGTACCTTTGATGTAGCCGGACTGATTTCAATGACCTTCAAGCCAGCTAGAGCGTGAGATTCTGCTTTCTCCCTAGAGTTGGCGCTGACATCACATTTGCTAGCAGTCGACCCAGCGGAAATATAACACATATAATTAATACATCTAGGTACATTATGTACTCAAATAAAATAAATTGGATCCATAAACTAATAAATCCGTCATTAACTGCAATGTCTAGACTCTAGAGTTCCTTTATAATGAGAGTTGAGACGTTGACCCCAACAACAATTAAAATATGTAATGATTTGATAGCGCTGAAAATGGAAAAACAAAACTCCTATGAGAAGTAAAACCATATACCTATATTATATTGTATGTAAATATTAAACGAATTTGATAAATAATTTTATAATGTATTATATTATTATGTTAGGAGAAAATACACAAACGATTAGGAAAAACACGGAAATTTTACTTGAAGCAAGTAGAGCGATCGGTTTGGAAGTAAATCCCGAAAAGACAAAGTATATGATTATGTCTCGTGACCAGAATATTGTACGAAATGGAAATATAAAAATTGGAGATTTATCCTTCGAAGAGGTGGAAAAATTCAAATATCTTGGAGCAACAGTAACAAATATAAATGACACTCGGGAGGAAATTAAACACAGAATAAATATGGGAAATGCCTGTTATTATTCGGTTGAGAAGCTCTTATCATCCAGTCTGCTGTCCAAAAATCTGAAAGTTAGAATTTATAAAACAGTTATATTACCGGTTGTTCTTTATGGTTGTGAAACTTGGACTCTTACTCTGAGAGAGGAACATAGGTTCAGGGTGTTTGAGAATAAGGGGCTTAGGAAAATATTTGGGGCTAAGCGGGATGAAGTTACAGGAGAATGGAGAAAGTTACACAACACAGAACTGCACGCATTGTATTCTTCACCTGACATAATTAGGAACATAAAATCGAGACGTTTGAGATGGGCAGGGCATGTAGCACGTATGGGCGAATACGTAAATGCATATAGAGTGTTAGTTGGAAGGCCGGAGGAAAACAGACCTTTGGGGAGGACGAGACGTAGATGGGAAGATAATATTAAAATGGATTTGAGGGAGGTGGGATATGATGGTAGAGAATGGATTAATCTTGCTCAGGATAGGGACCAATGGCGGGGTTATGTGAGGGCGGCAATGAACCTTCGGGTTCCTTAAAAGCCATTTGTAAGTAAGTAAGTATTATATTATTTTATAATATAATTTATTGTATATAAAATATAAAAAATTATTATTACAACTAGTTTGCCACTGAGAAATAAGGAAAAGCTGTTAACTTGAATTTATTTGAAGCAAAGCGTTACTGGATTATGCAATAAGGTAGGCGATGTTTGGATCCTGTGTCCCAACTCTATACTCAATTATTATCTTAGCGTATGCTCGATTACACTACCTCTAGCGCTTGAAAGTGAAACTAAACGCCGGCGCACAGAGAAACAAAACACAGGAAAATTCGCTCAGTGTCCATTCTTTATAATCCCTATTCGCTGGTTTTCCTCTCTGTGCTCACACCTGCAATGTATTCTTTATTTACTGTGTTTTATTGATGGTGGAGCTAATTTTGTTTTTTTTCTTGGAGCTGGTAGTGATTCTGTAGTGTTTGAATAAGAAGTGTTTGTACTACAATTTGGTTTCTTTGCAGAGTTGGATGCAGCATATCAAGCAAAAAAACGTAGTATTAGAAGATCTAAGATAATGAAAAAACCAGCGGAGAACAAGTCATTGGTGGATGACAAACTTCCACCTCTTGATATTTGCCTTAAAGAATCAGATGAAAATCCAAAGAAGAAAAAACGGGAAACAAAAGTGAAGGGGATCGCCAAAGCAAAGCACAGGAATAAAGCACTGTAAGTGTGAGATGCTTTCATTGTTCACACAAGTATGGAGTAATTAAGAAATGTTACGCAGAGACTGGTGTTCGTTAATTCTAATAATAATAATAATAATAATAATAATAATAATAATAATAATAATAATAATCAGAGATGTTTCTAATCTGAAATTTTGCTTGATCATTGTCGCATTCGTTAAGATTTGCACAACCTGGTCTATCGTGAAGCTTTAGGATTGTATACACTGTCTCTTTCAGGCCCGTCCCAATTTCCACTTTTTAAGTTACACAGATGTGATATTTTAGCTATCATAGAGCCTGGCTTTCCAATGATTTCTGTATTACTTGATTGTGTCCCAGATACCTTCACTGTGTAATTCCTGCGATTTACCTTCGTTTCTCTAATGTGTGAAGCCAAACTGCTCTTCTTCCAACTGTTCTTCCATCTTAGAATATAAACATCAATTCAATATTCACAAGAATCTTTGCCGAGTGTACTATCAGGCTGATAGTTATTTTTGTTGTTGTTGTTGTTGTTATTATTATTATTATTATTATTATTATTATTATTATTATTATTATTATTGTTATTATTATTATTTTTACTTTTTAACTTTGCTCTAGAGTATGCCATTAGGAAAGTCCAGGATAACAGAGAGGGTTTGGAATTGAACGGGTTACATCAGCTGTTTGTCTATGCAGATGACGTGAATATGTTAGGAGAAAATCCACAAACGATTAGGGAAAACACGGGAATTTTACTGGAAGCAAGTAAAGAGATAGGTTTGGAAGTAAATCCCGAAAAGACTAAGTATATGATTATGTCTCGTGACGAGAATATTGTACGAAATGGAAATATAAAAATTGGAAATTTATCTTTTGAAGAGGTGAAGAAGTTCAAATATCTTGGAGCAACAGTAATAAATATAAATGATACTCGGGAGGAAATTAAACACAGAATAAATATGGGAAATGCCTGTTATTATTCGGTTGAGAAACTTTTATCATCCAGTCTGCTGTCAAAAAATCTGAAAGTTAGAATTTATAAAACAGTTATATTACCGTTGTTCTTTATGGTTGTGAAACTTGGACTCTCACTTTGAGAGAGGAACAGAGATTAAGGGTGTTTGAGAATAAGGGGCTTAGGAAAATATTTGGGGCTAAGAGGGATGAAGTTACAGGAGAATGGAGAAAGTTACACAACACAGAACTGCACGCATTGTATTCTTCACCTGACATAATTAGGAACATAAAATCCAGATGTTTGAGATGGGCAGGGCATGTAACATGTTTGGGCGAATCCAGAAATGCATATAGAGTGTTAGTTGGGAGGCTGGAGGGAAAAAGACTTTTAGGGAGGCCGAGACGTAGATGGGAAGATAATATTAAAATGGATTTCAGGGAGGTGGGATATGATGATAGAGAATGGATTAATCTTGCTCAGGATAGGGACCAATGGCGGACTTATGTGAGGGCGGCAATGAACCTCTGGGTTCCTTAAAAGCCAGTAAGTAAATTATTATTATTATTATTTTGTTTCAGACTGCAGGATGTTGAATTGTTCAAGAAGTTACTGGAAGACAACACTGTTCAGGCAGACCCAGTTGCAACAGTTTCAGCTCTTGTAAAGTCCAGAATTGAGGATGGAGACCTGAGTGGTGTGTGATACAAGGCTGCATGAGTGCTGTGTAAATATTGTTCTTTTTTATAACAACTGTTTTTTTTTTTGGAAAATATATACAGTATATACAATATGTGTAGAATCCCTTCATTACCCGATTTCCTCCAACTCGACCCTTACTTCCCTTTATCTGTCCCTAAAGCTGTTTTGAACAGATTGTTTTTCTCTCTTGCACAGTGGAACTTCACGGCATGTGGGGTACATGATACAGGAGACCCATCTGGCCAGTTGCACGATGTAAGTCAGTCAGAGTAGGGTGGTGGTAGTGCAGCAATAGTAGTTTTGTAAATAATTGATTAAATGGCGATCTTAGTCGTGTTGTGTAAGCATGTGCGGCTTACAGCTGTTTCGGTGCTTCTTCACACCATCCTCAGAGCCTACTAGATCTCTGCATCATTTCGAACTTTGCTGCCTGTTATGTGGGTGCATTCGATTGTTGAAAAGTGTTGAAATGTGGAGTCAAATAGTGTGTGTGTTCTGAAATTGATCTGTGTGTTGAGAATTTGATCAGGTTGTGTTTTAGTGTGTCTGTATATTTCATATTGTGACCAGCCTCATGGTCTAGTGGTTAGAGCTTCTGGCTATAGTTCATGAGGTCCCGGGTTCAATTCCCTGTTAGAGCACAGTAATTTTTCCTTAAAGGGGATTATTCCTGTGGTCGTCCATGGTCTGGAATTTAGGTTAAGTTTAGATTTAAGACCTCTCCTGGCACCACATTATCATAATCATCCTATCATATCATCGGGGTAATGTAACTCTGCCTTCCAGGTGCCCCAGCCTCAGAAGTGGGTTACAACTAAGCCAATTCCAGGAGAGAAGACCAGAAATGTCGAAAAGACAACCTGGTGGCATTGGATTAAAAAAATATATATATTTCGTATTGTTCTAGTGTGTTGAGTTTTTTATTTTTGGGTTGTATGAGTAGGATTTCCGTGTCTGTATTTATGTTACTGTATGTGTGGTTAGCATTAGTTATGTGTTGGCATATGTAGATGTATTGTGTCCTCTGGTTATTGCTTTAATATGTTCTTTGTATCGAGTTCGGAATGATCTGCCTGTCTGTCCAATGTAGAAACTGTTTGTATATGCCTGTGTGGTTGTATTTATTTGTTTGTGTGTTGAGATGTCTTTGTAGTGTGTTTTCTGTTCTGTATGCTATGTTGTATTTCTGTTTTCTGAATGAGGATGAGATCTTGTGTGTGTTTTTGTTTTCGTATGTTAGTGTGATGTATTTCTTGTGTTTGTGTTGTGTTTTGTGTGTTTGTTGAGTTTTTGTTTTGCCTTCCTTATGATGTCTATTATGTTAGGGTTGTAACCGTTTTCTTGTGCTATGTATTTGATTGTGTTCACTTCTTCATTGTAGTGTTGTTGGCTCATGGGTATGTTCAGTAATCTGTGTACCATTGTCCTGAATGCAGCATGTTTGTGTTGTGTGGGGTGGTTAGATGTGTTGTGTATGTGTGTGGTGGTGGTGGTTGCTTTTCTGTATATTTTGAAGGTGTGTTTGTTGTCAACTTTTGTTATGGTGATGTCTAGGAAATTTATGGAGTTATTGTTTTCAAGTTCGACTGTGTATTGAAGTTTTGGGTGTAATTTGTTTATGTATTGGTGTAGTTTGTGTATTTGTATAGTATGAGTATGTCGTCTACGTATCTGTGCCAGTATATTATGTTGTCTGCATATTTGTTGTGTTCATTGTTGAGTATGTATGTTTGTTCTATGTTGTGTAAAATATCTCTGTTAGTATGCGAGTTATGGGTGATCCCATTGGCAATCCTTCTGTTTGGATGTAGTATTTGTTGTTGTGTGTGAAGTAATTTTGCTTTGTTATGATGTCTGTGATTTGGATAATTTCTTGGATGTTTTTACACAATTAACACGAGTAAGATCGCCATTTAATCAATTATTTATATTCAAGTGTTAAAAGTAGTCTACGAAAGATTCAACATGGAGTAGTTTTGTCTTATTATGTACATGAAGTCCCTGTCAAAATATTCCCGATAGTTGTGGGTAGTTCAATTAATAGTGATGAGAAACAAGAACAACTGCCTTCTGAATAGGTAAACAATACAGTATAGGTTGTGCATAGTTCATGGCGTAAAACAGAGTGCAATGTGTGTGTCCGAATGGCACCTCTCACTTCCAGTTATATAAATGAACCTAGGGATAAACAGAACAACATGCAAACTCCGACGAGTAGAACACGCCACGTGACTGTTGTAAAGAAGCAACATTGCAGGAGGAGCACAGTGTGTAATTTTCCCGATCTAGGTAGACAAAAATCAAATTTCGACTTGTTTCGTTATGAATTCGTGATCTTTAACATTTGAAGAATATTGTAAGTAGTAGCTTTTACAGATTTATCAGCGGCAAACTATAGTTAGAAGGGTATAAACTTTGAGTTGTTCCTAACACTTCTCGCTCCTGTTCAGTCATACAAAGAGAGGCTTACTATGGGGTAAAAAAGAGCCAATTGTTAGTGATTTATTGTGTTATGAAACATGGAACGTGTTCATATAGGTACGTTCTTACTAATGTAACTTCAATTACAAGTTTATAAAGTATTTTCCTTCTTACAGTAGAGTTTAAATATTACAATTGAAAAAAATTTTGTTTTTAAAGTTCTTCAAATGTTGTTGTTGTTTTCTAATGCCAGGCGTTTGACAATAAAGTCATTTGACCTCTTGAACTCCAATATTTTTCAAAGATATTATCATCACCAGCCACTGAAGCACAGATTTTGAGGTGTTCCGAATCCATTTCTTGGTTTGAGTTACACAATGGGCAGTTAGGGGACTGATATATTCCCATTCTATGCAGGTGTTTGGCCAAACAATCATGGCCTGTTGCCAATCTAAATGCAGCTACAGACGATTTTTGTAGTAAATCGGGAATTAACTGTCAATTTTGATGCAGGGAGTTTTTTTTTTTTCCTTGGGACTGAGTTATCAAATTTTGTTTGTTGAAGTCTAAGTATGTAGATTTAATAAATCTCTTCACAGAGTAATACATAGATTTAGTAACAGGTCTGTAAGTAGCAGTGCTGCCCTTCTTTGCTAAAGCATCCGCATTCTCGTTTCCCAGGATTCCACAATGGGATGGTATCCATTGGAATACAATTCTTTTATTGAGTGATATTAATTGAGAGAGCATTTTAGTTATTTCTGCTGTTTGAGATGAAGGTGTGTGTTTAATATAATGTAATGTGAGTTTTAGTATAGTCGGTCACGTCCGGTTACAACAATTCTTTTACCATTTAATACAGCATCATTTAGAGTGTTGAATCCTTGTTTTAAAGTTTGCGCGTTCTTACACCGTTATCAGCAATTAATATTTATCAGTGATGGGGCAT
Source organism: Periplaneta americana (assembly GCA_025594305.2). Classification (NCBI taxonomy): domain Eukaryota; kingdom Metazoa; phylum Arthropoda; class Insecta; order Blattodea; family Blattidae; genus Periplaneta; species Periplaneta americana. Next base: position 156,810,089 of record JAJSOF020000015.1, read on the forward strand.
ACGGTAACTGTTCCATGTTTGGCTTAAGAGCAGAAAAGAACCATTGACTAAGGAAGATTTTAATGACTGAGAGTATTTTAGGCCTACAATGTTATTCACATGATATGGAATATCAGTTAAAAAATACACTGGGCACATTTCTATCTAACCTTAATAAACGCACAGTGAATCAGAACACAAATCATTAGCTGGACAAAATTAATAACGTCTCTGCAGTCTTAACGTATTGGTATGAAACTTTGTACATGATTTACGGGTGGCACATATGGTTTGTGTATAAACTCTGATTACGTTTGCACAAAAAAACTACCCCTTTATAATGGGTGCATTTAGATAGAATTAATAACTTCTCTCCTATCTAAAAGATTTTTATGAAGCATTGTACGGAAGTTACAGGTAGCATATATTTTTGTGCACAAACTATATTTACGGTTCCATAAATGGAACTACTTCATTTAGGGATGGATTTAAACAAAATTAATAAATTCTCTCCTATCTAACAGATTTTTATGAAACTTTGTACAACTACTAGGTCTACAGTTAGCATAAACATGTAATCAGAATTTGTATACAAAAAGTATATGCTACCTGTAACTCCAGTACAAAGTTTCATAAAGTCTGTTATCTAGTCTTCTTCTTCTTCTACTTCTTCTTCTTCTTCACTTCCTGGTTTAGGCATTAATTGCCTGTTCCATCTTCACTAATAGATCTAGGACCATCTCTTCCGAGGACGTCCAACATCTCTTCTTCCTCTTGGGAAATAGTTTTGTATTCTCTTTGGTAATCTACTCTCTGCCATTCTTTCTATATGTTCTTTCCATTGTTCCTTATTGTTAGTTATCTTTTCTTTTATGGAGTAGATTTGCAGTTCTTCATGGATATCCTCGTTTCTTATCTGGTCCATTCTAGTACACCCTTTACTCTCCTTAAAACTTCATCTCAGCTGCCTGGATTTTACTTTCATGTTTAGTAGTGGTAATCCAAGATTCACTCCCATATAAGAGGGTAGGAACTGCCATTGTTTTATAGAATTTTAATTTTGTTTGTTTGTGGGCTTTATTATTCAACGTTCTATTTATTGTGCCACAAATAGCTTGGAACTGATTAATTTTATATTCAATGTCCTTATCATATCCATAGCTAATATCACATCCTAAATATTTATAGTGGGATACTTGTTCAATCATTTGGTCATCAATGATTATTTTTGCGCGTAGAGGGTTTTTTCCACTAAAAGCCATCACCTTTGTTTTATTTATCGAGATTTTGAGATTATAATCTTTACATATTTCATTTAATTTATGGGCAGCCAGTTGCAATAAATCTTTGTCATAATGTAGTAAGACTAAATCGTCAGCGAAAATTAAGTTGTCAATACTTGTGTCATTATTCAATCTAAGGCCTTTGTGTGTTAACATTTTCCACTGTTTCATAATGTCGTCAATATATATATTAAAAGAGTGGGTGATAGACTGCACCCTTGTCTAACTCCTTGATTTATTAAAATTTCTTCTGACTTTTTTCATCTGCTTTTATTACTATTTTGGTTTCTTCATATAAGCTTTGGATTGATGTTATTAGATGATGCGAATATCCTCATTCTTTCATTATTGCCCATAGTTTGGTTCTATTCACTCTGTCGAAGGCCTTTTCAAAATCAACAAACAGTAAATACGTTGGCAAATTAAATTCTCTTCTCTTTTCGATTAGTCTCTTTATAATAAACACATTATCACTACAAGATCTTCCTTTTCTAAACCCTGCTTTTTCTTCTTCTAAAAGTGTATTAGATATAATCTTCAATCTATTATTTATAATTTTCGCGTATAATTTATAAGTGGAGTTCAATAAACTGATACCTCTGTAATTTTTACTATCTAATCTATTTCCTTTTTGAAGAGGGATATAACTTCACCTATCTTCCAATTTTCAGGTATTTTGCATGTATTCCAGCATTCATTTATTAAATTCAGTAATCTTATTTCTGCATATAAACCTGCATATTTGATCAATTCATTATTTATACCATCTATACCTGGTGCTTTTCTTTTTTTCATTTCTTTCATTGCTTCCCTCATTTCGCTTAGAGTAATTCTGTCTATTTCTGATTCATTTTCAGAAGGGTATTTTATATCTAATTCTTCTTCATTCCACCATAATTCTTTGTAGTGGTTTTCCCATGTTTTCAGATCAATGGTATTTAATTTTGCAGTGTCTTTTTCTGTTCTGTTTAACTGTTTCATTACTTTAAATGCTAAAGATTGTCTTCCATGTACATCGTGCTCTATTCTAGAAATTAATCTTTCCCAGGAATCTTTATGAGCTGTTCGAGTTATTTGTTTCGCTCGGTTTCTTTTTTGATTATATATAATTTTAGATTCTTCAGTTTTTTTTTGGTAAGTATTCTAAATAAGCTAATTTCTTATCTCGTACAGCCTCTTCTATTTCGTCATTCCATATCTTTAATCCTTTTTTGTTGCGAATTTTTCTTTTTTTCCTATGGGTTCACATGCAGCATTTAGAATACATGTTTTCATATCTTCCCACTCTTCGTTTAGGTTTTCATTCATTACATTTCTTTCCAAATGTCTTTGTAGCCTGTTTTGATATAATTTTCATATACTTTCTTCTTCTAAGAGATATACTTTAAAGACTTCTTCTTTTCTTTTTTTCTTGGGTTTTTCGTTTTTTCCATCTGGCTATCATAAGTACCGTGGCTATTAATAAATAGTGGTCTGAATATATGTCATACCCTCTATATACTCTTACATCTTGTATTTGATTCCTAAGTCTGTCATTAATCATTATATAATCTATTAGCGATCTTTGATTTCTAGCACACCTTGTATACTTATGTATATCCTTCTTCCTGTAAAATGTATTCGTGATTTTTAGTCTATTATAAGTGGCAAATTGTCGAAGTTCCTCACCATTTCTATTTATCACATTTTCTCCGAATGTATCTATTATTCCTGGGATTGGAAGATTGCCAACTCTGGCATTTAGGTCACCACCTATGATAATATTTTCAGTGTTTTTAATGCTGTTTAATTCTTGTTGCAATTTATCATAGAAAATTGTGGTGTCTTCAATTTTCCTTTCTTCTGGTGCATATACCCCTACAATATTCAGATAATTCCGGTCTATTTTCAATCTTACAGTTACTATTCTTTCATTCACATATTTGTAGCTTATTATTTTTGATCTCCATTTATTATTAATTAGTATAGCTACACCACTGCAGGCTCTTGTATCTTGAGGTACTCCACTGTATATTAATGTATAGTTACCAATATCTTTTGTTCCTTTCAGCTTATTTTTTGTTTCAGTAAGTACTACTATATCGATGTTTTAGTTATTTAGTTCTCTAATTAGCTCTTCTTCTTTAGTGTTCAGCCTCTAACATTCCATGTTCCCACTTTAATCCGATCCTTTATGCCTAATCGTTAGTCCTTAATTCTGCGCTGAGGTCGTCTTTCGTTAGATCCGTCCGAGTTCCTATTGTGAAGAATATGAGTAATTGTGTTTTCCTCTGATCGCGCTACCAACGCTATGCAAAGCAGACCATTGGTGGGGCTGCCACCTCAAAGCTTTAGGCCCAACTTCTGTGTGTACTAGCCCATCCAGAGGGCTGCCACTCGCCAATCTATTTAAATTAGTTGTCATTGTGGACTTCACTCATTTTCCCCGAGCATGGGCCTCTTATCATCCCAGAGAAAGGACCCCTTTTCCCATCAGTTCTCCGACCCAAATCGCCGAAGGGATTTTATACCACAACCTTGATTTGGGTTACTCGGATTAACAGGTCCACCTCGAGCAGGTTGGGAAAGGAGTTGACATGCAGAGGCTAAGTGTTCACTATGGGAACTGTATTACGCATGTATGCCTTTGGACCCTGTTATCTAGTAGAGAAGTTAATTTTGTGTAAATGCACCCCTGTAGAGAGGTACTTCCTCTTTTGAAACTGTGAATATAGTTTGTACAGAAAAATATATCCTACCTGTAACTTCCATACAATTTTTCATAAAAATCTGTTAGATAGGAGAGAAGTTACTATTTCTGTCTATACCCACCCCGTGTAAAGGGGTAGTTCCTCTTACACAGTCGTAGTCAGAGTTTGTACACAAAAAAATATGTGATATATATAAGGTCTGTACAAAATTTCATAACAGTCCGTTGGAATGCAGAGAAGTTATGAATTTTGTCCAGCTAGATTTACGTTATTGCACACTGTGAGGAGGTGGGAATTGAAGAACACATTGGTGTAAATGAGAAACTGTGTCGTTAGGGAATCAGGTCTGGTACCCAAAAGTGCGAATATTGCAGCAAGGAAAGTGGCATTAGCTGTGTTATCCTTGTTTGAAATTCAGATTTTTATTATGGTAATGAAGCCAGGAAATATCTTTTGCGATAATTTATATATGTATGAGGAACAATCACATGAAAACTGGTCACCATGCATATATCTCACGATGGGCAAGTTTGTACCATTGGAATTTGATTTCTGAACTGACATCTGGTGGCGAATCACGAAAACACAGTTACAATCTCTGCTTACACACTACTCGTTCGTTTATTGTGCTGAAAGTGAGGTTAGAGATATGTGTGTTCATCGAACATCACTAATGAAGACAGGTAAAGAAGAACAGTGATCAATCAATCAATCTTCTTAATGTATCCAGCTGTTTGCTGACAACATAAAGTCCACTGTAGTGTATTCAGTTGTTGTTTTCACGAGAAATGAGGGGTATTTTGATCGGTGTTCATTATAGATGCCTGTTGCTAGTAGCCAGAGTTCGGGTGTAGTCAATATATACTGCAGGGCTGTGTCTTCTACAACTGGTACTGATGATTTTAATTTACTTCTTTTGTGGTTTATGGATGGACAGTATAGAAGAATGTGTTCCAGATCTTCATCATGATTATTACACCACAGACAAGTTGTTGTTGTTTTGTAATGCCAGGTGTTTGACAGTAAAGTCATTTGACCTCTTGCACTCCAATATTTTTCAAAGATATTATCATGGCCAGCCACTGAAGCACAGATTTTGAGGTGTTCCGAATCCATTTCTTGGTTTGAGTTGCACAATGAGCAGTTAGGGGACTGATATATTCCAATTCTATGCAGGTGTTTGGCCAAACAATCATGGCCTGTTGCCAATCTAAATGCAGCTACAGACGATTTTCGTGGTAAATCGGGAATTAACTGTGGATTTTGATGCAGAGTTTTCCATTTTCTGCCTTGGGATTGAGTTATTAAATTTTGTTTGTTGAAATCTAAGTATGTAGACACCACAGACAAATAGGATTATCAGAAATGTGAAATCGGTGTAGGTACAATTGAGTGACAATGTGACCTGTTCTGACTCTTGTTAAAAATGTTGTTGTTGTTTTCTAATGCCAGGCGTTTGACAATAAAGTCATTTGACCTCTTGCACTCCAATATTTTTCAAAGATATTATCATGACCAGCCACTGAAGCACAGATTTTGAGGTGTTCCGAATCCATTTCTTGGTTCAGTAAAAGTTCAGTCAGAGGACTGGATAGGAAAGGGTAAAGAGGGAATTAGGTATTGGATAGAGGAAAATTATACCAAATTCAGTCATTAACTTATCAAGCTGACCAGTGCTAATTGATGAGTAGCCCCTCCCTTTAGTTCAGCTTGTAAAATTATGCTTACTAACAGCTGCACCACGGGAAGATATGGATGGGACATTGGGTATTTGTCCAGGTTGGTTCCTTAAAGCCTTCAATGAGAAGGATTAATGGCTCTCCCCCTGAATCCAACAGATACCCTTTTGCAGCCTTGTTAAAAATGTTTGAACATGTCTGGGCAAGTTTTTGTACATTTCCAGGTCATTTGGTTTCTTTCGTACAGACTGTAAAATTTTTCCTTTGTCAGAAGAGAAGAGAACAGTGACGTGTACTGCGATTTTTGACTGCTGAAGGAATAGGAGGACGAGGAAGAAATCCATCGTCGCATGTCTGCAAGCTCAGCAGGTCATGTTGGCTTGTACTGGAATGGCGCGAGAGATTCCGAGAGCGACGCGTGGCACTGCAAGATGATGCTGCCCAGACAGGCTCATCGTGCCATCACTCTTCTGTTATTGCTGAGGTTGATGGTCTTATGCGGGGAAATCGACGGATCACTGTGGAAGGACTTCGTCGTTTGGTGGGAATAACATGTCGTTGCGATACACCTGCATTACCGAAAAGTCTGCGTGCAATGGGTTCCACATCAGTTGACAAAGGAACAAAAACAAACAATGGCTGCTTCACTGGGTCACTTGCAACGATACCACGAGAAGAGTCTGCATTTCTCTCCCGTATTGTCACTGGAGACAAATCGTGGTGTCACCATTTTGAGCAAATGGCAGAGCGAACAATGGAATCACAGTCAGGAGGAAGAAGGAGTTGGTGGGAGGGGGCAGAGGTAGGCTGCATGCTATGTGTTAATAGATTAGTGAATGGAATACACAGGGTGACTCAGTAAGAGCGTGAAAGTGAAACAGGAAATTCAGGATGCTTTGGAGAACATTCTGAGTTAGGAACTAGAGCAGGGTTGCCAGATTCTCTCATCAGGAATCCAGGACAGATGATGATACTGCATACCTTAACTTAATTACACATTTGAATTAATGCAATTTGTAATACGACTGATTTTGTTTTATGTATTTCAAGTAATTATATAGGGCCTAAACTTTGAATTGTGTTATATTTTTGCTAGATTGTGAAATTTCCTTTGAATTAGTATTTTTATTTATTTAGTATTTATTCATTTAACCTGGTAGAGATAAGGCCGTCAGGCCTTCTCTGCCCTCTACCAGGGGATTACAGCTATAATATGAAGAATAAAATTACAATTAATATTAAATTTACAATTACAATTAAAATTAAAGTACGACAAGATTACCTGATTAATGAAAGCTAGACATTTTATCATAGAAGTTAAGAACAAAGAATATTTTTGTATTTACTGAATTACAAATTAAACCTAGAATAACAAAATTCTATAGTGATGAAAGTACCGGATATTGAGATATTTTGTGGTAGATTAAGAGAACTATTTACAAGAAACCATGTCTGAACGAGTCTCAATTACTGACCAAGTGCCTAGTAAGTTTGCGTTTGAATTCAGTTTTATTTCGACAGTCCCTGATGCTAGCAGGTAACGAATTCCAGAGTCTTGGCAGGGCTATTGTGAAAGAGGATGAGTATGAGGAGGTGCGATGAATTATTGATAAGGTCTGGAAAAATAATGTCATATTACAGCCAGATCTATACAGATACCGTGTTTAAATCCTATCAAAAATAAATCAACATCCAAACACAGTAAAGATTAAATTTACTGTACGATACGTAATACATACTGTAGTATTGTTTTCATTTCATTGCAGCTAGATAGGAAGTGACGACGTTGAACAGGGTCTTGAAAAAATGAGTAAGGAATTTTGAAAATAATTTTATAGAAATGAGCAAAAATGGTATTTTTCCCAATTTTTTTGGACATTCCAGGACAAATATAACTCAATCCAGGGCACAGGACACACCATTGAAATCCAGAACAATCCTGAGAAATCTAGGACATCTGGCAACCCTGGATTAGAGGTCAGCGAAGCCACAGTAAGGAGATATGAGCTTAGAAATTTAGAAATCTTCTCACTATTCGTGAGCTGCCACAAGGGACAAAGAGTACTTAACCATATAAATGTTTACAAGTTCAGTGAACCATTAATTTTCTTTTTTAACAATGAAACTCCTACAAGTACATAGCTGCAAATACATTTTGTGATTGGTGGAAATATACCTAGTTTTATAGAGGCAAGTGTTACAAAAAGTAAAGAATGCTGATGAACTTGGTTTCATTTCGAATATAGGTGATGCTTCAGGAGAGCAATTGATCCTTTCAATGCAGCTAAAGTTACAATCGGAATAATAGATGTAGGTATTCCAAGCCTCTTAAACACATCTTTCATGAAGAGAGTAGCAGTACCTCTTGCTCCAAAGCTCTTCTAGCTGGTATTTTTGAGGTAATATGGAATGGTAGGATTGTAGATTTTCTTTTTTCATTATCCACTTCGGCTGGCCGTTCCTCATCCCTTTCGAAACGCACAGTGGGATCAATTATGAATCCAGATCTTGTAGATTCCTTGAAAGCTATTATATCTATGCGCCGTGTACTGCCAATGACGGAGAGACCATGTACTTCTTCAAAGGTGTTGTAATCGGCATCTTTAAGGGCAGTGGCTATAATTGATCATACTTGGTGGTGTCTAGCATTTCACAGACCTTTGCCGTGCGGACAGGATCCCAGGACGTGTGCAAGAGTTTCAACCTTGTCTGAGATCTTCCTGGCACAGCACGTACTGCAGCAACATTTCTAGCCATTTTAATGCCATCGCGCCATTCACTGTTGGAGAGTCCTTCGTGTTTACAAATCCATTTGTTGGCACCAGGATATTGTTTAAATAAAACTACGCCTTTCCCTTTCTGTGGATGACGACACCAAATATCAAATTCTCTGTTCCTCAGAAGGTTACATTTAAGAAATGTTCATTCTTATGAAATAAGGCATCTTCTGGAACAATGTTCAGAGACTGGGCACATCTAATGCTCTCCTCATGAACCTGACGTGTTTGTATGATGTATGGGTTTTGAGATTTGTGTAAACATCGAAGGGCATTAATTTGTTATAATAGTGCTTCCCATTTTGTTCGAAAAATTCCAAGACCTTTGTACTTCCTGGGACTATAGACCATTGCATCAGGAATGTCTGTAGGCAGATTCAGTACCTCTTTCAGTGCACTTTTTATTAATTTGTCGGCGTCATCCAAGAACTTTTTGGTATAAGTTCAGAAGGGATGGTTTGAAGCTATAGCTTACTGTCCTTTCATATCAGCCTCAGGATTCATCACAGTTACACTTAGGGCTACAATTAATGTTGGTATTAATCTCTTAAAAATTCGCCTATTATTCCGTCTGCTGTCGGCCGGAGTTTAGTTTCTATCAGATTCATAAGGGCTGTGGTACAGATAGGCTTGTAGTTTGTCTATTGCTCCATTATGCCAAAGCATCGTTATTATATGCATCTGTATGTTGCCTTAAGATTTGTTGTTAAACTCGTTCTGTTATAATGCCGTGGCTGTGTACACCCCTGGTGGTTTATGGGATGGAACCAGACTCGGGTTTCTCTGCCCTTATTGTATTTACTGTATTGTTTCTCCTGCACCCGTACATACCTTGTTTACTCGCTGTATCACATCTGGAACTTGAATATGCTAAAAAAAAACAGGTTGGTGACCTGAATCATTCCCAGTATAACCAGGCCTTTGTACTGCAGCGCCCACCTCTGTGCAGTTACTGTACTTGAATGTAGCAGTTTACGTTACGTAGACAATCCTATGCTGTTCTTACCACGTTCAACGTAGCATATGTGACTAGCGCTTTGGACTTAAAATCCTGTGGGCCCAGGTTCGATCCCCGGCATATCTCCGATTTATAATTGGTGTTGGCTAGCCTGTGATCCAGTTAACACGGGTTTTCTCTGGGAGCTCACAAATCTCCATCATATCATCGCAGATGTAATATAGACCAGCTTCCTATGACCAAAGTGGTCTACACAACTAACTTCATATGGGTGAATGACGAACAGCTAAATATCCTTTCTATTCTCGATTAACTTGAATAAATAATAATTATTATATTATTATTTATTTATTCTGGCCATCAGGCCTTCTCTTCCACTCCACCAGGAATATCTACACATACAAACATTTTTGGACAGCAACGAAGAAACTAATTAGTAACGTTCAGTTACATAAAAATGTAGACACAAAACAAGAACGTTTACAATATTACTTACTTACTGGCTTTTAAGGAACCCGGAGGTTCATTGCCGCCCTCACATAAGCCCGCCATTGGTCCCTATCCTGAGCAAGATTAATCCATTCTCTATCATCATATCCCACCTCCCTCAAATCCATTTTAACATTATCTTCCCATTTATGTCTCGGCCTCCCCAAAGGTCTTATTCCCTCCGGCCTCCCAACTAACACTCTATATGCATTTCTGGATTCACCCATACGTGCTACATGCCCTGCCCATCTGAAACGTCTGGATTTAATGTTCCTAATTATGTCAGGTGAAGAATACAATGCGTGCAGTTCTGTGTTGTGTAATTTTTTCCATTCTCCTGTAACTTCATCCCTCTTAGTCCCAAATATTTTCCTAAACACCTTATTCTCAAACACCCTTAACCTTTGTTCCTCTCTCAAAGTGAGAGTCCAAGTTTCACAACCATACAGAACAACCGGTAATATAACTGTTTTATAAATTCTAACTTTCAGATTTTTTGACAACAGACTGGATGATAAAAGCTTCTCAACCGAATAATAACAGGCATTTTCCATTTTTATTCTGTGTTTAATTTCCTCCCGAGCATCATTTATATATGTTACTGTTGCTCCCAGATATTTGAATTTTTCCATCTCTTCAAAAGATAAATTTCCAATTTTTATATTTCCATTTCGTACAATATTTCCGTCACGAGACATAATCATATACTTTGTCTTTTCGGGATTTACTTCCAAACCTATCTCTTTACTTGCTTCCAGTAAAATTCCCGTGTTTTCCCTAATCGTTTGTGGATTTTCTCCTAACATATTCACGTTATCCGCATAGACAAGCAGCTGATGTAACCCGTTCAATTCCAAACCCTCTCTGTTATCCTGCACTTTCCTAATGGCATACTCTAGAGCGAAGTTAAAAAGTAAAGGTGATAGTGCATCTCCTTGCTTTAGCCCGCAGTGAATTGGAAACGCATCTGACAGAAACTGACCTATATGGACGTTTACAATATTACAGTGATACAAAACGAAAAAAAAAAAAAAACACAAATCATTAAAAATGTTGAATCTGTATTCATTTAAACAAAACTTAAGATGTGCGGGTGAACCATAATGTCATTAATTTCAGGGTGTTCTTCTTTGAGATATTTCAAACAAAAAACTTCAATAAGGTAATTTTGTTCGTTTTGCTTCCTTTTCGAGATAACAATTATTTTATATTATGAAACATTTCACAGCGTGTTTTCGGAACGCCATTGATTTACTTCCCAATATGCTCAGTCAATTTAAGGCAACAGTGTATTATGATAATAAATTATTGCAAAAACTTTAGTGTTGTCCTTTAAATGCGCAGAAATTTGATCTGAACAAATGTAAGTTTTCGTCCTGAAAAGGAATTTTAAAATCTTACATTTGTTCGGATCAAATTTCTGCACACACACACACACACACACACACACACACACACACACACACACACACACACACACACACACACACACACACACACACACACAGGACAAAACTAAAATTCTTCTTATCATTATCATAATACACTACTCTCTTAAATTGACTGAGCATATTGGGAATTAAATCAATGACTTTTCGCAAAACATGCTATGAAATATCTCAAACAAAACCCCCTCAAATTAATGACATTACTTACAGTTCACGCTATACATTAATGTTATTAACCTAAATAACGACAACAAAGGGCAACCAATAATGGATACAAGAAATGCAATAAACGATTAGAGAAAGGCTGTAATGAACATATTTTCTAACGTAACGTATTATTAATAAATTTCATTGTCCACACCTGTGGAATAACGGTCAGCGCGTCTGGCCGCGAAACCAGGTGGCCCGGGTTCGAATCCCGGTCGGGGCAAGTTACCTGGTTGAGGTTTTTTCGGAGTTTTCCCCAACTCAATACGAGCAAATGCTGGGTAACTTTCGGTGCTGGACCCCGGACTCATTTCACCGGCATTATCACCTTCATATCATTCAGACGCTAAATAACCTAGATGTTGATACAGCGTCGTAAAATAATCCAATAAAAATAAATTTCATTAGACAAAAAATACGTTTGTAACTTAATTTTGACTTTCGATAGCGTTCGGCAATCCCTGATGTCACTAGGTAGAGAATTCCATAACAACGAAGTCCAACGGCTACAAACAATTTAAAACATCGGCAGACAAACCAACTGGCTGAAGCGACAAGAGGAAGCCTTTACGACTTTAATCTAAAATATTGGACTGATGCAGAAGTTCGTAGCGTTTTTATTAGAGATGAATATTAATCAGTAATATATTATTCTACATTATCTATTCATCTCTGTCATTGCTGGGATAGTTTTCGAAATCTGCTAGTTCGGAGTTAAAGTAGTCGTCAAGCTTTACAAAAGTATCTCCGTTATCAAAGATGTTTCCTTGAAGACTGTTGGATAGAGAAGGAAGAAGGTGGAAATCTGAGGGAGCATGTGGGGGATATGGAGTCACCTCCCAACCAAGCTTCTCGATAACTGCTTTCGTCACGTTAGCGGAGTGCGGGGCCGCAAGGCGTCTGAGTTGTTGGCAATAAATATCAGCAGTTGTTACATAATCTTGCTCAGGATAGGGACCGATGGCGGGCTTGTGTGAGGGCGGCAATGAACCTGCGGGTTTCTTAAAAGCCATTGGTAAGTAAGTTATTGTTACATTCCTGGGAAGCAATTTCAGATTTTGAAGAAAAGTGACGTTTTGAAGTCGATGTGTATCTTAAAATTGCAGATCGTAACGCCCAACACGACGGGCTTGCATGTCGTTAAGCAGAGCAGTGGTTGCCACGCGATGAAGTTGTGAAGCTGCATGACGCCACTGATCTGTGTGCACGGCGCATCTTGGCAACCTCAGTAATATAAAATACCCGCCTCACTGTGTCATCTGCTTGCTCAATCGCTTGTGTTGATATTTTATAGCGATCTTCTGGAATTCCCGAGCTGCTGGTAACGTTACGACGTGGGAACACAGACGAGCCACTGTTCAGCCATTACCGCGTTATAAAAGCAAGCATAGGAAGCTCTTTCGTCACGTGCACATATTTCGTGACACGAAAATCTGCATCGGGCCTTGGCGCCAAACGCAGACAGCCGTGGCCGGGTTCGGATGCTGTCTAGGACATAACGTTAGTCCACTGTCAGTGCGATAGACTATCTTAGGTGAAGGCCACCAGGTGCAGGCTATAGATCACTTACTTACTGGCTTTTAAGGAACCCGCAGGTTCATTGCCGCCCTCACATAAGCCCGCCATTGGTCCGTATCCTGAGCAAGATTAATCCAGTCTCTATCATCATACCCCACCTCCCTCAAATCCATTCCCTTGAGTAATAAGACAAATGTAGGGATGAGCCCTAAAAGAAACGGGCCACGGACCACTTCCCTTCCCCCACTCTTTCTCTTCTACTATCATAAAGAACTTGCTAATTTCTTAGATAATAAACCTGTATTATGATAATAGGGAAAATAATTATACTGTAAGTTCACAGGGCTAACGGCTTCGAAGCTGGGTACCTGGTTCTAATGAAGTGCACAGGAAGCAATCTAACATGGGGGCATGAGATAGTTACTCTGCCTGCCATAAAAATTCACTTCAATTAATCCACAAGGTAAAAAAACATTTTAATATTATCTTCCCATCTACGTCTCGGCCTCCCTAAAGGTTCCCCCCCCCCGGTCTCCCAACTAACACTCTATATGCATTTCTGGATTCGTCCATACGTGCTACATGTCCTGCCCATCTCAAACGTCTGGATTTATTGTTCCTAATTATGTCAGGTGAAGAATACAATGCGTGCAGTTCTGTGTTGTGTAACTTTCTCCATTCTCCTGTAACTTCATCCCTCTTAGCCCCAAATATTTTCCTAAGTACCTTATTCTCGAACACCTTTAACCTATGCTACTCTCTCAAAGTGAGAGTCCAAGTTTCACAACCATAAAGAACAACCGCCTATAGATCACGTGACATGAAAATTATTGATGCTTGAAGAGAGAAAATAAACTAAAGTCCTTAACTGTCCATTTCTTCATTAAGGGAAGGCAGAGGTGAAATTTTCGAACAAAACTGAAGAAAAAATGAAAATTTGGTTTTTTCCATTGTTATTATCTTTATTTTGATATTCCGATGTTAGTTTTTGCTTTGTGCCCTTAAAAGTATGGAATTAAAACCAAGATAACTGTATTACTATATTATTGCCATAATAAACTAATACTTATCATTATTTATATACCTTCTCTGAACATATAAATAAAAAGAAATATTGAAAATTTCTTACAATATGGTGCATGGAGCATTTTATATCAAACGATCTAAAGTTTTATAAAATTATTAATATTTACAGAACTATTGTACTTAGAAAGTTGAAACTTGGTATGTCCATCACTAATAACATACTTAGTATCCATGATCAATTTCAAACAAATCGGATAAATTTTGTGGATTTTGAAATATTCACCTCTGCCTCCCCTTAATAAAAGCAAAATTCTGTATCCAAACTCACTATATAGATGCAGAAAACAAGTGGGAAGTTGTCGATTAAAAATGTCACTGACCCATAGCAAATATAGGCCTGCAGTATTTATCACCCGGTGTGTAGAAGTTTATTATGTATGCAGCTTTAAAAGAGCTCCCTTTCCATTTTGAACCTTTAGCTAAGATCTTGCTCTAAAATTCTCCCCATATAACAATGTTATTAATGTCCTTAGGCTTGTTTGCTAAGAGGTGGTGTTGTTATGATTTTGACTTGAAAACTCGCTCATTTGTAGACACGTGGATACAAAAGCTAGCTCAGTCCCTTCATAAAAATGGACTTAACGCGTTTTGTTATCACACTCTTCAATGTTATAGAACCGTAACACTGTACCGGGCAGAACATGGACATTACGACGAAGTGAAGAGAAGCGAATAGAAGCATTTGAAATGTGGATATGGAGAAGGATGGAGCGTGTGAGTGGACAGATAGAATAAGAAATGAAGCTGTTTTGGAAAGAGCGGGTGAAGAAAGAATGATGCTGAAACTGATCAGGAAGAGGAAAATGAATTGGTTGGGCCACTGACTGAAAAGAAACTGCCTACTGAAGGATGCACTGGAAGGAATGGTGAACGGGAGAAGAGTTCGGGGTAGAAGAAGATATCAGATGATAGACGACATTAAGATATATGGATCATATGCGGAAACTCGTGGCGTCGTGGTCTAAGGCATCCTGCCTAGGACCCGCGTTACGGAATGCGCGCTGGTTCGAGTCCTCATGGGGCCAGTATATGGGACCGGTGCCCACCCAGCATTGTGATACACTTGGGGAGCTACGATATGTAGCGAAATCCGGTTACGCAAACCAGCTATAACGGCTGGGGAGCTCATCGTGCTAACCACACGATACCTTCATTCTGGTTGGATGATCGTTTACCACTGCTTCGGCGTGTGGCCGTGAGGCCAGCAGCCGGCTGGTCGGTCTTGGCCCTTCGTGGGCTGTAGCGCCACGGATTATTATTATTATTATTATTATTATTATTATTATTATTATTATTATTATTATTATTATATGCAGAGACTAGGAGGAAGGCAGAAAATAGGAAATATTGAACAAAGCTGTGTTTGCAGTGAAAGACCTGTCCTTGGGCAGAATGAATGAATTCTGTACCTGAGTCACTTCTGTGTGACGTAATATTTGTTACGGATAACTCGCAGCTCGGTAGACAATTTGTCTTGTCCATCATATTTCCTTTATTTATTGGAACAGATACAGCAATTGTTCAACTATTTTTCAACCTATTCCCCACCGGAATTGAGACATTTGTCATACCGTGGGATCAATTTTTGTATCCCTGTGTCGTAGAAGTCAGCCGCCTGGGATCTGAACCAGCGTGTGACAGCGTCTGCACCTCTCTGTCGATCCCACGGTATGACAAATGTCTGAATTCCAGTGGGGAATATGTTGAAAAATAGCTCAACAGTTGTTGTATCTGTTCCAATAAATGTTTTCAATGAAGTTGTGTTTCGCAAATCTAGTCTTTCAGGCAAGGCTCCCTGTAAAGCAGATTTGAATAATTTCAAGGAAAAATTGTTCCGGGACCGGGTATCGATACCGGGACCTCTGGTTGAACGTACCAGTGCTCTTTCCAACTGAGCTACCCAGGAACTCCAACCGACACCGTCTCAACTTTTCCCTTTATATCCACACAACTCGCGTGGGCTGACGAAGCGCCAGAGACCCACATCGAGTGCACACAAACTGTGTGACTTGGAATTGTGGTTTTCTGTTAACGTACACAGTGACGTATGTATTATGCAAATCTAATCTTTCAGGTAAGGCTCTCTGTAAAGCAGATTTGAATAATTTCAAGGAAAAATTGTTCCGGGCCGGGTATCGATCCCGGCACCTCTGGTACGTTCAACCACAGGTCCCGGGATCTATACCCGGCCCCGGAACAATTTTTCCTTGAAATTATTCAAATTGTGTTTTCTTTCTCTAAACGGGTCCAGGGAAACTTACTTTCAGGGCGACTCTCGTAATTACGCTCGAGTGGCTAAAATTTGTATAAGGACTTGTTTTTAACATTATTAACATGGTGGAAGAAAAGGAATTAACTTTATCTGAATGTTTGCTTGTTATGTAATTACTACATCTCAGCTGTTTTCGAGCTCGATAAGCATTGTTTACGGAGGTCCAAAAATGTATGGATTTTCAATGATGCTGGACAGTCCAGTGAAGGAGACGCTAATCCGAAATCTTTCTCCACTTACGCAACGGTTTTCCCGCCGAGTAGACATCGTAGTTGAAACAAGGAGAGGCTGTATGAAACTCATCAAACCCATTACAACTACTTAATTACGTAATAAACGGCTTAATTGTTCGGAAATTTAGGGCAAATGTAATCCATTGCGAACGAAATACTGACACATGTATTTGGCATTTCCTGGAATCTGTTGGTTTCTGCTTCTTGTTACTCCGCTACGCAGATAGGCTACACGGCGACACCCAGCTGCAAACAACCGATGCCACACTAATCGTATATGTACGTGAACTTTACTTCGAAAAAAGAACTACGACAAAAGAGCAGATTGTCGTCAGATCTAGTCAGGCATACCTTAAAATATTAGCATAGAACAAATTTCACTTTAACGCAGCGCTACAATATATGCAGATGGTGGGATAGTTCTGGTAGCAACTGAAAATGGCTTACAAATTGACTCCATTAGAGAACTAGAGTGTACGGGATGGATCTCATACATTAGACGCAATTTTATTGTTAAGACATTCGGAATAGTTATATAAAAGTATTAAGTGAGGTAAGTAGATTTTACTAGTTGGGGACGAGTCTGCAATTAAGGAGTCGTAGGCTAGCAAATTCTGCTTAACTTACGAATTGCATATAACGTTTTTTGACGCCCACATTTTGCGTAATATATTTTCTTCATTTTACATTATTTCATATCAGATCTGTTTTGTGGGTCATCGAGTTTTGAGTATTCTTTTGTTCGTTGCTATGCGACTGCTGAAGGAAACATATTTTCACTTACTTTTCTACAAAAGCAATGTGACTTATGTTCCGTCGTCAATAGCAACCAGCACTGTCGCTGTAAAATCTGTTTACTTCCCTAAAAACAGCTGATAACGTAATAACAGCATACCTACGGCAGTAGGAGTGGAAGAATATGTGATGAGGTGTTTTTTTAGTGTAATTATTGGCGATTTCAAATGGTCCATTTTCTCAAACTATAAATTACAGAAAGGTGAAATTTTAAACACATGTTGACAACAATACATTAATGAAATGAACGCACATTGAGTGGTGTACGTCTATTAGTTTGAACAGAAAAATATTTTAAATAAATAAAAAATAAAACTGACATTAACGGTATTTTAAATATCAAATATTTTTTTTTATAAGTCCGTTTGCTTAGAAACCTCGTACCTCTGTTGTCTAAAAATTTCGGTGCAAGATCTTCAGCGTTTCTGAGATAATGGGTCATTAACTACTGTGTAATCAAATTGAACATTGGCAGTTAATTTCCCCTTAAATTTGATGTTCGAGCGTTAAGCTGTATTCGTGATAATATTTCGGTATTATCCAGTAGACCGTTGAATATTTTATATAACAAAAGTTTTTCAGCAAGTAATCTGCGACTGGCAAAATTAAATTCAGTAAGTAGACTGAAATTTTGTTATGAAACACTGAATAATGATATTTTTAAAAATGTGTCTTGAAAATCGTTCCTGATTTATTCAATGTAATTACTATATGATTTACAAATGGGGGACAAAGTTACTGAGTCATATTCGAATTTAGCTCGTACAAGATAATTACAAAGAAGTGTCGGAGTCGAAACTTGTAGTGAAATGGGGACGAGAGTGTCTTGGCCAGAGGTCTGCATCGGACGTTTTCGCTCGAGCGCCAAGTAGTTCATAGCATAATCCGATAGGTAGCGCACATGCATGATGGGTAAAATTGTCGCGAGCGATTAATCCTCGAACGGTATAAGCCGAGCGTTAGACATTCGTTCTTGCTACAGTGATGAACTGTGTAGTAACATCATAGATGTTTATCATTTCAAAACTTTGCAGTGTTTAACTAATCTCTCCATAGTACAACTACAGAACTTGCTTTAAAATGTAATATAAATGTTGTAGGTAATTCCCCCCGCACAGGAGTGATTTTGTTTTTGCCACATCTGATAGATGTTATTGGATGTAAATGTAATTATTATAAACGGAGAACACAATCACGATAATGCAAGAACCGTATCAAGTTTTCTAGTAATAATAATAATAATAATAATAATAATAATAATAATAATAATCGCTAATAATTAGTGTATCAATCTTTGCGTCTGTAACAGTTGTGCAGCATGATTATTCGTTTTATTATATTTTCTGTGACGTTATCTCTGTACTAATATTGTTATTAATCTACTGCTATATCAATAATATTTTGTAAAACGTTTCTACATTGTCGCAGTATATAGGCGGAACACTATGTATGGACCTATCATATTATATATGTGGTAAATCAAATATTGAATAATTATTAATTAGCAATAATAACTGTATATCGAAGTTTTTCATACTATTTTATTTATAACTTCATGTTCCTGTTTTGGTACGTTCCATTAAACGTTTGTCATAAACGCAGAAAATAAAGCCTTATTTTTACCGTGTGAGCAAAACATATGTGTATCTTATCTGTCGCCTTCCATACAAGATAAGACATGTCGGTGAGATGACCTTGTACTGTCCTTCTATTTATTACGAGCGTATCACGACCGATCTTATCTCACTCGAGCGTGCGACACTCGACCGAGTTCAAGCGAGCGATTTAACTCCAATGCAGCACTCTGGTATTGGCAATTTGTGACTCAGTATTCTCGTGTTCAGAATTGAACTCGGAGCTGCAGCATGAAAAGCCGGATTGTGGTGGGCATCCCTGGCGCTGTATCATGTTACGAGGTGAAGGATACGCGTTGTAACAAAGTCCGTCTCTACACTCCGTGATTCACTAAGGAGTTCCACGACTTGAACACAGCCCCGGGCTGGTGACCTGGATTTGAGGAGGGGGGGACGTACGTCTAGGAGAAGTCGCAATAACAGAAATTCCACTAATTATATAAGTGCTTTGGTTGTATGAGGACGAAACAAACTTCGGTTGTTGTGGTTATCTGCCTGTTTGACCTCTTGAGCGGCCCGACAATATTTAAGACTTCAGAGCAGAGCAGAGCGCCCACTGTGCCCACCACAGCGTCCGAGAAGCGATCTGCGGCCTCCAGCTAAGGTAGTGTACAACACCGCCACTAACATTACTTACTGCCAATATTGCTACTTCTGCTGTTGCTAGTACTTTTAATAATAATAATAATAGTAATAATAATAATAATAATAATAATAGCAACTTACAATGACTTTTAGACAACCCACAGGTTCATTGCCGCCCTCACATAAGCCCGCCATTGGTCCCTATCCTGAGCAAGTTTAATCCAGTCCCTCCCATCATCTCCCACCTCCCTCGAATACATTTTAACATTAACTTCCCATCTAAGTTCCTTCTCCCCAAAGGTTTTTTTCCCCCTCAGATCTTCTAACTAACATTCCATATGTACTTCTTGATTCGCCCATACGTGCTACATGCCCTGCCCAACTCTAACGTCTGGATTTAATATTCCTAATTGTCAGGTGAAGAATACAATGCGTGCAGTTCTGTGTAGTGTAACTTTCTCCATTCTCCTGTAATTTCATTCCTCTCAGCCCAAAATATTTTCCTAAGCACCTTATTCTCAAACACCATTAACTTATGTTCCTCTCTCAAAGTGAGTTCAAGTTTCACAACCATACAGAACAACCGGAGCAACTGTTTTATAAATTCTTTTAGTTTTTTTTCTTTTTTCAAAGCAGACTAGATGACAAAAGCTTCTCAACCGAATAATAGCAGGCATATTCCACATTAATTCTGCGTTTAAGAGTGTCATTCATATCTGTTACTGTTGCTTCAAGGTATTTTAATTTTTCGACCTCTTCAAAGGGTAAATTTCCAATTTTTGTATTTCCATTTCGTACAATATTCTGGTCACGAGACATAATCATATAGAGCCTACTTTGTCTTTTCGGGATTTACTTCCAAACCTATCTCTTTACTTGCTTACTTACTGGCTTTTAAGGAACCCGGAGGTTCATTGCCGCCCTCACATAAGCCCGCCATTGGTCCCTATCCTGAGCAAGATTAATCCATTCTCTATCATCATATCCCACCTCCCTCAAATCCATTTTTATATTATTCTCTTTACCTGCTTCCAGTAAAATTTCCGTGTTTTCCCTAATCGTTTGTGGATTTTCTCCTAACATATTCACGTCATCCGCATAGACAAGCAGCTGATGTAACCCGTTCAATTCCAAACCCTGTCTATTATCCTGAACTTTCCTAATGGCATACTCTAGAACAAAGTTAAATGTAAAGGTGATAGTGCATCTCCTTGCTTTAGCCCACAGTGAATTGGAAAAGTTATAGTAATAATAATAATAATAATAATAATAATAATAATAATAATAATAATAATAATAATAAAAACGATGTACAATAGTTGGTATAAATCAACAAGGGCGCCCGCAGTATCCAATGTCAGTGGTAGCAAGATGGTTAGAAAATTAGAGGAAAAGGATGGAAAAGAGAGAAAACTGAGCATGGAAAGTAGCCAGTTCTGAAATCTAAATTATCCTGAGCACGCATTCATAGTTTAAAGCACTCGCTTTTGTTGAATTGTTTACCGAGGGTTTGAGAAAACGTGTATCGGATACGTAGAGAAAAATAAAAAAAAACTGTGTAAAAATAAAAATCTCAGTGGCACCACTGGCTACCCCCTGTGGGCGCCCTTGTAAATGGGTTATTTCATCTCAAATCGACCGAAATATAGAGAAAACTGACCTTGCAATTTTTAAATGCAATGAAACTTTTTCTGTCCGTTGAAAACTGTGATACAATGCTTTGTGCAAAGTTTGAGGCATCAGAACTTCATAGTGTTTAAATTAAAAATATTAAAATTATGGTTTATTTTGATGCTGAGAAGTTAAAGTTTATATTGACATGTAAACAGTTTTTCTTACTTTTTATGGAAATGGAGAAATTTACATTTTTCTTCATTAAAATGCCTTCGGCCACGAAAAAAAATATTTTTAAAACATATGGTTAGATTCCTCATTGAAAGTACAAATAAACACATATTTTTTACTGGTGCACCGTTGATAAGAAAGTATTGAAAATATCAAATAAAGAAAATAAATAGTACGCGCGTGAACTAACCAGCTGACTGTGAGGCGGGAGCTAGCCAAGACAAGCAAGGCCAGGAGACATAAACACGTGATGTGTCGTCTAGCAGTCATGGCTGGGCTAGCTTTATCACAAGTTTTCATAAACACAGGAGTAAAATGAACCCAACGCTCGCTTATCATCAGCTCTCGGCCAGTGCGTGCGGTACTGCGCCGTTCAAGTCTAGGCGTGTGAAAATAATTTATTTAATACCCTCGAAACTTATTGCCGAGCCACTAAGCAAACAATGCCGAATCCCTCTTAATAATGCGTTTTTTTCTCAATATTTTTTTACATTTTTACAAATGGCCAAAAAGCCTAAAAGTAAGTAAGATCAGATTATCTGTCTCTCTGTATACAATAAAAATAAGGATTACTTCTTAACATAACCTACCAAATGTCAGCTTCAAAATGAGCTCTCGTTCAATGTTCTGCAGTAAATGGTTCCAGAGTTCTGAGCGCTGAAAGAGGCTTGTTTTTATAAAATACGCTAAATTTGTCGTTCAATAATACGAAAACTGTTTGACTTTCGATAGTATATTTTTTAAAATGCACTCCCCTCAACACCTTGTATAAGTAGGGAAAAAATTAGAATATAAAAAAAATGCGAGGTTTTTTACTGATCGATTTCATATGGAATAGCCCAAATCAACCTTATTACGGGTTATTATCAACGGAAGGAAAGAGAATGTTTTACTGCCGGCTACAAGCACGTGTCCCCATGCCAGCATCAGCACAATTGTCCAACTCGTTAAGGTGCGATAAACGCCTCAGCTTGGCTTGTTTCCTCGCCTCACAAAGTTGCAGAGAGCGACAGTACGGATGTGAGCTTTACTCCTATTCCGAATTGCTCTATAAATGATTGCTTAGTTTTATCGGTAATATGCTGTTCATTTTTTTTGTCAGTTCTGAGGGGTTATCACTCAGCAGCAAGCCATGTTTGTTTACCACATTAGCTTTCTTTGCCTAAAATATTCCCACTTCTTTCATTGCTCTTATTATATCCGTGGCACGACAGCCCACGAAGGGTTAAGGCTGACCAACCGACTGCTGGCCCCACAAGAGGTGGACGATCACCAAACCAGTACGGGGTATCATGTGGTTAGGTCGATGATCTCCCAGCCGTTATAGCTGATTTTCGTAACCGGATTTCGCTACCTATCGTAGCTTTCCAAATTCATCACGATTCTGGCTGGACACCGGTCCCATACAGTGGTCGAAATTTCATTAGAAAATTTCTTTCCCCATGAGGACTCGAACTAACACTACTTCCGTAACGCGAGTCCAAACAAGATGTCTTAGACCACGACGCTAGGGCGCAGGACTTCTTATATTAGTTTCCAATTCATTCCAGTCTTCTTTTGTTTTATCTTTCTTCAGATTTCATTCCATTTGTAATTGTAATCTGTTTTCATATGGATACTTAGTGCATCGATGTTGCGAAACTTCAAATCCAATTTCTTCTGACTTAGTTTGATTTCATTTTGTGTTGTATCACCTTTACTTTTTAACTTCGCTCTAGAATATGC
Source organism: Periplaneta americana (assembly GCA_025594305.2). Classification (NCBI taxonomy): domain Eukaryota; kingdom Metazoa; phylum Arthropoda; class Insecta; order Blattodea; family Blattidae; genus Periplaneta; species Periplaneta americana. Next base: position 156,833,292 of record JAJSOF020000015.1, read on the forward strand.
CATTAGGAAAGTCCAGGATAACAGAGAGGGTTTGGAATTGAACGGGTTACATCAGCTGCTTGTCTATGCGGATTACGTGAATATGTTAGGAGAAAATCCACAAACGATTAGGAAAACACGAAAATTTAACTTGAAGCAAGTAAAGAGATAGGTTTGGAAGTAAATCCCGAAAAGACAAAGTATATGATTATGTCTCGTGACCAGAATATTGTACGAAATGTAAATATAAAAATTGGAAATTTATCTTTTGAAGAGGTGGAGAAGTTCAAATATCTTGGAGCAACAGTAACAAATATAAATGATACTCGGGAGGCAATTAAACACAGAATAAATATGGGAAATGCCTGTTATTATTCGGTTGAGAAGCTTTTATCATCCAGTCTGCTGTCAAAAAATCTGAAAGTTAAAATTTATAAAACAGTTATATTACCGGTTGTTCTGTATGGTTGTGAAACTTGGACTCTCATTTTGAGAGAGGAACAGAGGTTAAGGGTGTTTGAGAATAAGGTGTTTAGGAAAATATTTGGGGCTAAGAGGGATGAAGTTACAGGAGAATGGAGAAAGTTACACAACACAGAACTGCACGCATTGTATTCTTCACCTGACATAATTAGGAACATTAAATCCAGACGTTTGAGATGGGCAGGGCATGTAGCACGTATGGGCGAATCCAGGAATGCATATAGAGTGTTAGTTGGGAGACCGGAGGAAAAAAGAGCTTTGGGGAGGCCGAGACGTAGATGGGAGAATAATATTGAAATGGATTTGAGGGAGATGGGATATGGTGATAGAGACTGGATTAATCTTGCTCAGGATAGGGACCGATGGCGGGCTTATGTGAGGGCGGCAATGAAGCTCCGGGTTCCTTAAACGCCATTTGTAAGTTGTTTTATTGTTGAAACCTAAATCCCTTTCCATGACATCATCACTGCCTTTGTCAGATGTAATTTATTCTGACGGTACTTGGCAGAGATGGCTATTTCCGTTACATATTTGATATTACACAATCTCTTATTAGGGTAATTCCAGTGGTTCTTTGCCAGGTTACTTTATTGTAGCTTCAACACATGATGTAATTATTCGTCATTCTTACGTCATTTAGTATACAAAAGTCGATCAACAATTTATTATTCTCCACTTCTCTTTATACTCAAAATCATGTCGTGGAAACGTTGCGTGTCTTATGGGGAGAGGATGTTAAATAAAGTAAAAAATATAAATATCTTTTTTTTTTCCCCTTTAAAATACTCTTTGATATGCAAGAAATACATTCCATAAAACTGCATGCACATTTATGCCATTGTTATAGTCCCGTCGCTCTAATTTCCGGCAGCCAATCGCGTTGCAGGTCGGCTACATTTAAACGTGTGCGTCTTGTGATTCGCTGATGCATTTCTTAAGGCTCGATAAATACTTAATATAATCGCCCGCCATTTTGGCTCTTTCGTTGGCGTTCGCAGAAAGCACACGAAGACGTTATTTGCCGCTCAATTATTTGCTGAATTACAGTGCGTTTGATTTATTATCATAGGAGCTACGACATGATAATGTTTAACGGTGTGGCAAATAGATTCCTCGTATGGTAGCTCGGCAACGAAAGAACAAAAATGGCGAACGATACTACCTACCTAGACTTTATAGAGCCTTCACTTTCTAAGACGTAAGCAAAGAGGCGGAGTCACGCCGGAAATGACAGCGTCGGGACTTATAGCTCCTGTGACGTCATTTTTGAAGCTCTGCTGCGCAAGTTTTTTAAATGGAATTGCAATGGAATGGAATGTACGGGAGGGGTCACTATATCCCAGCACTGCGACCTGTTACGATCTATTGCGCTAATCCTCAAGCTAGGCGCAATCCCAAACCCGCACGGCTGACTATACTAAGGTTCACTGCGTATCCAGGTTTCGAGCAGGCAACCTCCCTCGTCCCTAGGCAGGCCCCTAAGTGCGTCGTCAGCCCGCGATCGGGGAATGCTATGGAATGATGACGGAATGGATAAATGGTAACGGAATGTCGTAGATGCCTAATATGGGAAAACGGGAATATCCCGAGAAAAAACCCCAACTACGACCTTGTCCGCCACGACTGTCACTACGAATTTTTCAATGAAAAATGAAAGACCTGACCGGGACCTGAACCCGGGCCGCCTGCGTGGCAGACTGGAGTTCTGACTACTCAGTCATGGCAGGTGTTAAATGACATTAAACTTTCATTGCAGTTTCTTGTAACTTTAATTTTTTGCTTTATTCCATACAAAAAGTTACACATTTTCGGAACTGTTAATGCTACATGCATGGTATTTCGTGCACACATTATTTAGGCTATATTAGAAAACTTTTCTCTGTAATGTAAGTGTATGATTTTGTTAGATTTAAATTTATGCATTCATATTTCTTTGAAAGAACCCCTAAAGTTTATTCTTACGTACTTACTTACAAATGGCTTTTAAGGAACCCGAAGGTTCATTGCCGCCCTCACATAAGCCCGCCATCGGTCCCTATACTGCGCAAGAGTAATCCAGTCTCTACCATCATATCCCACCTCCCTCAAATCCATTTTAATATTATCCTCCCAACTACGTCTCGGCCTCCCCAAAGGTCTTTTTCCCTCCGGTCTCCCAACTAACACTCTATATGCATTTCTGGATTCGCCCATACGTGCTACATACCCTGCCCATCTCAAACGTCTGGATTTAATGTTCCTAATTATGTCAGGTGAAGAATACAATGCGTGCAGTTCTGCGTTGTGTAATTTTCTCCATTCTCCTGTAACTTCATCCCTCTTAGCCCCAAATATTTTCCTAAGCACCTGATTCTCAAACACCCTTAATCTCTGTTCCTCTCTCAAAGTTAGAGTCCAAGTTTCACAACCATACAGAACAACCGGTAATAGAACTGTTTTATAAATTCCAACTTTCAGATTTTTTGACAGCAGACTGGATGATAAAATCTTCTCAACCGAATAATAACACGCATTTTCCATATTTATTCTGTGTTTGATTTCCTCCCGAGTGCCATTTATATTTGTTACTGTTGCTCCAAGATATTTGAATTTTTCCACCCCTGCGAAGGATAAATCTCCAATTTTTATATTCCCATTTCGTACAATATTCTGGTCACGAGACATAATCATATACTTTGTTTTTTCGAGATTTACTTCCAAACCGATCGCGTTACTTGCTTCAAGTAAAATTCCCGTGTTTTCCCTAATCGTTTGTGGATTTTCTCCTAACATATTCACGTCATCCGCATAGACAAGAAGCTGATGTAACCCGTTCAATTCCAAACACTGCCTCTTATCCTGAACTTTCCTAATGGCATATTCTAAAGCGAAGTTAAAAAGTAAAGGTGATAGTGCATCTCCCTGCTTTAGCCCGCAGTGAATTCGAAAAGCATCAGATAGAAACTGACCTATACGGACTCTGCTGTATGTTTCACCGATACACATTTTAATTATTCGAACTAGTTTCTTGGGAATACCAAATTCAATAAGAATATCATATAATACTTCACTCTTAACCGAGTCATATGCCTTTTTGAAATCTATGAATAAGTGATGTACTGTACCCTTACACTCTCATTTTTTCTCCATTATCTGTCGAATACAAAAATCTGATCAATAGTCTATCTATTACTCCTAAAACCACACTGATGATCCCCAATAATTTCATCTACATACGGAGTTAATCTTCTCAAAAGAATATTGGACAAAATTTTGTACGACGTCAACAAAAGTGATATTCCTCGAAAGTTTATTCTTAAAATGCAATTCTTTATCTTAAAATTATAAACGCCAATATCAAAATTGTGCCAAAGTAATTTTCAAGAACGTGATTTTTTTTAGTAAAATGTCAGAGAAATTTTAAATGTATCTTTAAAAATGGCTGAGGTATATCCAGTTCAGTAAATTAGTATATTCTGCTTGATACTTCTTTTTCAAAATTTGGGCCTCAATTTTTTTCAAAAACTAATCTCAAATTTAAATTGTTGCAACAGTGATATTTCTACATACAAAAAATTGAAATTGTGGAATTAGGAAAAAAATAAATTCCACATCCTCTTCCCTTAAGGTACTTCAGTATCGTCATAGCTAACAGTAGCTCCTGTCTTAGATTTGAGTGTAGGGCTTTGTTTCGTACCAGGTCTGATCGCATTTCGAATGCTAGTAATACTAGCGCCTCGCAGTCTAGAATTTTTCTAGTGCTTCTTTACACGTTTTCAAAATGTTTCTTTTTCTTGTAGACATTTGCATAGATATTAAAACATTTAATATTATATTTTTTGTTACACCTGAGTTCGAGAACATGGGTCAGATGTGGCACTAATTGTTTGTTCGTTGGTCCTTTGTTATTCCTTTATACTATAAAAATATTATTTTTATTATACTCGGTTGAGAACCTTTCTCATCCAGTCTGCTGTCAAAAAATCTGAAAGTTAGAATTTATAAAACAGTTATATTACCGGTTGTTCTGTATGGTTGTGAAACTTGGACTCTCACTTTGAGAGAGGAACAGAGATTAAGGGTGCAAATCTAATCTTTCTGGTAAAGCTTCCTGTAAAGCAGATTTGAATAATTTCAAGGGAAAAATTGTTCCTGGGCCAGGTATCGATCCCAGGACCTCTGGTTGAACGTACCAGCGCTCTGCCCACTGAGCTATCCGGGAACTCTACCCGACACCGTCAAATCGGCTTTACAGAAAGCTTTACCTGAAAGATTAGATTTGCATAATATATACGTCACTGTGTACGTTAACAGAAAACCACAATTTCAAGTCACACAGAGTTTGTGTGCACTCGATGTGGGTCTCTGGCGTTTCGTCAGCCCACGCGAGTTGTGTGGATATAAAGGGAAAAGTTGAGACGGTGTCGGGTAGAGTTCCCGGGTAGCTCAGTTGGCAGAGCGCTGCACAGTGGGCCAGAATCGACTCAAAATGGGACAAAATTATTTTATGTCTCTATTGTTTTCTTGGATGCATAAAATCAATAGTTATTCAATAGTTTTCACTTTTTCTTTAAGTTAAAAGCACTTTCACATCATAATAGTTTTTTTTATTGAATATCTGATTCCTCATCATTACATTTTCATTACTGACATTTTCTTCATGAATGGCACTTTCTTCTTCTTCCTCACTAGAGTCTTTCATTAGCTGTAAACCTTTCTTCCACAAGGGAGTTTTGTGTTTTTATGTGACTTTCTGATATTTGAAATGAGAGGATCGAAGATATGAGAAGGTTGTTGACTAAATGTGTCATTGTGTTTTTACGAGAACTTTTCCTTGTGTGGGGCTCTCGATATATTATTTTAATATCTTTATTAAGAGCCTCCTCAGATAACTGTGCAATTGGAAGCAGAGCTGAGTTAATAATCTGAGACCCATGGATGAGAATTTTGTGTACGCTGGCTGGGAGGTTAAACCAGGGATACTTCTGAATGAACAATTTTGCATTTTCTAGCGCGTATTGATTGAAAGAATCAATTTTAATGTCTCTTCCACTAGAAATTACTCGAAGAACAATTGCAAAACCATCCCGGTTATGGATGATGTTAATTCGGGATTTGAGAAGAATCTTCTAGGAGTATTCCCGTTGTTTGAGGTTCCACTCTCTCCTGGTTTAGGTTTGTCCACAAGAAGTCCCATCTCATTTGGAAACCGACTCTGAATTTCTTCCTTTCTCCTTTTCATAAATTCGTCAGGCTGTATGATCTAACAGAGTCTGTAACTTCACTTCTGCATTTATTTCTGTCAGAGTACTATCACATGGATAGCAATGCAGCTTTGCTTCTCGAACTTCATTGTACGCTGGATATAAATCTACATTTCTACATTTTGCTTGTAGTCTCAATAAAGTGTACTGGTACTTAGATAATTTCGTATCCATTATCAGGGCTAAAACGTCATCACCACTATATTTGCAACATTTTTGCAGGAACTACTATGCTCGTTATATGCAGTTGGAATTTTTGCCGCACGGGTTGGTGTACTTAGCATTTTCCATTAGTTTAGCTGGTTCTTTTTACTTATCTGAGTAGCTAGAGCAAGCGCAGGACGATCAGCAGCTTCTCTGAGATGTTCAGTTTTCCTCCTCTTGGTCTTCTGAGATGATTGAGAGAACAATTTTCTTGGATGACCAGAATGACTATACAACTATGAACATCCAGCCACATGTTCAACATGAAATTCATTACTTGGGGGCAGCCTAAATTCTTGATCCAATGAACTGCCATATTTTTTTCCTATTTATTTTTCATTCTGTAGCAATTCTGCTATCTTTTATTCAAATTATTACAGAATGAACTTTTTTTTCTTTAGTTCTGAAGAAAAATCTTGTCGACAATTTTCACGTAATCCTAATTATGAAATAACAAACTCATGAACAGCTGTCTTATCGTTATTATTTTGTAGCAAACCTTCCATGATTTCATAGTGTAAAAAACAGCGGTCATCTGGAATAGTAATGAATAATACTGTACGTAGGTATCTGAATTTTCGCACATTAAACAGAAAAGTGCAAGTAGCTGCAGCTGAATACGACTTTTCTGCAATCTATAGAATCTGTTTAAACCATCGATATAAAAGTTTTCGTAACATCGAGTGACACGCACTTTATAACCCTCTTTAAATATTGAAAATTAAAACATATTAGCTTAAATTGCATTCCTCCGAGTTATCACAAATATTTACACTCTATATAAACCAATTCAAAATTACATATATTCCTAATAAAACCTACCCTTTGTTCTAACATTCTCAGCCATTGTTATTTCTTTATTCACGAATATGACCCCGTAACACACACCACTGTCTCAAGCGCACGGCCTAGGACTGACTGGTGCGCTACCGCCTGGTTACAACAGCTCTCTTTCAAGGCTGTAGCCACAGTTGTTAAAACATGTTATCGATGATGCATCATGAGTTTAGTGCTCATCAACATCCCTACTATGAGTTTACACTGTCAAAAATATTGTAAAAAAAAGTTCATTTTTTCAATTTTGTCCCATTTTTTACTCAGTCTGGCCCACTATGCGCTGGTACGTTCAACCAGAGGTCCCGGGATCGATACCCGACTCCGGAACAATTTTTCCTTTGAAATTATTCAGAGATTAAGGGTGTTTGAGAATAAGGTTCTTAGGAAAATATTTGGGGCTAAGAGGGATGAAGTTACAGGAGAATGGAGAAAGTTACACAACACAGAACTGCACGCATTGTATTCTTCACCTGACATAATTAGGAACATTAAATCCAGACGTTTGAGATGGGCAGGGCATGTAGCACGTATGGGCGAATCCAGAAATGCATATAGAATGTTAGTTGGGAGGCCGGAAGGAAAAAGACCTTTAGGGAGGCCGAGACATAGATGGGAAGATAATAATAAAATGGATTTGAGGGAGGTGGGATATTATGATAGAGAATGGATTAATCTTGCTCTGGATAGGGATCAATGGCGGGCTTATGTGAGGGCGGCAATGAACCTTCGGGTTCCTTAAAAGCCAGTAAGTAAGTAAGTAGGCCTAAGTAAGTAAGTATTATATTGTGGAGTTCCTTGACCCTTTTCCTTTCGGTTATCACACAAATGTCTATTTTCTTCTCTTCTATTCCCATCTGTTTTTCTTGTTTCTTTTGCAAGATGTCACATTCGTTGTTACTTTTTTGTTTTATAGATTCGTTTGTCACTTCCTTCGTTTTGTCGTCATAATTTTATCTGTCCAGTCTGGCTGTATCCCTCTTCGTTTCTGTGAGCAATTGGGGTTTTTCGTCTTGACGTAGGTTGCTGGGCTAAGGTAGGAGCTTTCTTAAGTCACCCACCTTTTAATATCTTAATGAGTGGAATAATTATCGAGAAGGAAGGGATGTAGATTGCACGGTGGTGACGTGTAATTGTATGCAGTGCAGACGCTATAGTCATCGGTGCGGACTCTGAAGTGACAGCGGTAGGCCTAACACATCGCGATGCCTGCATGCTGAATGCGTTCGATGTCGCAGGCCAGCCGCTGGCTCTGTGTTAAGGTCAGCCACAAGGCCGGGTAAGCTGAACTAGACTACATAGACCGATTCCTAGCAAACCCGTAATCGTCATTATTAATGAACTAGTTCGCTTTTAGACTAGATATGACATTCACTGGTGTTCAATCCTTGTAATGCACTGTACGGGCTATTCCATATGAAATCGATCAGTAAAAAACCTCGCATTTTTTAATGCTCTAATTTTTTTCCTATTTATACAAGGTGCTGAGGAGAGTGCATTTTCAAAATATACTATCGAAAGTCAAACGGTTTTCGTATTGTTGAGCGACAAATTTAGCGTATTTTATAAAAACAAGCCTCTTTCAGCGCTCAGAACTCTGGAACCATTTATTGCAGAACATTGAATGAGAGCTCATTTTGAAGCTGACATTTGGTAGGTTATGATAAGAAGTAATCCTTATTTTTATTGTACACAGAGAGAGAGATAATCTGATTTTACTTACTTTTAGGCTTTTTGCCAATTTGTAAAAATGTAAAAAAATATTGAGAAAAAACTTGCATTATTAAGAAGGATTCGGCAATGTTTGCTTAGTGGCTCGGCAATAAGCTTCGAGGGTATTAAATAAATTATTTTCACACGCCTAGACTTGAACGGCGCAGTACCGCACGCACTGGCCGAGAGCTGTTGATAAGCGAGCGTTGGGCGTCATTTTACTCCTGTGTTTATGAAAACCTGTGATAAAGCTAGCCCAGCTATGCGCTACTAGACGAAACATCACGTGTTTGTCTCCTGGCCTTGCTTGTCTCGGCTAGCTCCCGCCTCACAGTCAGCTGGTTAGTTCACGCGCGTACTATTTATTTTCTTTATTTGATATTTTCAATACTTTCTTATCAACGGTGCACCAGTAAAAAATATGTGTTTATTTGTACTTTCAATGAGGAATCTAACCATATATTTAAAACACATTTTTCCTAGCCAAAGGCGTCTTAATGAAGAAAAATCTAAATTTCTCCATTTCCATAAAAGTAAGAAAAACTGTTTACATGTCAATGTAAACTTCAATTTCTCAGCATCAAAATAAACCATGATTTTGATCATTGGGTGAAAGGATTTCGGAGCCACAACAGTTTAAAGTTGCTAATTTTATGAAAATACGATAAATTCAAATATTTTTAATTTAAACACTATGAAGTTCTGATACCTCAAACTTTGCACAAAGCATTGTATCATAGTTGTCAACGGACAGAAAAAGTTTCACTGTATTTAAAAATGGCAAGGTCAATTTTCTCTATATTTCAGTCGATTTGAGATGGAATAGCCTATATGTAGTTGGCTTCACGTGTGCTTAGGCATGCTTTGACCCATGTATATGCGATAATTGTTCAAGTCCGACAGGTGGTCTGAGTATCAGGGGCTGCTGATAAGCCCCAGAGGCCCGGAGCCAGTGACTCCAATGAATGACGGGAAATGGGTGGAGAAACACTTAAAAGGTACGCGAAAACTAGTCCGTGCAAGGGAAATAGGGGCTGAGAAGAGTATATATGAGCTCCAAGCCTGTTGACCACTTGTCTCACTCCGATTTTCGCGTTCCTTGTGAAGGAAGATTAGATAATTCTGAAAGGGAGAGCCGAGAATGTAACTACCACTCGCGGGGGAGAAGCAACAGGGCAGGATCGCCGAAGATGTTAAAGGCTTGCTTATAAAGACATTTTTATTATTCTTTTCTGTAGCAGAGTTATTGGCATGAGGGAGGTACTATAAGCACTACCCTATCCTATAATGCCGTATTGTAGTATAATTTGTGCTAATGCGAGGTAAATCAGTCCTAAAGTATGGACAGTCAAGTAATTTCGTAGGTTAACAATATAGTGAATAATTTTTCTTAATTTACTGCAAAGAAAAAGAACATGTTTATCCCAACGCGTGTTGGTCGATTACTATTTCGAGATACTTAACTTGAGGAGATTCATTTAGAATAGAAAAGTTACATTTATTAAAAGAACAATTGAATGTATGAATTTTTAAACACAAGAGCGAATCAGGAGATTTCATACCAACAGATGTTAACGGAAATGGTGCAACCGTAGTTTAGTAAGACAAGTAGGTTGGAATCAAACCAGTTTTTAATCAATGTGATGCCATTATTTGAAATAAAGTAGGTATCATCCCAAGTTTTACCTGCAACAATAACAACTGTGTCATCCGCATACGAAAATATCTCACCAGTGAATTTTTCTAAATTAACTGTCAATGAATCATCTATATATATATATATATATATATAATTTGAACTGGTAATGGAAATTACGGGAAAACGGCTGAACGGATTTTAATAAGTAACCCCTCATTTTGAAGCTTGGAACCCAACATTTTTCAGAAAAATAGTAGTTTTCAGTGAAATATCAATTTTCCTACATCATTTTCCTATTTTCCAAAATCCATCTTTCGTCAGTTTTGAGAACTAATTAATTGCATTTCAGAATAAAACAAAACACACACTACAGTAAACAGTAGACTATTACACGAAGGTCATTACCTACAGGATTGCTGACATACTTAGAGTTCAGATGGTTAGATTCTTTCACATCATAATGCCAATATGTCGATCTTCATTTGTGTAATTTTTGATAACGTATAAAAAATAATTTACAGGTCTGATTCTCTGGTCTGTAGTTTTCCGAGTACAGCTGTGTATTGGATATTAAGAACTACAAAACTTAAGAATGTTTGGCGACATTATTACCATTAAAAATGAAATATTATTATAGTTAATGCAACACATAATGGTATACTGATGATATGAAAGTGAAACCTTTTGGGGCTTTAAGTAAGTAGACGCAGAGAAAGAATATTTTATATTAGATCTTCATTTCTATAATTTACTGAGTAACAGCTATCTGAAAACTATAAAACTTACGTAAGGTAGCAATATTGTTATTAAAAATGAAATACTAATGTTTGATATTCTTCATTGAAAATAAATCTGAACAATTTTTATTTGAACTTCTTATGGACTTAGTTTGCAGTATTTGCTGCACAAGCCTCTAGTTAATATATATTAAAAACTAAATAGGACGAACGACAGTTCCCTGTGGAACACCGATATTAACATTTCGATGCTACTGAAGTCATTATCAATATATGGCAGCGTTGTTTTATACTCCACGTGGAGTAAACCCGGGCATGCCATTTGGAAATTCGTAGACATAATACTTGTTACTGCTTCTTGTGATTGGAGCGGCATCGAGAAGGCCTAATCAATAAACTTTTATCTTGTCCCTCCAAAGCATTGACTTTGATATCGGCTGGATATTAATTGACCGAGAATAATACAAAATGAAGAGAAGTCGGCTGGCCTAGAAAGGATGGGCCCAGTGAAGTCATATAATTCTGTAGTGAAGGCGTTTTGAACGAAGTACGGAAGTCAGTTCGTGTGTATGGTTGTTGCTAAAGACTTTTTTTCTGCAAAATCCCGACATTACATAACGATTCTGTTGTCAAGAAGTATGCAGCTATAAAACTGAATACCACATTTTATTATTTTTACGGTCTCTCTGCGGTTTATTTCAGGTTTCCAAAGCGTCATTTAAAACGTTTAGCTATCATTTCTCTTTCTCTGACTTAAAGCATTTAATAGGGCTTGTTCTTGTGCTGTAGACAGGGATGACCAATATCTCTCGTGGGCTGCAAATATGGCGCCTTCAGACATCCATCAGCTCTACTAGTCTGGCAGCCTAGCAGTGTGAACAAACCCGTTCTTGGGTGAAAATACTTCAAGGCGGGGTGTTTTAATGCCAATAATAGGTTGGTGGGTACGAGTTGAGTTATCCCAATCCTGGGCACGAAGGGGTAGTGCAGGGAAACAGAGAAACCTCCCCGACCATGTCCTTTGCTTACACCGCCTTACAAACAAACGGACAGTAAGACACTGTCTGCGTCAGAGATGGATTTCAGGCGACCAGCGAGAGCCAAAAGTTTGTAAAAGCTATGATAATAATACAGGGGCATCATTTTATTTTTACTAACATTTGTAATATTAACCTGGCTATACCTTTGGATCAACGATTAAGAATCGGAAATACCGTTTGCTACCCCCTTCCACGACTGGAGTTCGATGATACTGGCATAAAATACAAACAAATCACTTTACTAGGTATAGGAGGAGAGAAAAGTAGTTCACCCATTTACGTAAACTAGGAAATATCCCGATTTTGAGTTTGATAATTTTCACTAGGCTTTTGTTTAATCAAAATACAGTACAGTATTAACAATGAGTCTTTTTACTCACGAACTGAGCTGTCCATGTGGACGTATTCATTATGCAGTGTATATTATACTGTCTACAGCACATTAGCGTACAATGTAAAGAATGAAGTTAAATTGAAAAATAATCATAATATGGATATTTAAACACATTTTTTAAACTGGTGGCTGTTCATTTCGATGCAGGCTTCAGTTCTAATGTGCATATTATCACACTATAGAATATTGTACTTAATTCCAATTACCGGTTTCGTCCATCGTACTAGTAACTCATGTTGAAATAATTATGTATGTACTCTATAAAAGAGACCTTACGTACTGTAAATTCAATCTTCACTTCTGCCCGATCCGAAAAGATAAAATTACTCAGACATGCTATCTACTGTCCGTCCAAGTGGTCATGTCGTAGAAAGGAGGAAATCATGTGACAGTTAATTACTTAACGAGGCCCTTTTATTTAAGTTATTTTAAACAATTGTATGGGTATAATATTACGTAGACATCCAATTCCTAACAGAAATTAATGTTCTCAGAAAATAGCTAAGACAGCCCAGCCACTAGCATTTACAGACAGGCGAATAGAAGCAGGTGGGGGAACCGGGATGCGACGTAGGCAAATGGAAAATGATGCAATATTGAAAGCTGTTTCGTCACTGGAAAACACGAACATATTTTTGGAACGTACTGTTTACTATGACCGTAAGGCTACTATGACTGTATATGCGGTCTTTGATCTGTGTGGAGGACGGTTGAACTTCATTAGTAGAAGGGGTGGGAGTGAAGTACATTCAAAAACTCAGATACAATAAAAATTGAAGTAAAAATAAAATGATGTCCCTGTATAATCATGCAGTGGTACTTGATACAATAATTTATTTCCATATCCGTTTGGTACTTTACATAACGCACATGTGGCTTAAAATATAGTTCCTTTACTTTACGCATTTCTGGCCTAGATCGTTCTCTTGAACAGCCCTGGGACCAACAACCAGAGAAGGGAAGTAAGTCTGTCCCCTTTTCTTCTCTTTTTACAGCCCTGGCACGTATTGGTAATTGCATGAATGGCGGAAGTCATATTTTTAATAAACCAACAATTTCTGTCCATATTTCATGGAACAAATCGTGACTACAAAATAAACTGTTTTTAAGATTTTTTAACTAGGACTATTTTATCCCATGTTAATAAAAACTAAAGAAAGAAAACAGATAACAAAATTATTCTCTTAAACTATAGTTGTCAACTGAAACTGAAAGCCCTATTTAAATACAATATAATTCAAGGCTACTCAAGCTCACATGAAAATGGACGGCATTTTCTGCTGGTTAACAGTTTGTCTGCTTGGTTCGTAAGATGATAGTGAACCCAAGACATGACGGTCAACATCAAACTCCATTGCTTCCATTCTACTTGTCACTGTATGTCGAGAAAGACAAAATTTTAAATAAATTGAGTTTCTCAGGTCGTAGATCGTTGGCTGCTATAATGAGATACAACAAACTCATAGCTCATATTAGCTCATAAATAAATAAATAAATAAATGAATGAATAAATCCATAAATGAATGAATAAATAAATGAATAAATAAATAAATACATAAATGAATCAATAAATAAATGAATGAATGAATGAATGAATGAATGAATGAATGAATGAATGAATGAATGAATGAATGAAATACATAGGTAGGTAGGTGGATGGATGGATGGATGGATGGATGGATGGATGGATGGATGGATGGATGGATGGATGGATAGGTAGGTAGGTAGGTAGGTAGATAGATAGATAGATAGATAGATAGATAGATAGATAGATAGATAGATAGATAGATAGATAGATAGACAGACAGACAGACAGACAGACAGAGAGACGGACAGACGGACAGACGGACAGACAGGTAGGTAGGTAGGTAGATAGGTAGATAGATAGGTAGGTAGGTAGGTAGATAGGTAGATAGGTAGATAGGTAGATAGATAGATAGATAGATAGATAGATAGATAGATAGATAGACAGACAGACAGACAGACAGACAGACAGACAGACAGACAGACAGATGAATGAATAGCAAATTCCAACTAGGTCAACGAAAAGGACTTTAAGTACAGAAATAGATGTGAGAATATCAGCTGGGAAATCTAAAATGGAAAAAATAAGAAATAGACGAATAAAAGAAATTATGGAAGTGCTAGACACTATAGATATAATAGAAAGGAAAAGGTTGCAGTGGTATAGCCAATCAGAAGAATACCACAACAACGATTACCAGAAATAATTATGGAATGGATCCCATCAGAAAGAAGGAAAAAAGGAGGACCAAAGAAGACTTGAACGGAAGGCGTACTAGCAGCTGTGGATGCTCGAGGATTAGAGCCAGGCCAGTGGATGAACAGAGAGGAGTGGCGTTTGGCTTCCGGAAGACGGCGACAGCTGTGATGACACCGGAATGATTGATAGGAAGATTTCCGTCCTCAGCTCCCGATACAAAGCAGCGTATTGAGTATTATTCCCACCTTAATATCTTCTACATTGCTTAGTGCTTTGTCCGGCGAAGGTGTCTGCGATCTCTCGAGATGTCTTGCAGAAACAACTGAAGTGTGTGATCTCAAAAGAGATGAAGTCCATTTTTATGTAAGGATTGGGTTAGATATTTTATCCATTGTGCGAGTCTTCAAGTGACATGCGCAATAAAACAAACTTTTAGACAAGGATTGTTGTTGTTTTGGAAGAAAACAAGCTTAAAATCAATCAAATCGAAATGATAGCCGTCCAAATCTTGGATTTAAAATATCGGCATCCTAATCAATTCAAATGAACAAAAAAGAAAATGTAAATTAATGTTAAAAATACATAATGAAATTTTAAAAAAGAATATTCTGCGACAAGATTTGGTAGCTATCAGAACGATAAAAATTTATTGAAAATAAATAATATACATTGAATATTATAAAGATAAATAGAGATGGTGATTGATGATGTTCAGTGAAGATTTTAAAATGGTTGATGCAGTTGTCTGAAGAGTCTTATCAGGAACCTTTAATTTTCTGAGGGTCTTCAATGTAAATTTGGGAATTGTTCCTCGCGCACCAAACATAAGTCCAATGACATTCCATTCCAATCTTGAATATTATATTTATGACTGAGATCATCACAGAATGGAAGGTAAATAGCGCATTTATCTTCATGTACCTGCTTTGGTTGATCTTCATTAATTTCGAATCTTACAGTGGGGTCAAGAATGAGACCAGTTTTTTTTATCTCGGTCAATTATTATGATGTCACCACGCCATGTAGATCCTTCCGTAGAAAGACATTGAACTTCCTCATATACTTCGTATTCACCATGTTCCCTTAATCTGTTAGCAATTATTGAGCGGACTGTGTTATGTCTGTCAATTCACCCTGAGGGCAGAAACCTAGCATGTGGAATAACGTTTCATGCTCATTGCATCTCCTGCAATGGGTATTGCTAAGGCTTCTACCGGGGACAGATCTAACTGCGATAACATTGGTGCCCATTTTAATGGTCTCGGTCCATTAGCCACATGATAGACGTCTAAAAAATCATATATATGTATATATATATGCGTAAATCATAAAAATGGTCAAATGGACTGAGCAAGTTTTGGGATTACACTCTTGAATTGTGTTCTCAGTGGAGACGTTCAGCCTCAAAGCCATCTGTCTACAAAGCAGGGAGCATAAGCGAGAAACAGCTTGCCCTTAAATTTGCCTAGTACCCTCTTATTCAGGGACTGGTTTGTTTGTCTACCGTAAATGCACCACACCTTGTCTTTTTTCCCTCCTATAATCTATACTTACTTACTTACTTACTGGCTTCTAAGGAACCCGGAGGTTCATCGCCGCCCTCACATAAGCCCGCCATTCGTCCCTATCCTGAGCAAGATTAATCCAGTCTCTATCATCATATCCCACTTCCCTCAAATACATTTTAATATTATCTTCCCATCTACGTCTCGGCCTCCCCAAAGGTCTTTTTCTCTCAGGCCTCCCAACTAACACTTTATATGCATTTCTGGATTCGTCAATACGTGCTACATGTCCTGCCCATCTCAAACGTCTGGATTTAATGTTCCAATTATGTCAGGTGAAGAATACAATGCGTGCAGTTCTGCATTGTGTAACTTTCTCCATTCTCCTGTAACGTCATCCCTCTTAGCCCCAAATATCTTCCTAAGCACCTTATTCTCAAACATCCTTAACCTCTGTTCCTCTCTTAAATTGAGAGTCCAAGTTTCACAACCATATAGAAGAACCGGTAATATAACTGTTTTATAAATTCTAACTTTCAGATTTTTTGACAGCAGACTGGACGTTAAAAGCTTCTCAACCGAATAATAACAGGCATTTCCCATATTTATTCTGTGTTTAATTTCCTCCCGAGTATCATTTATATTTGTTACTGTTGTTCCCAGGTATTTGAATTTTTCCAACTCTTCAAAGGATAAATTTCCAATTTTTATATTTCCATTTCGTACAATATTTTCTTCACGAGACATAATCATATACTTTGTCTTTCCTGGATTTACTTCCAAACCTATCTCTTTACTTGCTTCAAGTAGAATTTCCGTGTTTTCCCTAATCGTTTGTGGATTTTCTCCTAACATATTCACGTCATCCGCATAGACAAGCAGCTGATGTAACTATATCTATAATCTATACTGTCAATAATTTTATATATTACGAGGAATCGACCGTTGTCCAACCCCGTAGGCCTACACTGCAGACTGATTGTTCATTATGCTCCAGCTTTCTTATGCTTTGTGTGTGGCACGAGACTCCTGTAGACATGTTAAAAAGTTACTTTACTGGTTTTAAATCTAAAGGCCTAATCCTGAAATTACGACGTTATCTCAGAAAAGGAGCCACACTAAAGATTTCTGTCGCCCATGAAGCCATTGCCTTTTACCGAGTTCGAACCCACGAGTCTCGGATATTTCGGCAAGCACGAGACAGATCGCCAAGGGCAGGGGTACGCAAGTTCTCGCTGGAGGTGTGCGGTTTAAATCCGTCTGTTTGTTTAGATAACTCTGAAGTAGAATGGATGCGCTAGTGGGTGTGACGGTTATTGCATACACCCATGTGCACAGCGCTGTTATAAAGTGAGGTCGAGACAAACCAGGACTAGCGCTGCATACAGGACCTCTGTCATGCGAACTAAAAATCTGAAGGATTTAGGTCTATGATATCCGTCCTTAGCACGGGGATTAAATAATAAATAGTAAAATTTATTTTATGCTCGACCATGCCGAAATGTAGTAATTATACACCTGGTAGTAGCCCTTTAATGCACCTCATTAAAGTACACCTATTCATTAAAGTTCAGGTGTTCAGCCAATGACAAATCACCTTTGTACCATTATAAAACCGCAATAATCCATTATTCTCGGATATGCAATCGAAAGACAATTAGCGAAAAGTCACGGAGGCTGGAAATCCAATACTGTCGCAGAAGGTTATGTTCTGTTACTATAATAATTAGCATTAATTGTAAATAATATTCAAATAAATTCAATTTGTAATCTCGTTTTTCAATTCTAAATCAATTTCCAGGTTATATCAAGACTAATGTTCATCTTATTCTCTATCAAGGTTAATGACATTCGGCCTCGGAAAAAATCAATACTTTCGCGTCTGCGCACATCTCACAATTCAGGTCAGTTCGCTACTCACTTATATAACCGTAATATGAATACTTTTGAATAATTTCAAGTTAGAAATATGGTCGAGCATAAAAAGTCGTATGAAACTTGCCTATAATGGTAATTAAGACGCTCGTATGAAAATTATGA
The DNA here is from genome assembly GCA_025594305.2 of Periplaneta americana. NCBI lineage: Eukaryota > Metazoa > Arthropoda > Insecta > Blattodea > Blattidae > Periplaneta > Periplaneta americana. The sequence continues at coordinate 156,851,327 of JAJSOF020000015.1, forward strand.
AACTTGCTTGCGCTCGTTTCATGAACAAACATACTTGCGTCTTAATTACTACCATTATAGGCTCGTTGCATAATGTACTATTCCATTACACACGTAGACCTATGTATATGAAAATAGCAATATTTAAGTACATCAACAATAGTTCCACAATAAACAATTACATGAAATAATAAAATATGTAAGAACCGAGCGAGTTGGCTCAGACGGTAGCGTTTGAGACTCGTATTCGGGAGTCCCCGGGTTCAAATCCCGTGGCCGACTAATCTGACAGGGGTTTTTCATGGTTTCTCTCAGATACAAAGGCAAGTGTCGGATTGGAAATTTACATAGCATGATTCATCACCGCTTCCATCACCAATATCATAAATATTAATCAAAATCTATAATCAGTTATATGAACACAAACCGTGTACAACATGCAATAGAAACAGGAACTCAACAGTAGTAAAAGGAAAAGCCTACTGGTATAGCCACGGATCGTACACACATGTTAAAGCGTGTATAAATAAACTTAACAAAAAGTATGTAAAGGTTGTTTCTTAACTGATGCATGTAAAATAAAAAAAAAAAATTGAATAGCAATATTAAGGGGAGAGGATGGTATTTTATTGGTGAAAAAGAGTAAATTTTGAAAAAATAAATTCTTTAAAATACTCTGTGATATGTGTGGAATGCATAGCATAACATTTTGTGGGTATTTGTGCCCTTATCGGATGTTGAGTCGTCATTTTTAAACTTCCTGCGTTATGAATTTTTAAATCACTCGCCCACTTTTATTGTTGTTTCCGGTAAATTAAATTTAAAAAAATCTTTAAAATACCCTTTGATATGTGTGGAATGCATAGCATAACATTTTGTGGGTATTTGTGCCCTTATCGGATGTTCAGTCGCCATTTTTAAACTTCCTGCGTTGTGGAATTTTAAATCACTCGCCCACTTTTATTGTTGTTTCCGGTAAATTAAATTAAAAAAATCTTTAAAATACCCTGTGATATGTGTGGAATGCGTTGCATAACATTTTGTGGTATTTGTGCCCTTATCGGATGTTGGGTCGCCATTTTTAAACTTCCTGCGTTATGGATTTTAAATCACTCGCCCACCTTTATTGTTGTTTCCGGTAAATTAAATTTAAAAAAATCTTTAAAATACCCTTTGATATTTGTGGAATGCATTGCATAACATTTTGTGGGTATTTATGCTCTTATCGGATGTTGAGACGTCATTTTAAACTTCCTGCGCTACGGATTTTTAAATCACACGCCCGCTTTTATCGGTTTCCAGTAACTTTTTTTTTTCTACATTGCCAGACAAAAATGGATATAATTTCTGAACTATTAAAGATACATGCATGACATTTAGAACACACGCTCTTTAGACTATTAGGAAACTTTTCTCTGTAACAGAATTTTGTTAATTGTGATTTCATTTTAAAACTACGTCCGTTTGTTTGCAAGAAAGGAAATCAGAAAATTGTTATTAAATTTTAATTGTTTATTTTACAAACGTAGGGACTAATATCAAAATTCTGTTATAGACAGTTTGTAGAACATGCTTTTGCAAATACATTGCAAAAAACTGTTTGAATCTATCTTTAAAAACGGCTTAGATATATCGGTTTTAGTACAATCCTGCATTGGGTATTTTTTTTTTCAAATTTGGGACCCCAAATTTTTTTTTTCAAAATATTTTTATTTGGTTGAGTTGCCACAGCTATGAGCTCTCTACATACAAAAAATTAATATTTTACATCAAATAGGAAAAAAGTTTAAAAAAATACCATCCTCTCCCCTTAAGAAAAATAAAAATCTGTTAGAATAGTCAACTCAGTATTATTGATGAAGACTGGGATTTGGTACTAAACATTACATATAAGTGAAGGAAACCTATGTGAACCCAATACCAATAAGAAACATGTATTGTAGAAGTGGCAATATTTAGTTACTAGTTTGTGCATCTGTACTCGTCCAGCTTATGCTGAGTAGTGTTTTACTGAATTTCGAAAGAGGTACTTTTATTTCTGGTCGCGAATGCGGCTGCAAGGGAATTAAACATTTTGGAATGCAAGTAAAGAGGAGGAGACTAAAAAAAAAGTTGCGTAGTGTCCTTGAAGAGGGTAAAGGGAGTTTTTATATCGAGTATCATATGAATGGTAGTCAGAATTTCGCTTTGTAATTATACAGAGTTACTTAAAAGTCCCGCACCACCTAAATAACTTTTGAAGCATGTGGTTCAGTGATATGAAACTTGGTATGTGAGGATATCCATATGGTAAGAACTCAATAATGGTATTACCGAGTTTTTCTACTTCCGGTTTGACCGGAAGTAACTCCAACTCTCTTATTTTAAATGGAACACCCAATATATATTTTTATTTTTGAATAGTGCTCATTAAGAGCTTTTCAAAAAGTACCCACACTCGATACTTCTGTACAAATTCAGTGTTGCTAATTCAAGGAAACAGAAAACTGTATCGGATATTAAAATAATAAACGCACCACCTAAATAACTTTTGAAGCATACGGTTCAGTGACATGAAACTTGGTATGTGAGAGTAACCATATACTAAGAACTCAATAATGGTATTACCGAGTTTTTCTACTTTTAACCGGAAGTAACTCAACTCTCCTATTTTAAATGGAACACCCAATATATTATTTTATTTTTGAATAGTGCTCATTAAGAGCTTTTCAAAAAGTACCCACACTCGATACTTCTGTACAAATTCAGTGTTGCTAATTCAAGGAAACAGAAAACTGTATCGGATATTAAAATAATAAAATACTCCTTCCTTAACAAAAACAAAACAAAGCTAGCCCACCTTCTAAATTGTGTGTTCAAATTGGTAGCCCTCAGCTGCTTTACAATGTGTCACTCGATCATAGAAACCATTTAAGGAATGATTTAACCAGGCTTTAGGAATATCTTGCACCACTTCCATTTTTATTTAGCAACACTGAATTTGTACAGAAGTATCAAGTGTGGGTACTTTTGAAAAGCTCTTAATGAGCTTTATTCAAAAATAATATATATATATATATATATATATATATATATATATATATATATATATATATATTGTGTGTTCCATTTAAAATAAGAGTTCTTAGTATATGGTTATCCCCACATACCAAGTTTCATGTCACTGAACCGTATGCTTCAAAAGTTATTTAGGTGGTGCGGGACTTTTAACTAACCCTGCATATTACTGGGCACACTCCAGAAGGATCGTGGAAGGAACTGTCAGAAGTCTATGTTTTTTGAGCAGAGGTTTACAAGAGTCGCGGGTTTTAATTTTGAAATTAGTTCTTATTATTCGTTCCTGTGCAATATAAATTAGATAGCTAGTGATCTGCTGCACCCAAGACAAGACGCTCTATGTAATACAGTGTTAGATATAGCCATAGTAGCAATACATCGGTGTTTATCTGCTGCAGTATTGCAACAAATCAGAAATGACGATGAGCTGATTAGAATGATGGCTGACATGATCATTATGATTAAAAAACGAATTGATAGTTACACCGAGGAATTTTGAAGCAGATATTTCTTCTATTGGCAAGTTGTTAAATGTAATTGTGATGCTTGTTGGCAAATTTCAGTGAACTTCAGACTTGAAAAATATGAATTTAGTTTGAGTAGTATTAATCGTGAGACAAATGTAAGCTTGCATACATTGGATACTTGATTGCTTAGGAACAAAAATGTAATAATAATAATAATAATAATAATAATCATAATAATAATAATAATAATAATAATGGCTTTATTTAACCTGGCAGAGTTAAGGCCTTAAGGCCTTCTCTTACACTCAACCAGGATTAAAACTTACTTACACAGTTGAACATAAAACTGGATCGGAATTAAGTAATTACATACTGATACAATTTAGGTAAATAATAATAATAATCATAATAATAATAATAATAATAGACAAGCAGCTGATGTAACCCGTTCAATTCCAAACCCTGCCTGTTATCCTGAACTTTCCTAATGGCATATTCTAGAGCGAAGTTAAAAGTTACACAACACAGAACTGCACGCATTGTATTCTTCACCTGACATAATTAGGAACATTAAATCCAGACGTTTGAGATGGGCAGGGCATGTAGCACGTATAGGCGAATCCAGAAATGCATATAGAGTGTTAGCTGGGAGAGCGGAGGGAAAAAGACCTTTAGGGAGGCCGAGACGTAGATGGGAGGATAATATTAAAATGGATTTGAGGGAGGTGGGGTATGATGATAGAGACTGGATTAATCTTGCACAGGATAGGGACCGATGGCGGGCTTATGTGAGGGCGGCAATGAACCTTCGGGTTCCTTAAAAGCCATTTGTAAGTAAGTAAGTAATAATAATGATTTATTTTAGCTGGCAGAGTTAAGGCCGTAAGGCCTTGTCTTCCACATACATAATGAGATCAAAAGAGGTAGTTACATAAAATTTACCTCATAAAATAAAAATAAACCTAGTGGAATACATATTAATGTTGTTAGAATCAAATACGTATCACATAAAAACAGAAGCCGATAATTCAATAAAAAATGTACACAGTAAAAATAAAAATAAACGCATTAGCATAGATATTAGTATTAGATTACAATTAAGTAGGATTTACATAATTAAACCAGAAACCGACAATTGAATAAAATGTACACAAAAATAGATTAATAATAAAAAACAGCACAGTGGGATACATATTGGCTTTAAGTGATAAATAAACACGATTTAGATAATAAAAATAAGAAACAAAAAAAAAAATAAAATAAAATAAAAAATACAGTGGAACACATTCCATTAAATATTTGCAACGCGTTAGGTCTGGCAACTCATCATAAGATATTTTTCTAATTTACATTTAAAGGAAATTAAAGTTCGGCAGCCCTTGACTTCAGGCGGCAGAGAATTCCAGTGACGAGAAGTAGCAACAGTGAAAGATGAAGAATAGAGAGATGATGTGTGCAGTGGTATTTCTAGCATATTGTGACCGAGTATTTAAGTTATGATACCGAGAAAGACTGTGGAATCGGACAGATAAGTAAGAGGGAGTAGAGGTGTGCAAAATTCGGTATAAGAGAGAAAGGGAATGCAATCTGCAACTCATAAGAAAGTCCTTGTGCGGTTTTACTTCGGTGGGATGTTGATAGGAACTTTTTATAGCCAAGGTCGAAGGTGATGCTAATCGCTGACTCAGTAGGGTTGTAAATTCTAACGTAGTGTTATTGTGATGAAAACGTTAGAACGCGCCAAGGACAACAGTTTTCATATTTAGTATGTTTGTTTTTTAACAAACGTCTTCGGAAAAGATCTCTCTTCGAAATACTAGATTTTTATTGGGCTAACGACGCTTTATCAACTACTTGGTTATTTAGCATCGATTGAATTGATTATAGCGAGATGAGATCGGGGATTCGCCTTACGGTTGGGAAAAACCTCGGAAAAAACATAGCAGGTAATCAGCCCAAGCGGGAATCGAACCCACGCCCGAGCGTAACTCTGGATCTGCAAGCAAACGCGCTACCGCTGAGCTGAAATACTAGTTTTAAAGTATAATTTCCGGTTCCTGTTATTTTAACTCTACTGTAATGGGTTTATTACCTTGTAGCAGTAAGTTGCTAAATCTAAAATGAAATCGACTTCTGAGAAGAATAAACAGCTGCACATGTTGCAGCATCATTACATGAATAGGTATTGTGAGGAAAGTAGGACATCGGATTTTCCAGGAAAGTTCCGCGCACAGTATACTGTCTGTGCTCGCTGCATAGAGAACAAGCCTGCCTGTTTGCTGGCGCCTGCAACATGAGCAAGGGTTGGTTAATCGATCTTGTCTCCTTTAGGGAACGCATTCTTTTCAGTTCTGTATTTTTACTTCAATTTTTATTGTACCTGAGTTTTTGAATGTACTTCACTCCCACCCCTTCTACTAATGAAGTTCAACCGTCCTCCACACAGATCCAAGACCGCATATACAGTCATAGTAGCCTTACGGTCATAGTAAACAGTACGTTCCAAAAATATGTTCGCGTTTTCCAGTGACGAAAGAGCTTTCAATATTGAATCATTTTCGCACAGGTACTGTCGTCCATTTGCCTACGTCGTATCCCGGTTCCCCCACCAGCTTTTATTCGCCAGCTAGTGGCTGGGCTGTCTTTGTAGCTCTTTTCTGAGAACATTAATTTCTGTTAGGAATTGGACGTCTACGTAATATTATACAACTGTTTAAAATAACTTAAATAAAAGGGCCTCGTTAAGTAATTAACTGTCACGTGATTTCCTCCCTTTCTACGACCCTACGACATAACCACTTGGACGGACAGTAGATAGCATGTCTGAGTAATTTTATCTTTTCGGATCGGGCAGAAGTGAAGATTGAATATACAGTACGTAAGGTACTCTTTTATAGAGTAGGTACAGAATTATTTGAACATGAGTTACTAGTACGAAGAACGAAACTGGTAATCTAAATTAGGTACAATAGTCTATAGTGCGATAATATGCACAAAAGAACTGGAGCCTGTATCGAAATGAATGGTCATCCTTTTCAAAAATGTGTTTAAATATCCACATTATGATTATTTTTCAATTTAACTTCATTCTCTATATTGTACGCTAATGTGCTGTAGACAGTATAATATACACTGCATAATGAGTACGTCCGAATGGACAGCTCAGTTCGTGAGTAAAAACACTCATTGTTAATACTGTACTGTATTTTGATTAAACAAAAACCTAATGAAAATTATCAAACTCAAAATCGCGATATTTCCTACTTTACGTAAATGGATGAACTACTTTTCATCCCTCCTATATCTAGTAAAGTGATTTGTTTGTATTTTACGCCAGTATCATCGAACTCCAGTCGTGGAAGGGGGTAGCAAACGGCGTTGATCCAAAGGTATAGGCAAGTTAATATTAAAAATGTTAGTATAAATAAAATGATGTCCCTGTATAAATCTTCAGTTTTTCAGTTTCAAGGCTCCTGCTCTATTCAGCCCCGACTACAATGTGAAGACCTCGGTGCAAAAACTGGTCAAGTTCAGAAATAAAAATTTTACTGGAGATAAAAAAAAAGTTTCCACAAAAATAAAATATTCATTAATTTCAAACAGATTTTTTACTCTATAATTTAGTAAATTATTAGTTTTTTGAGATTATCAATATTCTTGATAGTTCCGTTTCGTCCATAGATTTTTTTTTTAAATGGTGGTCTTGAATGTTTTTGTCCCGAAAATACAACAGATTTCTTTGTCATGTTTGAATTTAATTTATTTTTTGTTTGAAAACAAATCTATGAAATTTACTTCAGTGTCAGGTGAATTCCCGTTGAGGGGTTAATAATGCATGTATATATATACTTACTTACTTACTGGCTTTTAAGGAACCCGGAGGTTCATTGCCGCCCTTACATAAGCCCGCCATTGGTCCCTATCCTGAGCAAGATTAATCCATTCTCTATCATCATATCCCACCTCCCTCAAATCCACTTTAATATTATCTTCCCATCTACGTCTCGGCCTCCCTAAAAGTCTATTTCCCTCCGGCTTCCCAACTAACACACTACATGCATTTCTGGATTCGCCCATACGTGCTACATGCCCTGCCCATCTCAAACGTCTGGATTTAATGTTCCTAATTATGTCATGTGAAGAATACAATGCGTGCAGTTCTGTGTTGTGTAACTTTCTCCAATTTCCTGTAACTTCATCCCTCTTAGTCCCAAATATTTTCCTACGCACCTTATTCTCAAACACCCTTAACCTTTGTTCCTCTCTCAAAGTGAGAGTCCAAGTTTCACAACCATACAGAACAACCGGTAATATAACTGTTTTATAAATTCTAACTTTCAGATTTTTCGACAGCAGACTGGATGATAAAAGCTTCTCAACCGAATAATAACAGGCATTTCCCATATTTATTTTGTGTTTAATTTCCTCCCGAGTATCATTTATATTTGTTACTGTTGCTCCAAGATATTTGAACTTATCCATCCATTCCGAGGCTTATTTGAAGGATTCGTAACAAATTGTTTTTTACGGTGATGGGTTTTGTTAGCCCTTTGCCCAACCCCCAAACTGGAGGACCAACCCTCATCGGCTGTCCGCGACTGCTTATTCAATATATTCACAGCTATCCCCATGTCTGGAGCCCGTCTCCTCGATCCGCAACCTGAGGACGCGCCATATATATATATTACGTATTTTCAAACAATTATTATTGTACTGTATTTTAAAGCTTAAAGTGTTTAGTGCAGCCAATAAGAGTAAACTTATAACAGTTTTTTTTAAATTTGGTTTAACGACGCCGTATCAAAACTGGGTTATGTACGTCGATGAAATTGGTGATAGCGAGATAATATTTGGCGAGATGAGGCCGAGGATTCGCCACAGGTTATCTAACATTTGCCTTACGGTTGGGAAAAAACCTCGGATAAACCCAACCAGGTAATCAGCCCAAGCGAGAATCGAACCCTCTCCCGAATGCAAGTCCTGATTACCAGGTAAACGCTTTACTACTCTCTGATCTTGAGGGACCAAAGCTGTAGTTAAAATTGGTACTGAAATATAGAACTGCAGGGAAAGAATATTGACCTACCTTCTATCTAGCGCAGGCATGTCAGAAATAAGGCATTCATGGTGCAGTTATGTGCGCGGATCGCCGGGCTGTGCGGACTGCATCATTCAGGCGTCGCTCTTACCAGTTCTTAGCTGGAGGGGTGTACAATAATCTATTCTGCGCTTCTAGTGTTGGATTAAATAGGCATTTGGACATCATAAACACACTTAGCAGAAGGAAAAAAAACACATTTATTATCAGTGTCTACATTTGATACTTGTAATACAAGAAACATTAGGCTTACTCAGTTATACTTTATAAAATAGTGGTGTGTAAAGCATAATTTATTAACATGATTTTATATAGTATTTGAAGAAAAAAAATATTGCAATAACTTCGAAACAACAAAAAACGAACAAGTATTTCATTTTACGTAGTAGGTACTAATTATTTTAAAGTAATAGACCATACTCTTTCATTGTTTCTCAAGCATTATTATTTATTGAGACCATTGGTACACAAATGTTGAAGAAAATATTATACTCCCAATTAATTATATGCAGTAGGACATTGTGAAGTTTTTACACCGAAATCATTTCCTTACTGTATGTCAATATAAATTAACAATAATATTAATAAATAATATAAATTAAGCTTAGAATTTAAATTCACAAGTTGGTAGCGTTACTGAAAGAAATTAAAAGTGTAGTTCACAGGCTGTGACGCGATGACATTCTCTTTATGTCAGGTTTAAAGATTTATTAATGTAAGTATATTAGCATAATATAGATGGAAAATTTGCCATTATATATTTTTCCAGAAAAATTTTCCGCCTTGCAAATAGTTGCTTTTTTCGCTCCTTACAACCTCAAGAGCCTCACATGTATTCCTCACTATATTCTCATCACTTAGCAGCTTATGAAATAAAAGTCGTCAGTCGCCTAATCTTTGATGCCTGTGTTAGTACAGACTCCAAAACAACGCCATTGTCAATTTCGTTTTGCCGCGAGAGTACTGATTAAGAAATAATCGCTGGCGAATATCATATTTTGAGAACTTTACTAATCTGATCTAAACTGTCACAAGGCTCTTACCTCGACATGGGTTGATGAAAGCCTTTCATTTTAAAATAATTATTGTTGGCTGAGGAAAACATAACAATTAGGCTATATTATATGATTCGTGATTCCTCTTGTTCGTTATATCAGCTGTGGACTCCTCACTTTATTTTTCATAACGCATTCACAGTCACAGCACAGTCTACTATATACAGTCGCGAAGCTCAATATGTAGTAAAAATGCAAACATTGGTAGTTGCCCACCACTAGGATCGCAACTATCGCCTCATCATCGCAGATCTCTGTCCTAGTAGACGACAAAATATGTTACACTTTCGTTGTGTTCTTTTGGAAAAATTAACTCCTTCCTTCCATTATTGAAATATTAAATGCATAAAGTTAATTTATTATTTTAATGAAGTGTATTAAATTCCACCATAAACTCGAAGATACCTGCAAGAAATAGGTTAATATTACTTTTTTTGTGCAAAACGAACTGAAATTTACTATAATCGCTTCACTCATTCAAGATTATAGCGATAATTAACTATGAAACCAATAAATATTAATTTGCATTTCCCTTTACAGCAATAATAATGGAAATATGAATTAATGGAGTAACTTACGTGTACCGGTACTTGTAGTGTAGGCTTACGTAGTTAACAAAGTGGGATGAGGTTAAGCAATAATAATCACACCAGAATTGGAAATAAAACGTGATCAATAAATTTTATTGTAACAGACTTTTTCTACGTCTCTAGTAAAGTAACAAATAAAAACACAACAAAATTAACAGCTATAATTAAAAACATATCCTTTGAAAAAAAAAGTAGGCCTAAGCAATAATAATCCCACCAGAATTGAAAATAAAACGTGATAAATAAATTTCATTGAAATAAACTTAATTTTTCTACGTCTCTGGTAAAATATTATTATTCCAATTATTGTATTTTAGCCATTAACATTTTCATTACAACCAATAACGAACATTTCACAAGCATCAATGTGAAATACGCAACGAGCTAGCACTAGATGGAAATACGACACAGTCCAAAGTCGACCGTGGACAGTCTATTGTTTCTAGTTGCTAACCGCTTGGAGCGCTTTATCACGAGATTTGCAAAAAATCACCTCAAGCTTCGCGACTGTATATAGTAGACTGTGGTCACAGCTCAATCTGCTCCCGTACTGATCCGTGTTACTGAAACAAATGCTGGTCTGCTGCAGATACTGTACAGCCCTGACGCGCGCCCCTCCAACCTGATTCACTCCCTCCAGGTAGGGGAATAGGAACTGCACATCGCACAGAGACAGCGGCACAATGTGCAGGGTTTTGACATGCCTGATCTAGCGGAAGATCTGTTTTTGACGCAAATAAGTAAAACATACAAGTCCTTTTCAACTGTAGAGGCATCATTAAAAGTGAAACTTAATGGATTCTTGCATAAAAGTATAAAATATATGTAGTATTTTCTAGCTTTTACTTGCTTTGTCCATCAGACTGTGGGCCTGTAGTCTCGATCAAAATGTCTCTCCGCAGACATATATGTATTATGTCCTCAAAGAAAAGAATAGCAGTTCTGCTTGTCATTCAGGAATTGGAGGCCTCTACAGTATGAGAGCTGCTGCTTTACTTCTATTTTGAAAGAGGTCCTGTTGGGAACTCATCGCCCTGGACAGAGTGTGAACTCTGGAACTTGGACGCTGTTGACAAGCACGATAACCACTGACGACACTGCAGAAATGTAAAACATGTACAAGCAGCAACATTATTGGCCAATTTGTCCAAATAATGTTTAATTTTGCTTAACGAATGTTAAATTAAGTCTGTTTATTTTCAACGCTTTGTTAATGTATTTTCCATTTGTTCAACATAATTTTGTTTAAGATAACCAACACTTAACTATAACGTCTGTTAGCACTATTTTAACTACTCAACAGCACTTGGTAATGATTCTACACATGTAAGATAATTTTTGATTGGCTAAAATTAATCTTTAAATTCTATATTATAGAATGAGTCATGAAACTTGCATAAAATGACAACCTGTTATAGTAGGCCACGCTCCATAAATAAAGAGTTTACAAATGAAAGTTGTAGGTGACGTGCTGAATAATAATTACAAAGTAAGGTTATATTTCCTCATTGCTTTTATGGATACGAAATACGAAAGAAATAAAATAACGCTGATGTATTTAAATAGTCCAAAGTATTTTTTTAAATGTTATATTACCAGTCATATGCTAAACATTCCCTACAGAGAGACACAAAATATTAATTTAGCAACTTCTGTTCGAACAGCTGTGGAGACATCGGCCATATTTAACTGTTAAACGAGTTAACTGCGAAATCCTACATTTAAAATTAACAAACTGTTAACAATCTGTTAAACCAAACTGGTGTTGAAAACAGACAAATTTATTAATTAACAAACTGTTTAGAGTTTAACAGTCGTTAAATTTTCTAACAATACTTGGAAAAACCGGCCAAATGTCTGATATCGAAAATGTCTTCGCCAAAAACTTTCAGAGCTTAAAAGGATACGCCAGTACTCTAATAAATTATTTGGAGCAAACTCATCTAAATGTAGCAGTCTAGACAGTAAAGCAAGAGTGGCCTAAGTGCCGTGGTCTGCTTTTAATGCACGTCTGCATATACCAACCACCTTGATTTATTTATTTATTGAAGAATAAAGCTGTGTAAACAAATTACGAGGAGTGACTTCCTCTGATGAGCAAGGACAGGGGCACACTGCCAAGGTGAGGCGGTTGTGTTGCATAACCTCTCGGGGTTCAAGCCTTTGACCTTTTCTTTATTGAAACTTATAAATATTTTATACATACTCATCGTCAGCTGCCAACGCGTCTTCCGCAGTCCCCAGTTATATAGTGTCCTTCGGGGTAAGATGAAGCTTAGGAAACGATACGTAGCAGAATCCTGAGGGCTGCAAGTCCAATTCATCGCCGATGTCTTGCCGAATGGATAAACACTGCAGTTAAATAAAACACTACTGCTACTACTACTACTACTACTACTGCTGCTACTACTACTACTGCTACTACTACTGCTGCTACTGCTGCTGCTACTACTACTACTGCTACTACTACTACTGCTACTGCTGCTACTACTGCTACTACTACTGCTGCTACTACTGCTGCTGCTACTGCTACTACTGCTGCTGCTACTACTGCTGCTGCTGCTACTACTACTGCTACTACTACTGCTACTACTACTGCTACTGCTGCTACTACTACTGCTACTACTGCTACTACTGCTGCTACTACTACTGCTGCTACTACTACTACCGCTGCTACCACTACCACTGCTACCGCTGCTACTACTACCTGCTGCTACTGCTGCCACTACTGCTGCTGCTGCTACTACCACCGCTACCACCACTGCTACTGCTACCACTACCGCCGCTACCACCGCTGCTGCTACCGCTACCACCGCTGCTGCTACCACCGCCGCTGCTGCCACTACCACCGCCACCACCACCACCACCACCGCCGCCACCACCGCCGCTACCACCGCTGCCACTACCGCTACCACCACTGCCACCACCACCGCTGCCACTGCTGCTGCTACTACTACTACCACCACTACTACCACCGCTACCACTACCACCACTGCTGCTACCACCACTACTGCTGCCACTACTACTACTACTGCTGCTACCACTGCCACCGCTGCCACCACTACCACCGCTGCTGCCACTACCACCACTACTACCGCCGCTGCCGCCACCACCGCTACCACCGCTGCTGCTGCTACTGCTACTACTACTGCTACTACTGGTGCCACTGCTACCACTGCCACTGGTGCTACTGCTGCTACTGCTGCTGCTACCACTACCACTGCCGCTGCTGCTGCCACTGCTGCTACCACTACCACCGCTGCTACTACTACTGCTACTACTACTACTACTACTACTGCTGCTGCTACTACTACTACTACTACTACTACTACTACTACTACTACTACTACTACTCCTGCTGCTGCTGCTGCAAAAATGACAGCATTTCATCTCTGGGTACCTTTATACTAAAACACACACTGAACTAAAAGTACCTTGTAATAATTAAGATATTATATTGTTTTAGACTTAGACTTGTGGATCTCAGGAACCCAGCGGTACATGTCTGTGCCATCGCAGCAGCTGTTTACCTACTTTTATATCGTAAAAAATGTATTAGCCATCAGCTTGTCGGAACAACATCAGACAATTAACACGTCCATAAAGTAGGCCTGTATATTTTTCACGAAGCACAGCCGTTCTCTTATGGAAACTTGCCGGTTTTATTAGGTTCTTGTGTGCGCATTGAATCCGCTGTTGGCAACTTGTCTTTTTCTAAGAGGAGAAATAATATTACTATAAACTTAATAGCATGAATGGCATTGTGACATAAATACTGAACCAACAACTGCAATAAGTTACGTAAATTACAGCACGATGTATTCTTGCAGAACTCATATACTATTTGCCTCCAAAAACAAACGTAAAGTAAGTGACTATAATATATTAAATTAACGATTCCATTGTGACCGAATGCTTTCCTTCTTATGAAACGAAACGTTGTGGTCTAACTGCTAAGGTGAAACGTCTGTGGTTTGAATTAAACACTCTGAGAGAACTTATTTGCCCAAAATTAAATTATAAAATCCGTGGCGCTGCAGCCCTTGAAGGGCCAAGACCGACCAGCCGGCTGCTGGCCTCACGTCCACATGCCGAAGCAGAAGTGAACCAAAATTAAATTATGCATTCTGATAACTCAGGGCCTACTTTACCTCAGAATTGAAAGCCAAATATTTTAAATTTAAATCAAGCATTTTGATACCGCAGGGTCGGGCAGAGGAAAGGGTGATCATAATGCAGTTGAGCGGGGTAACATGTGGACCCATTGTTACCAACACAATGCCATTTATTCATTATGGAGAGGTGGAGCGGTGCACAACGTGCTTTTATAAATAAAAGCTTTTACAAGAAGGAGGGCAGTCTTGAGATAGCGTGTGTGAATTTCGTCATTTTAATTTATGGCGCCATGGTCCTGAGCTATCTGCTCATGCGCCTTACATTTTCATCCACACAAAATTCAGATGGCCGAGACAAAGAGGAAAGCAGAAAAGATTAGACAGTGCTGCATTTGCAGCGAAAGGCCTGCCTTCGGGCAGAGGACTATGGAAAATAAATAATAATAATAATAATAATAATAATAACAATTATAACAATAACAATAATAGCAACAATAATAATAATTAGTATTTAATCATTTCCTGTTAAGGTGTAATTGTGTAGTTGAATGGGTTACTTATGAAAGGGCCTAAGTCTTGAATACTAAGTTGTTAGCAATTAAAGAAAACTGCTTATAAGCCGAAATTTTGAAATTAAGGCTGAAATAGAAATTGTATCATATATTCCACAAAGCATTTAGAGTGTGGAACTTAGTCCTCTTCATATCTAAATCGATGTATCTACACACAAAGAGCATTTATTATATTACAAAGTCATTTTCACAAAATAATGACTTAGGCCCTCTCATAAATAACGCATTCAGTTATAGTCGCGACGATGTAATTTGCGGCGTGACTCCTCCTCTTTGCTTACGTCTTAGGAAGTGAAGGCTCCATAAAGTCTAGTTAGGTAGTAGCGTTCGCCATTTTTGTTCTTTCGTTGCCGAGTTACCATACGAGGAATCTATTTGCCACACCGTTAAACATTATCATGTCGTAGCTTCTATGATAATAAATCAAACGCACTGTAATTCAGCAAATAATTGAGCTGCAAATTACGTCTTCGTGTGCTTTCTGCGAACGCCAACGAAAGAACCAAAATGGCGGCCGATTATATTGAGTATTTATCGAGCCTTAAGAAATGAATAACGTCTTCCTCAGCGAATCACAAGACGCGCACGTTTAAATGTAGCCGACCTGCAACGTGATTGGCTGCCGAAAATTAGAGCGACGGGACTATAGTTTAAAGTTCATGTAATCCCATGTCTCTTGTAACTTGTTTTCATAGTCTTATGTAATTTTGTTTGACTTCTACTGTCCGTCCGAGTGGTTATGTCGCATCCCGGTTTCCCCCACCCGTTTCTGCTAGCCCCTCTATAAAGGCTTAGCTATTTCCTGACAATATCTGGTATTCGGAATTGGACTTCTACGTAGTATTATATAACTGTTTAAAATAATGCAGAGAAAAGAGCCTCGTTAAGCAAATAACTGTCACGAGATTTCCCCCGTTTCGATGACCCTGGGAAATAACCATTCGGACAGACAATAATTGCGTAGATATAAACTTTCCATTTAATATATTTCATATTATATTTTTATAACCTGCTTGAGTGGAAAGGAAGGCTCTATTGCCTTAAGTCTGCCACTCAAAATAAAGCTTCCACTGCTTCTATTTTGTCTGGGTATTGTCAGAAACTTTTCCGCAGTAATTCTGCCTGCAGTCATTGCAAACCACTTAATTGGTTCTAACCACAGAAATGAAACGTACATGCTTTTAGTGGCAGTGAATTTTGCAGCTAGCTGCTGAAGTTCCATGAAAGTTGTCAGAATGGTGTCTAGGTTTGACCTTGAAATTCCGGATATTTTCGTTTTTATATCTGTTTACTTTAGAATGGCATTTCACGTAGCATGCTTATACAGTGTGTTCCAAATATATCTCTGCAATCGTTTCTTATCCATAGCGTGGTACGACTGACAGACGTGCAATATGTAGTACCAATGACACATTCCTCGCTGCAAATGATGTTAAAAATCAGGTAAAACTGAGATTGAGTCTATTTTTATAAAGAATGATTCTGATATTATCGGGAAAGGATCGTTTATAAGCTATTCTTCATGAATACATAATCTCATGGCCTTTTCATCGCTGCGTCTATGATCCAAATCTTCTGTCCAGAGTTCGATCCCCTGTCAGGTCGTGATGGAAATTGTGGTGGATGAAGCAGACGCCTTGTTGGAGTGCCGCCGCTTAATTCCCCTCCCCTCCCCTCACTTACTTATTTACTTACTGGCTTTTAAGGAACCCGAAGGTTCATTGCCGCTCTCACATAAGCCCGCCATTGGTCCCTATACTGAGCAAGATTAATCCAGTCTCTACCATCATATCCCACCTCCCTCAAATCCATTTTAATATTATCTTCCCATCTACGTCTCGGCCTCCCTAAAGGTCTTTTTCCCTCCGGCCTCCCAACTAACACTCTACATGCATTTCTGAATTCGCCCATACGTGCTACATGCCCTGCCCATCTCAAACGTCTGGATTTAATGTTCGTAATTATGTCAGGTGAAGAATATAATGCGTGCAGTTCTGTGTTGTGTAACTTTCTCCATTCTCCTGTAACTTCTTAGCCCCAAATATTCTCCTAAGCACCTTATTCTCAAACACCCTTAACCTATGTTCCTCTCTCAAAGTGAGAGTCCAAGTTTCACAACCATAAAGAACAACCGGTAATATAACTGTTTTATAAATTCTAACTTTCAGATTTTTTGACAGCAGACTGGATGACGAAAGCTTCTCAACCGAATAATAACACGCATTTCCCATATTTATTCTGTGTTTAATTTCCTCCCGAGTGTCATTTATATTTGTTACTGTTGCTCCAAGATATTTGAACTTCTCCACCTCTTCGAAAGATAAATTTCCAAGAAAAATAAATATAAATAAAATGATAACAATAATAATTTGAATTATAGAGAGCGTGTTTTTAAAAACAGCAGGACACGCAGTGCGCATGCTCCGATTATCCGCCGCGATGTTACGTGGCCTCTTGATATAAAACATGAGACGTGACATTCCTGCGTCCCATTATATTAATCGTTACCTTGTAAACCAGACCGGCTTGCGTAACTGGGTAGTCGGGGATATACACAAACAGAGGTTCTTCAATGTGTGGTTAACAAGACAGAACAAATATACCGTGCTTATTTTCGACTCCTGCACAATCTGTGGCGGCCATGTGTTCTGGTGTTGCAAGTGCATGGAAGTCTGATTTGATAGCTGAAGTAATTCCAATTGAAATGACTCATGGTTGAGTTTGCACGGGTCCTTTATTCGCAAGTCATAAATGTAAATACGGGAACTTACTTTGGCAATCAATCTGAAACGGATTTCCAACAATTCAGGCGTGATGCAGTACAAATTCATAACGTTATGAAGTCTCTTTCATATAGTTTATTGAAAATGCAATTTACTCGGTTTTCTAAATTCGTTGTGGAATGGAGGGAACTTATAAATTACAGAAGAATATGGTAATGTGTTTTATAGACCACTTAAGGGAGAGGATGGTATTTTTTGGTGAAAATGAGTAAATTTTCAAAAAAAAATCTTTAAAATACCTGTGATATGTGTGGAATGCATAGCATAACAGTTTGTGGGTATTTGTGCCCTTATCGGATGTTGAGTCGCCATTTTTAAACTTTCTGCGTTATGGATTTTTAAATCACTCGCCCACTTTTATTGTTGTTTCCGGTAAATTTAATTTTCAAAAAAAAATTTTTTTCTTGAAAATACCCTTTGATATGCGTTGAATGCATTGCATAACATTTTGTGGGTATTTGTGCCCTTATCGGATGTTGAGACGCCATTTTTAAACTTCCTTGCGCTATGGATTTTTAAATCACACGCCCACTTTTATCGGTTTCCAGTAACTTCATTTTTTTTGCTACAAAAATGGATATAATTTCTGAACTATTAAAGATACATGCATGAAATTTAGAACACACATTCTTTAGACTATTAGGAAATTTTCCCTGTAACAGAATTTTGTTAATTGATTTCATTTTAAAAATACGTCCGTTTGTTTGCAAGAAAGGAAATCAGAAAATTGTTATTAAATTTTAATTGTTTATTTTATAAACGTAGGGACTAATATCAAAATTCTGTTACAGACAGTTTGTAGAACATGCTTTTGCAAATACATTGCAAAAAACTGTTTGAATCTATCTTTAAAATGGTTAAGATATATCGGTTTTAGTAAAATCCTGCATTGGGTATATATATATTTTTTTTCAAATTTGGGCCCCCAAATATATATACATATTTTTTATATTTTTATTTGGTTGAGTTCCCATAGCTATGAGTTCTCTACATACAAAAAATTAGTATTTTACACCAAATAGGAAAACGTTTTAAAAAATGCCATCCTCTCCCCTTAAGAAACCATTTATATGTTACATCAGAATTCTTGGGCAAAACTTGGGAGGATAAGTTCATTATATATTTTATAATTTAATCAAAATTTGTAAATTTTTCTGTATCTGTATATGAATTAAAAAGTTGTGAGTTATTCTGTGTCAAATGGCAAACTCGATTTGGTCCAGACTGAACAAATAAATTATTTTAAAAAATCGTTCAATAAAAGTTCCATACTTCATAAGAGCTTGAAGGCCATTTTTTTAGTTTCCTGAAAAGTGTAATACAAGTTGTATAGGCTTATGTAAAGTTTATTTATAGGTTTCATAGTTTTTTATTTTTTTTTTTATCCAATTGATATCCTATATGTACACACAAGTTGGAAATGAAATAACCCTGCAGACTTTCAGAGGAATAGCTCATGTTGTATGTAACAAAAAGTGTAACATCATATTGGTGGAAAGTCCATATTTTTCTCAGAAAAAATATTTTCCCCCAAATGTTTAACACCCTCTTTTTAGGTAACTATTGCGAGTAGGATCGTGATTTTTGTCTATATCGATAGGAAGTCTAATAAAGAATAATTTATCTCTCTGGCGTATTTCAATAGCGTGGACGGTTTTCGTGTAAATTTAATTTAAAACCGCTAATTTCAAGCCACTGCACGATGCGAGCAGCTTGCAACGTTGTAGTCAGAGAGGGAGGTGGAAGGTAGTTCACGTACAGAGACAGACCTGAGTTCGCTGATCTCTTACGCCTGTATTACGAGAATAAACAGGGCTGTGTTAGCGGCGATGTTGCCAGACTGCTGGAACTTCTAATGAACCGTACATTTAATCACAAAACTTAATATAGGTTTTCAGTTCATTTAAGTGTAGCTACCCTGTCATCTCTTTTAATCTGCAGAACTATTTTATTTCCATCCTATATAATTGAAGGGCTCAGAGCCAAAGGCAACTAACCCACAATTACAAAATGAGTAAATAAGAGTTGAAATTAAGAGGATCCTGACAAAAAAATAATTGGTTTCACAATTTATTTTATGCTCGACCATGCCGAAATGTAGTAATTATACACCTAGTAGTAGCCCTATAATGCACCTCATTAAATTACACCTATTCATTAAAGTTCAGGTGTTCAGGCAATGACAAATCACCTTTGTACCATTATAAAACCACAAGTATCGATTATTCTCGGATATGCAATCGAAAGACAATTAGCGAAAAGTCACGGAGGCTGGAAATCCAATACTGTCGCAGAAGGTAATGTTCTGTTACTATAATAATTAGCGTTAATTGTAAATAATATTCAAATAAATTCGATTTGTCATCTCGTTTTTCAATTCTAAATCAATTTCCAGATTATATCAAGAGTAATGTTCATCTTATTCTCTATCAAGGTTAATGACATTCGGCCTCGGAAAAAATCAATACTTACGCGTCTGCGCACATCTCACAATTCAGGTCAGTTCGCTACTCACATAACCATAATATGAATACTTTTGAATAATTTCAAGTTAGAAATATGGTCGAGCATAAAAAGTCGTATGAAACTTGCCTATAATGGTAATTAAGACGCTCGTATGAAAATGATGAAACTCGCTTGCACTCGTTTCATAAACAAACATCCTCGCGTCTTAATTACTACCATTATAGGCTCGTTGCATAATGTACTATTAATTAGTCTACATTGAATAAATACAAAAATATAGCATAAATCTATAACAATGTATAGCTTTGAAAAAATACTTAATAATGAACAATACAAAATTGTTGGTTGGTCGCCTTTGGCTGTGAGCCCTTCAAATGTACTTTCATTTCAAAACTTCACAGTTTAAATAACTATTTATAGAGATGTTTTCGATCCGTTAGAGCAGTGGTCGTCAGCACTCGCTGAAATGGGTAGAGTGCATGGAGGGTAAGGAAATATGCTCCGTCGTGCACAAGGGATAGGGAGTTAGCAATAATTTATCAAAATTAAATTAAGAAAAATTTTAAACCCTAAAATGATTTTCATTATAACGGCGATATACAAACAATAAATATTCAGCTTTTATATGCTACGTCCACCCGCCAGTAGCCACGAATGCACGCTAGGACTGTGTCTTGTCCTCGGGTAAGAGACACTAGCCCGAGCGTGCAGTGTTTTGATGACCGCTGCGTTAGAGACTGGTGTACAGTATACAGTACCTGTTTATAATGGGTCCAATAGACAGATTGTTCTCCCTTTGCCTTCCCTAATGGGGCGTAGCTCCTGCACGTTGTGTGTGTTTTCATCACTGGGAAAAGAATGGTTAAATTATCGCAAAAACAGTAAAAAAAAAATTGTCCCTTAAAATAATATTTGATACATGAAAAAAAAAAAAAAAAACATCTCAGAAAATTTAATGCGCACTTCTGATCTTGTCAACTGCCATGACGTCATTTTTGAAGCTCTGGTGCACAGGGTTTTTAAATGACACTAAACTTCTGTTGCAGTTTTCCCGGAAGTTGACTTTAGTTTTTTCTCTATTCCATACAAAAAAAACTACATAACTTCATAAATATTAATGGTGCATGCATGATATTTTGAACACGCATGACGCAGAAAGTGACGACAAATTATACAATCATTTACAAACTACTACTGTCTTTTCTGGAACATCAAATGACATTCAAAATGATTTAATTGACTGCATATCTCGCTGTATGATACAGGAAATAAAAATAGTAATATGCGTTACAAGAGCGGTATGTTGAAGTTTTCATGTTCGAGGAAAAGTTTGAAAAAGCGAAACGTAGTTGAACTTTTTTAATTTCCGAGAATTGAAAGAAAACATACCGCTCGTGTATCGTACATTATTTTGTGCGAAGATCGTTTATTACATACCTGAAAGAGGAATTTCTAATTAGTTGCAATGAAGTCTCCATCTTGTTTTCTGTTCAATAACGACAAATTTGCAAAACAAAAATATCTATCTTCAACATTGTTGCATTGTTGCTTTAAAATGTTTTCTGTGTTTACTATACTCCAGTAGGCCGTGATATACGTCTGTCTTTCCCCTCCCCCCCAGTCTATGAGTCTGGAATCTTGTTGATTTTTTTCACGGCTTCCTTAATGTTATTTGCATCACGAATGCAATAACTTTAGTGGAGTTGTAGAGTTTACTTAATTTTTGCAAATGTTTAAAAACAATAATTAACAGTGCAATTTAGGTGAAATTGCAGTGGTAAGTTTCCAATTTATAATTATTACTATATTGAACGTCTCTAAAAATAATATGTTAAAATCCTAAAGCAATAAAATCAATATGTCACTTAAGCGGTAAGAAGAGGGAAATTGTTATGTGTGTTAGGTTGGGAATACTGAATGTGGAATTTTAGACTTTCCGCGGATTGGTTTTGTGCGGAAACCAAGCAAATACGCACGATCTCGCACAAAAGAAATTGAGAGTTGTAGTTTTGTTGCTGTTATCGTAGATGAAGCGACTGACATTACGAATAGATCGCAATCGTCTACCGTTTTTCGGTACTTCATCGCAAATGGAAATATCGAGGAAAGGTTTGTAGGTTTCTCGGATGTAAGTAATGACCGCAGTGCAGTTCGACTGGCCCAAACTTTATTCGACGACGTAGAAGACTTTCAGTGCAGTGAAAAGTTGATCGCACAAACATATGATGGGGCCCAGTTATGTCCGGTGAACATGGAGGCCTACAGGCTCTTGTGAAGAATAAATTTGGACGAGTAATATTTGTCCATTTTGTTGTGCACAGAGTCTAAGTTTAGTTTTAGAAAAGTCAGTGGACTGTATTAAAGAGTGTAAGATATTTTTTTCAGACAGTGTCGGGGCTTTCTTCATTTTTCACGAAATCATCAAAAAGAACAAGGGTTCTTCATCGACAAGTTGGAAGACGTGTCCCTACGATGTCTAATGCAAGATGGAATTACAAATCAAGGATGATTGATGTTATCTTCAATTTCAAAGATGAATTGTCAGAGCTTTTTAAGTCGATGATGGAAGACTGTGACGAATGGGATAGTTTGCAGCAGGTTACTACCAGAGTCTTCAAAGCTTTAATTCTGAATTTTTGCTAGAGGTTTCTTCTGCATTTCTTCCGAAACCTGAAATTTTGTTCGGCATATTTCAGAAGAAAATATATGATGTGGGCTACTGCAAACAGAAAATAGGTGATTTCGTGGGCGATCTCACAAATGTTCGTGACAGTTTCGACACTATTTGGTCTAAGATGAAAAGATCGTGTGGAAATTTAGAGACGCCGCGCTCGAAGAAAGTGAGACGTGGTCACACTGACGAAGAGAATAAAACTTCCTTTCGGCGGCCAATCTATGAAATCATTGACACATTGAAATACCAAATGATAGCCAAATTTTCAGACATTAACAAACTGGAATTCCTAGCGTTGCTTAATTTTGAGAGGTATACGAACTTCGCAGAAGTGTTTCCGGGTAAACCTTTTCGGATCTTGATGCAAAACTATGGATCATTCTTTAATACAGCCGTGGCGGAAATGTAATCGTGCGCCGAGCTACTGTGAACCTGCAACGTGCATAGCACCTATGGAGGAAGGCGGACGCCCGAAGGGGAAGTGAAGTAACTGTCTGACTTATTAACGGATTTTCATTTTCCTTACGTCAAGCACTGAAATATAATTTTATACAGTACAAGGCTACAAACTAATGTTTAGTACGTGTAACGAAGAAAGAAACGAACAATAAATGAACAATATCACAACCTAAAATTAACTGTGTTCAGAATGTCTCTGCGACAAAGTTTCAAAATCAGGAATTATGTCACTTACTGCCAGTCGTAGTTGTGATCTAAATTTGGTTTTTACTATTTTCATTGTTGAAAATAATTTTTCACAAATGTAAGTTGTAGCGAACATGGCTTCAACAGAGCAAGCGAAAGAACGAAGCTTCGGATATTTATTTTTTGGCGAAGATTTGAAAGTTCAACATTTGTCAAGTCCTTACATCTAGCTTTCATTTGACATCACATAGTAAATCAGTGAGTTCAAATTGAAGAGCTAACCGCATTATTCGTACATCTGCTGAAAAAGGGTCGATGTACAGAGATGATGATGATGATGATATTATTATTATTATTATTATTATTATTATTATTATTATTATTATTATTAACACCTAACGTTTAATCTTTCATCAGTAACATGTACAATAACGCCGTTTTGTTATACAACCGTTTTCCTCGTAATACTTGTGAACAAATCATACATTTAATATTCTCATCATATTGACAGCAAAAAAATGCGTCCTCCCATCCTACTTGAAACTTTCTTTTTTGTAGAGGTACATGGTTTCGAGAGAGACGTTGCGACGATACGCCACTTGCACGTCAGAGACAAATACAAATGGAACGGAATTTGACTCCAGTGAGTGAGAGGGTGGGGGTTGGGGAAGGTTAGAAGCAAGAGAAATGCACAGCTATCACTGCGAGCCACAATGTGCTCGCGAGTCACATTCTCGCCACGGCTGCTTTCATATGTTATGATTGAAAAATGAACTGTCGTACATACATTCTTCTCCCGAATGTGCTGACAAGTCTGTGTATGAGTTGGGTTTGAACTTGCGTGCCATTGGTCTCACAGAAGCTCTGCCGGAAGTTACCAAACTCTGTAATTTGATTTTAACAATTCCCACGACAAGTACTTCAGCAGAAAGGTCATTTTCAGCTCTGCGACGTATATATACTTACCAGCGGAATACTCAAGGGCAGAACAGACTATCTGGACTATCCTTAATGTCGATAGAAAAATATCTTCTCTTGAACATGAAAACAGGACCGACGTTCAATGACTCTGTCATCAGAGATCTCTTGTTACAGAAGAATCGCAGAATCGAACTTCAATACAAGTAGTTTACAATATCACAGCACCGGTAGGCCTAAGTCTAAATAAAGTTCTAATGTTGTGGTCAGGCTAAGTATTGATTAAGTGATTAGTGACCGATAACATCCAGATAACACGCCACGTCACTGGTTTGTAAGTAGGGTCGGTTCGTGCGAACGAACTTCTTCGTACGCAACACACGACCCCATCTAGACGCTTGTGAAGTAAGTGTACAACAGTTACTTGTAGTAAGTTATGGGATTTATTGTGATAAACAGAAAGGCCTGCTTGTGTGCATTGCAGGAAACTGCACGTTGTTGGGTCCGCAAGGCTGTACTTAAATAGCAGCGGCAAGGGAGACTCTGCAGTCGATCCGACCACTCAGCAGAGACCAGCGCACCAAGGTAAGCACTTGCTTGCTCGGTAGGCACACGTCACTACGTCCCGGGCAACGGAAAAGTGGCTTTGAACGTTCAGTCTGTCTGTGTATAGTTTGGGTTGCCATAATTTCGGAACGGACAAATTAGTAACTTTTGTAATGATAGTGTTTACCATGTGGGTTGTAGTAGTAG